>SJXQ01012009.1:219090-243971 GCA_006408695.1 Aepyceros melampus | reverse complement strand
CCCCCCCCCCCCCCCGAAAAGTGGATTTAGGATCATCTTAAGTTAGACCATTTCATCAAAATGACCTTATAGCAAGTATTTTAAGAGGACCTGGGTAAGGTCGCTCACTCAACACATGTGGTTGGTGATTGCAGCAGCCCTGACCCTTGCACTTGTTGGTGGGGGTACTGGGAGGGGGACGCCTGTTAACAAATCACCATAAAAACAAACAAGGAGACATCAGGGTGTTTAGTGCTGAGACAAAAAGGAAGGGTGATGTGGTGGAAAGTGCCTGAGCGCCCCTCAAGAGCTCAGAGAAGCCCTCTGAGCAGGGATCTGAGTGCATCTGAGTACATCCCCGAATGACACGGGACCAGCGGTGTGACCCTCCAGGGAGGGCCTTCTGGACAGAGGGAAGCTACTGCAAGGACCCTAAGGTTAAGGACCACACTACTGATGTGAGAGGAAGAGGAAGAACATCTGTGAGTCCACAGCTCATGACCGTCTTCCCATGAGGCAAACATTTTTATTAAAGCCCAGTGTATCTGGAGTACTATTACAATGTCCCAGCCCACCACCTGTGGAATTTTTTAGTTTGTCCTTGAGAGGGATCTGGTGAACACTCCATCCTCCACCTATACTTTCTCCCTACAGGCCCTCCTCGTTAACGGGCTTCTCTGGTGGCTCAAACGATGAAGAATCTGCCTGCAATGCGGGAGACCTAGGTTCGATCTCTGGGTTGGGAAGAAGATCCCTGGTGAAGGGAATGGCAACCCACTCTAGTGCTCTTGCCTGGAGAATTCCATGGACAGAAAAGCCTCAGGGGCTACAGTCCATGGGATCTCAAAGAGTCAGACACAAATGAGCGACTTTCACTTTCCTAAAGGCCACTTCATCCTCTTCTCTCTCTCCTTTCTCCTTGTTTCAATGGTACAAAAACCTATACCACTGAACAAAATGCCACCTCCCCCAGGAAGCCTTTCACAGTCCTTCTAGGGAGAGTGAACAAGCACACGGGCCTTTCACTCCCTTCTACGCCTTTTCTGCATTTCTTCAGCAGCTCCTCCTTCATTCTGCCCTGGGTTGTCTGCCATCCCATGTTTATGCATCCCTCAGGCCAGCACCGGAGAAGGCAATGGCACCCCACTCCAGCACTCTTGCCTGGAGAATCCCATGGACGGAGGAGCCTGGTGGGCTGCAGTCCATGGGGTCGCTAAGTCGGACACGACTGAGCAACTTCACTTTCACTTTTCACTTTCATGCATTGGAGAAAGAAATGGCAACCCACTCCAGTGTTCTTGCCTGGAGAATCCCAGGGATAGGGGAGTCTGGTGGGCTGCCGTCTATGGGGTCGCACAGAGTTGGACACAACTGAAGCGACTCAGCACCAGCAGCAACAGCAGGCCAGTACATGAGGAAGGCTCAAGAACAGGGCCTGGGATTTATTCCTCTCTTAGCCCTACCCCACAGGTGGGTCTGCATGGGCATCAGCACATCCCAGAGCTTTCAGCTGGCAGAATGCCGGCATCCATTCATCCAGCATCATGGAGCAGCCGACCCTGGGCCAGGTTCCTGGGAGGGACGGGAAGGTCCAGGCCAGCCCCTGTTTCTAAGAAGCTTAGAAATCCACGGCAGCAAGACTAGCATCCTCGAAGTCCTACCAGAGGGCAGCGGTCTCCAAACTGGGGAGAGTACACACTGCCAGGGCACATGACAGGTCCTGAGATGCAGGAAAAAAGTACAGGAAGTTCTGTTTTGTAGGAAAGCATATTTAAAATTTAGAGATAAGCCAAAAACTTAGAAACAAAAAGTGTTTTACTCTTTTTCACAACCAGGCTTTCCCTTAGCACCTCTCGAGGCCTGCTGGCAGGCACCCAGAGCCACGTGACTTGTCCTCAGGGCGAGGTGGCAGCCACAGCGCTGAGACTTGACAGGCTTGTCCATCCGCCAGCTGTGAATCACCTCGTGCTGCCGTTCAGTGTTCCAGGGTGTCAGTGACATGGTTACTTTTATAAAGACAAGAGCTTTCAGTAGCAGGATCTTCACAGAGTTTTGTAAATGAAATGGGGAGGATTGATGTGGCCATAGAAAACTTTTGTTCACATAGAGGCATTTGGATTGCTCATGGCAAAGTGCTTAAAAGAATTTTTGGACTTAAAGATGAGTTATACATTTTTCTTTGACAAAGAAAAAAACTTAATTGCTCTAAATTTGCCAACCATTCCTGTGATAAGTAGTTTAGTAGTTTTCTGCTAATGAGTATTTTTCAAATCAGTACCTTGAAGGAATGAGTGATGTTTTAAAAATCAGAGTGAGAAAGAAGCAGCTTTACAAAACAGCTGTAACTGCTGCTATAAAGAGAACATTTTTGAACATGTCTGTGAATATTGCATCAAGATGTGATTTGTGGCCAAAAATGATGTCACTTATAAAAATTCCCACATCTGCACACTTACAAAACATGAAATTTCATGAGCTTCCAAATTAAGGGTTCATTTTTTTTTTAACCTTTTGGCAACTTTGTGTAAATGGTGCATGGAACTGAAAAAACTAGTATCAGGAATTAGGAAGTGCAGCCATTAATATAATTTTTCTAACTTCAATCAACATTTGAGTATTTTGTTTTGCTATAACAGCCATTAAAACCAAGTGTAGATATAAACTTAAGACTAGGCCTTTGAATCATGAAGTATTAAGCTGGAATTTTTAAAAAGAGTAAGGTATTTCCAATCACAGACTTGATGGCAAAAAGCTTTTTGAACCCTGTTAATAGATAAAACATAAAACTATAATTTTTCTTTTATTTCAGCTTTTGAAAACACATGTTTGCTCTATGATGAACAATATACTGCTACATTAGTCGAAGCTGTATTGGTAGCAAAATATGTATCATGGTTATTGATTGAGGTAGATGATGAAAAACACTGGAGACCACACATTAGTGTGTACACTTGTATGGGCCACGTCCCCGGCATCTATTTCTTTTCTTTCGTCAAAATTCAGGGTCCCATTTTCTTTGGCCATGCCCCATGTCGTTTTATGGCAGCCAGGCGTGCTGTATGAGACTGATCACACCCCAGCTCCAGGAGGGTCCCTGTTTGGTTTACACCAATCAGAGGCGCCCATTCCCCTTGGACATTGTGACTGACTTAGGGATGAGGCTGCCTGGCCCTCACAGAGAGGAGAAATATTTACCAAGGGCTTCTGACCAGGAAGCTTCCTGGATTTTCTGTGTACTACTAGAACAGATATCCTGTCTTTCTCTGGACCGTGTAGCCTGAAGATATGAGGGCTGACCTGGCTCTGCTGCAGTGAGTTCTTCAGCCCGGGGATGATGGCGACATTTGGAGGAGGTCAGAATGGAAAGAATCACACAGACATGGACCCAGAACCCTGAGACAACTTGAACCTCTGAATTAATCCATGCCTGAAGTTTCCCTTGCTTTCGGGTTTTTTTTTTTTTTTCCAGTTATAGGAGCCAAGAAATTCCTTTTATTTTATTGGTACTTGATGAGCACTGAAGAAATGATGCTTTTGAACTGTGGTGTTGGAGAAGACTCTTGAGAGTCCCTTGGACAGCAAGGAGATCCAACCAGTCCATCCTAAAGGAAATCCGTCCTGAATATTCACTGGAAGGACTGATGTTGAAGCTGAAACTCCAATACTTTGGCCAACTGATGTGAATAACTGACTCACTGGAAAAGACCCTGACCCTGGGAAAGACTGAAGGCAGAGGAGAAGGGGACAACAGAGGATGACATGGTTGGATGGCATCACCGACTCAATGGACACAAGTTTCAGTAAACTCTGGGAGTTGGCGATGGGTAGGGAGGCCTGGTGTGCTGTAGTCCATGGGGTCACAAAGAGTCAGACACGACTGAGAGACTGAACTGAACTGAACTGAAAATCGAAAAGTCCCAATCAGAGAGTAATAAATTTAGCTGAACTATGCAATAGAAACATAAATGTTCTGGAATACCACTGATGAGCCAGCTGGTTAAACTAGGACTTGTTTGTAGAGTCTGTCCTGAAGCCTAGTTAATTTTGCACTTCAGAACAAAGTTGAGTTGATGGGATGAGTTGGAGCACTTTACCCAATTTCAGCAAGAGACAACTTGCTAAAAGTTGGCATCTAATGTTTTCTGCCTCCTTTTGGTAATTTTACCATGTTCTCAGACAATCAGTTTCTTCTCACTTGTTTCATTCTAAGGGGTAGATGAATTAAGGGTCCAGTGGATTCTCCCTTCCAGAGTGTGGATTGCAAGGGACAGAGAGCATCGGAGGATTGGAATTTGCATGTATACTCAGCTCTTGGCCACTAGATGGCGGGAGACGACCAGTAAACAGAGCAAAGACCTGCGTCTTCCCGGTGGTGCAGAAGGCGGCCCTTGCTCCACGTTAGGGAGACCATCACCTGCCAGCGCCTGGCCAGCTCCCCATTTGGGGTAAGTTACTAAGGAGAGAAACCATTTTCTCTTTTCCCTAGAGTCCCCTGTAAAACAAAAAGAGGTGCTGGCCCAAACAAGTGAATTCTATGAAGCTTAATGGTGAAGGCAACCACCGGGGATGGGTAGGCATTTCTGCTTCTTCCTCTCGCTCTCTGCCTCTCTTTCTCCATCTGCAAAGTGGGGGTCCTGGTTCTGGCCTACCTTGCCGTGACAGAGCAGGTAAGAGAACTGCCCTAAGTGCCACAGGTGAAAGGTGTTTTTCTGGAAAGACTAGCGTCAGGCACCATGTACGTCCAGCCCTCTCGGAGCCTTCTGGGAACAGTGAAGTGTCCTGCGATTCAGGTGACTGTGGTCCCTGGGATGGTCCCTAAATCCTGACCTCATTCTCTACTTAAGGAAGATAGTGACAAACCCTCGCCAGAAAAAGGTGTGTCTTGACAAGTGCCAGAGGCAGTGGAGAAGGATGTTTCCTTTGTTGGGGGCACTCTGGAGTGGATGGATTTGGAGGCAGGGGCTGTGGCTGAGACCTCAGTCTTGTTCAGACCCCACCTGATTGTCTGAACCTCAACCCCCCGCCCCCCCACCTGAAGGTCATGCCTGTCTCATAACCCTCACAGGCTCGGCCAAAGTGAAAAGAAATGTTAATTCTGGTCTGAACAGATTTTGTACATAACCATGTGTGGCATTAGAAATGGTTGCTTCCGGGTCCTTCATGTTCAATTTCTCCCTTTTCTCAGGGTATCTTCTTGCCCTCACAGGGAAATTTGTTCTTCCCTGGGCTTATAGGAACCTCGTGGCATTCGAGGTGCGCACGGAGGGAGCCCCCTCTGGCCCGTTTCTGGTCAGCCAGCTTGGGCTTCTTTCTGCGTCATCCTATCTCATACACATCCCTGGTATTCCTTGGCATCTTAGGCTGTAAGAGAAGCAACGTAACTGGGGTCACTATGTGTTTTCATTTTAATCAAGAGATTCTTCTCGAGACTTTACCAAAGTTCTGTCTGTTCCCATCCTGATCCTCCAAATATCTTACACATGGTGGCTGGGAGGTGAAAATTAAAACAAACTGGAGACTTCAGAGTTACTAGGATGAAGGCAATGGCAACCCACTCCAGTACTCTTGCCTGGAAAATCCCATGGATGGAGGAGCCTGGTGGGCTGCAGTCCATGGGATTGTGAAGAGTCAGACACAACTGAAGCGACTTAGCAGCAGCAGCAGCAGCAGGATGAAGGCCCTACAGGAGGAGGCAGGGTGTTAAGGCCTTTGCGAGTAGCATCTCTCAAGGCATCAGGTTTTCTCCAAGTGAGGCCATGGAGCAGCTTCTGCCTGGCTTCGCGGGAACCTAGAAATCTTGGTCTAAGAATAAACCCTTTTTGAGTTGGAGTATTTCCTGGATTGGGCATTGGGAGAAAGTCTGGTGGTCCAAATGAAAGGAATTTGAGAAATAGAATTCAAGTGGAGACATGTCATTGATACAAAACAACCTTGGAACAAGGAGGCATTGGTGAGGTCATGTGCTGGGATGGTGGAGAAGGCTGCAACAGAGTGCTGGGTCAGCTGCTGGGCCCTTGGGCATAGCCTGAGGGGCCCTGCGCTGTGACCGAGTGAACTCAGGGGAACCCTGCCATTGGCCATTTTGCAGGGATCCTGGGGACCTGGTAGCCAGCAGCAGCAAGAACAGGTCACCCACAGCAGGGAGGTCAGTGAGGCCCACAGCCACTCCTGCAGAGAGACTGATGTCAAACAGCATCACACGGATGCTTCCAGCAAGGATGGCAGCGGCGAGGGTGTCAGGAGCATTGGGATGGCATTGGCTCAGGATATGAAGAGGACCTGGGTTCACACCGAATTCATGCAGGCAAAACAGGGGCATGAATAGTGACTGGGGCCCTCACTGTCAAGCCCGAGTTTCACCTCCCAAGATTGTTCTGAAAAATAGTCTGTTCTGGAGAAAAATGCTCTAAGCTCAAATCTCATCCCCAAGGTAACTGATTCACTTTTCAGCAACTATGGATAACTTTTAAAAGATATACAAGATTAGAATGAAGGTGGTCGTGGTGACTATAAAACCCAGAATGGATGCTATGGGGTTTATGGTATAGCTCATTTCTTTTTAAAAAGGGCTGTTTCCCCCAAAGCTGAATCTTTCCTATGACAACAGCTGTAAGTTAGTCAAGGGAGAAATAGAAGACATTGAGCCCATTGCCCACAAATGCAGAACCCTGCTGTCGATGAGAAAATGCTGGCATTCCAAAAGAATAGGAAGCCAGAGGTCCAGGAAAGGGGATATTCAGCAACCAGGCAGGTAAAAATATTCATCGATATCTTTGCCCAATGTTTTTGTATATGAGCCCCGCCTTTGAATGAGAAAAGGAGTCAAGGCATCTCCCATGATTGTGAGAGACCTTGATTGATTAACTGAGAAAAATTCATAGTGACAAGTATTTACAATGACACTTAAATACCATTCAAGAAATAGTAATGCATGGAATGTGTGAGAGACTGTCTTTCAACCTCAGGCAATGTTTGGAGGATATTAGCAGAGCAGTAACAGCTCCTGTAAACCCAGGAGGTAAAAGACTGAGATGTATCCCTACCCTTAAGCAATCTATTATCTAGTTTTAAAAATTGAGCCCACACAGGCTTTGACCTGGCATTAGCACAGCACTGACAGGCTGAGAGCTTTGGGACAAGGCAGGCAAGTACATGGACCCCTCGACTGAGCGACTTCCTTTGCCTTTTCCCTTTCATGCATTGGAGGAGGAAATGGCAACCCACTCCAGTATTCTTGCCTGGAGAATCCCAGGGACGGGGGAGCCTGGTGGGCTGCCGTCTATGGGGTCGCACAGAGTCGGACATGACTGAAGTGACTTAGCAGCAGCAGCCACCCAGGAAGTCCCCTTGCTGAATAACTGGGGACTATGGGGACTATGGGGGGAGGGCAGGGCTTCCCAGGGGGCGCTAATGGTAAAGAACCCACCCGCCAAGGCAGAAGCATAACAAACGTGGGTTCAATCCCTGGGTTGGGAAGATCTCTTGGAGGAGGGCATGGCAACCCACTCCAGTAATTCTTGCCTGGAGAATCCCATGGACAGAGGAACCTGGCGGGGTACAGTCCATGGGGTCACAAAGAGTCAGACACGACTGAAGTGACTTAGCATGTATGCACAGGAGGGGAAGGGAGAGGATAGGAGGTGGAAAGGGGCAGAAGGGAGGTGAGGGGGAGGGGAAGGGAAGTGGGCCTGACACACAGCAGCTGCTACGCTGCGCCTCCAGGGGAGCCAAAGAGTAAGATGGGACTGCCCATTTCTCTGTGGTTCCCTACCTGAAGACCTATGGCATTGCCTGGTGTAGAGCTGAGACAGTTCTTTCTGTCTGCCTCACTGAAAATGGGGATTTCCTTCAGAACCTCTCCAAGGCCCAGCAGGCTTGAGAAACGTGAACCCTGTAGACAGAAACTTAGCCCGAAGGCAGTCTGGCTCTATTATAGGCTCATTCCAGTGCTTTAGAGAAGAGTTCACCCTTCTTGCCCTAGATGGGAAGGAAATCTAGAGAAGAGTGGATGTGTACACATGACTGATTCACTTTGCTGTACAGCAAGAACTAACACAACGTTGTAAAGCAACTATACTCCAGTTAAAACAAAACACAGGGATCATTGGGCAAAACAGACTGACTTCTGGAAGAGCTGGACAGCACACTGCCCCATAGTTCGGAAAGGCCATCACAGTGATACTTAATGTTTTTTAAAAATTCACCTTTCTACCTAGAGATTAGTCCTCCTTCCCTGGATACTTTAGAGCTAAGTGGTTAAAGAAAAAATAAATCAGTAGTCTGGTCTGATGCTCCCAGACCAGCGAGTGGTTAGACTTTGAGGAGTTGGGGTGGGGAGATTGAGATTGGCAAGTCTGCCACTCCCTTCCCCCTTTCCCTTGTCCCCTCCGCCCCCCACAGGTCCAGAAGTCCATAGGTCTCTTTTTCCAGGGGCCAGAGGTTGTCATGTGAGTGCAGGAGGGCACTCTGACTCAGCTTGAGAGAACATGGTTGAGCAAACAAGAATTTTGTATTTTACAGTTGAGTTAGGGACGTGGTGGCAAGCAGATGTAATTGGGACATAGTCATAATAAACCAAGGGTCACCAGGAAGTTGGCAGGCTCCAGAGCTGGACCCAGGTAGAGAAAATTAGACCTTCCTAAAAAGCATCTCTAAAATACACTAACATAAGCAGATAGAAACCAGGTTGCTTTACAGTAATGCCAATTCAGCAGAAATAAGGATCCTCCAGGGCAGATTATCTATGGTTAGGAGCCAGATGAGTCTGGTAACTGTATTATAATATTTTTCTCTTCTCCTTTGCACTCAGGAGCACTTGGCATCCTTCATCAAGGGTATGATTACATTAGGTACCTGCAAAAGGCTTTGATAAAAGTAATGTAATTTTGTGTATCTCTGATCATTTGCTGATTCAGTAAGAGGTCAGAGTCTGCTACCAGTGGCAGCTCTATGAGCAGGGACTGTAGTTTAAATATCGACTACTTTTGTGCACAGTGATATCAGAGGTATGGGCAGATTCCAGAGATCAGTCCTGCCTTCCTTCCTCCTGTCTTTCCTCTCTCCTTTCTTTCTCCATTTGTCAGGTGCCTCCCATGTGTAGGAGAGACAAAGACGAGCTGGACATAGTCCCTGGCCTCACAGTCAACTGGGGAAACAGCAAAGATGGCCCTTGCTTTAAAAAAAAAAGAGTTAAGTCCAATGGTTAGAAGTTGGTAAACCATAAGATATAACTAAAACTGTATAAATGTTACATTTTTATTCTTTGGCAATATGATGTTACAAAAAAATTGCCTTTTCTTCTGTTACTGTTCCATCTGTCATCTTCCTATATGCTTAGTCCTTACCAGTCTCTTGCATTATTTCATTTTGCTCTGTTTTTTTTTTTACCTTTCATTTTCCTTGGTATATCAATGTCTTAGTGTAGTGCAAATGAAATACCATATTTTATTGCTGTCAATTTACTGTGGTGTATTGTATTTTAGTTGTGTATTAAAATATAATCATACTATGTTTAAAAAAAAAAAAACCAACCAACAGGAAACAAGGCGAAACAAAACAGTTCCTTGGCATTTTACCTGAGTATCAATGATATGGGCCCAAAGCTTTGTTTGTGAAAGTGTACAAACTGAAGGTGTTGGCTAAGTGCTTGCTGGAGAAATTAACACTGTCACAAATGCTAGTGCTAGAAAGTGCCTCTGAGATTCTCTCGTCAGCTCTTTCATTTTACAGAAGACGAAATTGAGACTTGGGAAGATCTGAAGGCGTTGGTCTTCACAGTGAACCAGACCCACTGGGTTCAAGTCCCAGCTCTATCAGGGCCTCAGCTTGGAAACTCCAGGCTGTGGCTTCAGTTTTCTCATTTCTGAAATGGAGAGAACATTATCTCCTTTATAGGACTATGGTGATTAATGATGATTAAATATATATAGAAACAGTTCAGGCATTGCTTTTTTGCAGTTGCTCATAAGTCTTAACTAAATCTAAACTGCTTAAATCCATCATCACTAAAAGAAAATAAAAAAATTAAACAATCCAATGATTCCAAATGCTGGTGAGAATGTGGATGAAGGACCATGTCCATACAGTGTGGTTGAGAGTGTAAACTGTACAACTACTTTAGACAACTGTCTCGTATTCAATGAAGTGGACAATGCACATAGCTTTGACCTAGAAGTTTTTTTATTAAGTACTTGCTAAGCTCATGCACACATGACCTAAACTGGAAGCAACCCAATTAGCCATCGCATCAGTCAGTTCAGTTCAGTCGCTCAGTCGTGTCTGACTCTTTGCAACGCCATGAATCACAGCACAGCAGGCCTCCTTGTCCATCACCAACTCCTGGAGTTCACTCAGACTCACGTCCATTGAGTCCGTGATGCCATCCAGTCATCTTATCCTCGGTTGTCCCCTTCTCCTCCTGCCCCCAATCCCTCCCAGCATCAGAGTATTTTCCAATGAGTCAACTCTTTGCATGAGGTGGCCAAAGTACTGGAGCTTCAGCTTTAGCATCATTCCTTCCAAAGAAATCCCACGGCTGATCTCCTTCAGAATGGACTGGTTGGATCTCCTTGCAGTCCAAGGGACTCTCAAGAGTCTTCTCCGACACCACAATTCAAAAGGATCAATTCTTTGACGCTCAGCTTTCTTCACAGTCCAACTCTCACATCCATACATGACCACTGGAAAAACCATAGCCTTGACTAGACGGACCTTTGTTGGCAAAGTAATGTCTCTGTTTTTGAATATGCTATCTAGGTTGCTCATAACTTTCCTTCCAAGGAATAAGCGCCTTTTAATTTCATGGCTGCAGTCACCATCTGCAGTGATTTTGGAGCCCCCCAAAATAAAGTTTGACACTGTTTCCACTGTTTACCCATCTATTTCCCATGAAGTGATGGGACCGGATGCCATGATCTTCCTTTCTTGAATGTTGAGCTTTAAGCCAACTTTTTCACTCTTTTCTTTCACTTTCATCAAGAGGCTTTTTAGCTCCTCTTCACTTTCTGCCATAAGGGTGGTGTCATCTGCATATCTGAGGTTATTGATATTTCTCCTGGCAATCTTGATTCCAGCTTGTGTTTCTTCCAGTCCAGCATTTCTCATGAGGTACTCTGCATAGAAGTTAAATAAGCAGGGTGACAATATACAGCCTTGACATACTCCTTTTCCTATTTGGAACCAGTCTGTTGTTCCATGTCCAGTTCTAACTGTTGCTTCCTGGCCTGCATACAGATTTCTCAAGAGGCAGGTCAGGTGGTCTGGTATTCCCATCTCTCTCAGAATTTTCCACAGTTGATTGTGATCCACACAGTCAAAGGCTTTGGCATAGTCAATAAAGCAGAAATTGATGTTTTTCTGGAACTCTTTTGCTTTTTCCATGATCCAGCAGATGTTGGCAATTTGATCTCTGGTTCCTCTGCCTTTTCTAAATCCAGCTTGAACATCTGGAAGTTCACGGTTCACATATAGCTGAAGCCTGGCTTGGAGAATTTTGAGCATTACTTTACTAGCGTGTGAGATGAGTGCAATTGTGTGGTAGTTTGAGCACTCTTTGGCATTGCCTTTCTTTGGGATTGGAATGAAAACTGACCTTTTCCAGTCCTGTGGCCACTGCTGAGTTTTCCAAATTTGCTGGCATCTTGAGTGCAGCACTTTCACAGCATTGTCTTTCAGGATTTGAAATAGCTCCACTGGAATTCCATCACCTCCACTAGCTCTGTTCATAGTGATGCTTTCTAAGGCCCACTTGACTTCACATTCCAGGATGTCTGGCTCTAGATGAGTGATCACACCATGGTGATTATCCAGGTCGTGAAGATCTTTTTTGTACAGTTCTGTGTATTCCTGCCACCTCTTCTTAATATCTTCTGCTTCTGTAAGATCCATACCATTTCTGTCCTATTATTGAGCCCATTGTTGCATGAAATGTTCCCTTGGTATCTCTAATTTTCTTGAAGAGATGTCTAGTCTGTCCCATTCTGTTGTTTTCCTCTATTTCTTTGCATTAATCGCTGGGGAAGGCTTTCTTATCTCTTCTTGCTATTGTTTGGAACTCTGCATTCAGATGCTTATATCTTTCCTTTTCTCCTTTGCTTTTCATCAGCATAACAACAGAGAAATATAGATACCTCTATATACAGGTTATAGCTTCCCAGGTGGTTCTGGTGGTAAAGAATCTGCTTGCCAGTGCAGGAGACACAAGAGATGTAGGTTCGATCCCTGGGTTGGGAAGATTCCCTGGAGAAGGGCATGGCAACTCACTCCAGTATTTTTGCCTGGAGAATCCCATGGACAGAGGAGTCTGGTGGGCTACAGTCCACAGGGTCACCAAGAGTCAGACATGACTAAAGTGACTCAGCATGCACACACATATACAGGTTATAGACAGATAACTCTTCATATAACAGAGTACCATGTAGCCACAAAAATGAGTTAAGTACATCAGCACACAGCACCATGGGTGAACTTTACAAACATAATATCAAGAAGGAGAAGCAAGACAGAAAAGAATATATGTCATGTGATTCCATTCACTGAAGGTCAGTTCAGTTCAGTCGCTCAGTATTGTCCGACTCTGTGACCCCATGAACCACAGCATGCCGGTTTCCCTGTCAATCACCAACTCCCAGAGCTTGGTCAAACTCACGTCCATCGAGTCAGTGATGCCATCCAACCATCTCATCCTCTATCATCCCCTTTTTCTCCTGCCTTCAACCTTTCCCAGCATCAGGGTCTTTTCCAGTGAATCAGTTCTTCTCATCAGGTGGCCAAATTATTGGAGTTTCAGCTTCAGCATCAGTCCTTCCAATGAATATTCAGGACTGATTTTCCTTAGGATCGACTGGTTTGATCTCCTTGCAGTCTAAGTCACTCTCAAGAGTCTTCTCCAACACCACAGCTCAAAAGCAGCAATTCTTTGGTGCTCAGCCTTCTTTATGGTCCAACTCTCACACTCATACATGGCTACTGGAAAAACCATAGCTTTGACTATATAGACCTTTATCAGCAAAGTGATGTCTCTGCTTTTTAATACACAGTTTAGGTTTGTCATAGCTTTTCTTCCAAGGAGCAAGTGTCTTTTAATTTCACAGCTGTAGTCACCATCTGCAGTGATTTTGGAGCCCCCCAAAATAAAATCTGTCACTGTTTCCACTGTTTCCCCATCTATTTGTCATGAAGTGATGGGACCATATGCCGTGATCTTAGTTTTTTGAATGCTAAGTTTTAAACCAGCTTTTTCACTCTCCTCTTTCACCTTCAAGAGGCTTTTTGGTCCCTCTTCACTTTCTGCCACTAGGGTGGTATCACCTGCATATCTAACGTTGTTGATATTTCTGCTGGCAGTCTTGATTCCAGCTTGTGAGTCATCCAGCCTGGCATTTCACATGATATATTCTGCATATAAATTAAATAAGCAGGGTAACAATATACAGCCTTAATGTACTCCTTTCCCATTTTGGAACAGTCCATTGTTCCACGTCTGGTTCTAGCTGTTGCTTCTTGACCTGCATACAGATTTCTCAGGAGGCAGGTAAGGTGGTCTGGTATTCTCATCTCTTTAAGGCAGGCAAAACTAAATGATAGTGTTAAGGGATGCAAACATAGGTGGAAAACTATGAAGAAAGCAAACAAATGATTACCACACAAGTTAGGAGTGATTACTTTGAGGTGGGAAGAGGAAAGTTTTCATGGAGACGGGTACTCCAGGAATGTGTAAGGTGTTAGTAATATTTTATTTCTTGACCCAAGTGTTACTTATATGGGTGTTCTTGCTCACTTTCTCTTCTTAATATGAGTGTTCTCTTTGTAACCACTCATTAAACTGCACTATTAACATAAACTGTCAGCTGTTCTGTGACTTTCTGTAAGCAGGTTAGATTTCTCAACAAAGAGTGAAAAAAAAATATGCTGAAGAAAGTGGGAGAACCACCCTCAGAGATATAGGACAAGAAAAAAATGTGTCTTTTAAAACATTTTAAGTGCCTGTGATTCATATTGGATAAGTTGAGACATTCAAGGTTTGTAAATGTATATATCTGACAGAATACAGTAGCATGAGTAGGATCACATTAAGAATTTCCAGAAGGAATTTTTCAAGCCATCTAACATTCTCATCTTCCGAGTATTTCTTGGATTCAGAAGTTAAGTAACAATGATAGATACATTTCAATCTGGCCTAATTTCAGTGTTAACATACAACTATGAAAAAGTGGAGGGGAATAACTTAAAGCCTATATATGCAAACAAGTCTTATATGATTGAGACAGGAATGCAACTCTTATTTTTCACTAGGGGATCAATTAATTTGAGAAGAACAATTTATTGACAACATAGAGTTTTTACAAGGGAAATGGGTCAAAACAGTCACTTCTTTTAGTCTGGGCCTCATGGAATTCTTTTGCCTCTGGTTTCCCCACATCAGGCCTGATTCTCTACTCAGTAGGTAGGCAGACTTGATTTTACCACTTAACCCAGAGATTTGCAGGTCTGGGGGCCTGCTGGCAGTGGTTCCTGAGGTCACTGACTTTCCCTTAGCTTTTGGGCCCTCATCTCCACTGCCCGTTCATTGGAGAAAGGCCTCCTGTGCAGCCCACGATCCCTTCCATCTTAAAGCTCCATGTCACAACCCTTCCAGTCAGTTGTCAGATAGCCCATTCACTTTTCAACATCTAATTTTTTTTTTGGTATTGGGATATAATTGATTTCTTTAAAAACATTTTTATTTATTTGCTTGGCTGTGCCGGGTCTTGGTTACAGCACATGGGATCTTCCATTTTAGTTGCAGCAGGCGAGATCTTTGGTTGTGGCATGCAAACTCTTAGCTGCGGCATGTGGGATCTACTTCTCTGGCCAGGGATTGAACCTAGGCCCCCTGCTTTGAAGTGTGGAGTCTTAGCCACTGTACCATGAGGGAAATCCCTGGGGTGTAGCTGATTTACAGTGTTGTGTTACTTTCTGCTGTACAGCACAGTGAATCAGTTATACATACACACATATCCACTGTTGAGTAGAGCTCCCGGGGCTATATACAGTAGGTCCTTGTTAGTTATCTGTTTTATATATAGTATATTTTAATCCCAATCTCCCAGTTTATCCCCTGCCTTTACTCCCATGGTAATTGTAAGTTTGTTTTCTACATCTATGACTCTATTTCTGTTTCATAAATAAGTCCATTTGTACCATTTTTTAAGATTCCACATACAAGTGATATCATATGATATTTGTTTTTACCTGACTTGCTTCACTCAGTATGACAATCTTTAGGTCCATTCATGTCAACGACATATTTTTATGGCACAAAAAGTGAAAAAAAAAAAAAAAGATCCAGCTTAGACCTCATCCTTTTATTGACTGGCAAAATTCTCACTCCCAAAATTCTAAAGGGAGTTTCACTCTTCACAGAGAATAGGGAAGCCTGACCAAAAGTAATGGGTTTGGTCAGTTCCCCATACAGGACAGGTACCCTGGGTTTATGTTCTCTTTGTTTTTTTAATTGAAATATAGTTGACCTATAATATTATGTTAGCTTTGGGTGTACTACATAGTGAATTGATGTTTGCATATATTATGAAAGGAGGGATTGTGTTCTTTAATGGAATTATTCACTTGGCTTAGTTATTTGTTTCCCAAATACAGATTTCACGAAAATCATTTTAAGTGATAAAATTGAAGGCTTCAAATTATACATTTGAGAAATGAAATAGCAAAAGGACTCTAAATGCTATGCAAATCTGCGAGGTTCAGATTTAACGCTTTCACAAAATAACCACTGTGTGTAGGCCTGGACACTTCTTCCTCACATAGGTGTCACTTAGTGATTTTGTCACCTGCTTTGGTGGCATCAGCTGTCCTTCCAGAAATGAGCACAAGTAGTCCGTAAGAGGGCAGAGAAATGTGTTTTAAAAAATGTGAACCACTCCAGGGAACGGGAAAAAGAGTGAAGGTGAGCCCTTTCCAACATGAGGAGAAAGAGACACTTTCTGAGAAGAGGGGATTGAACTATTGACCAGAATTTCTTCCCTGGTGAGAACCTGAGAGCTCAGGTCACTTGCCTTAAACTCCATCTCCCGGAGTGGGCCGAGCCAGTTCCCAGAGCATGTCCCACAGTGCCCCTACGCTAACAGGCCACCACAGAGGACCCAACTCAGAGAACATTTCTTCCAACGAAGGAAACACTTTCTCTTAAGATGCTTGAATTATTTGTTCATGAATAGCATTCAAGCTCAAATACGCCATCCTCACAGTGGCTGTGGGAGTGGCTTTGCGTGATTTCTCCACCATGACCCGCCCGTCTTGGGTGGCCCCACACAGTATGGCTTAGTTTCACTGAGTTAGACAAGGCTATAGTCCATGTGATTAGATTGACTGGTTTTCTGTGATTATGGTTTGTATGTCTGCCCTCTGATGCCTCTCGCAACACCTACCATCTTACTTGCGTTTCTCTTACCTTGGACGTGGGGTATTCCTTCACAGCTGCTCCAGCAAAGCGCAGCTGCTGTTCCTTACCTTGGACAAGGTATCTCCTCACCGCCGCCCCTCCTGACTTTGAACATGGAGTAGCTCTTCTTGGCCTTCCTGGCCCTCCGCACATCCTGGAATGTGAAGTCAAGTGGGCTTTAGAAAGCATCACTACAAACAAAGCTAGTGGAGGTGATGGAATTCCAGTGGAGCTATTTCAACTCCTGAAGGTGATGCTGTGAAAGTGCTGCACTCAAAGTGCCAGCAAATTTGGAAAACTCAGCAGTGGCCACAGGACTGGAAAAGGTCAGTTTTCATTCCAATTCCAAAGAAAGGCAATGCCAAAGAATGCTCAAACTACCACACGATTGCACTCATCTCACATGCTATTAAAGTAATGCTCAAAATTCTCCAAGCCAGGCTTCAGCTATACGTGAACCGTGAACTCCCTGATGTTTAAGCTGGTTTTAGGAAAGGCAAAGGAACCAGAGATCAAATTGCCAACATCCGCTGGATCATGGAAAAAGCAAAAGAGTTCCAGAAAAACATCAATTTCTGCTTTATTGACTATGCCAAAGCCTTTGACTGTGTGGATCACAATCAACTGCGGAAAATTCTGAAAGAGATGGGAATACCAAACCACCTGACCTGCCTCTTGAGAAACCTGTATGCGGGTCAGGAAGCAAAAGTCAGAACTGGACATGGAACAACAGACTGGTTCCAAATAGGAAAAGGAGTATGTCAAGGCATTGGAAAAGACCGTGATGCTGGAAGGGATTGGGGGCAGGAGGAGAAGGGGATGACCGAGGATGAGATGGCTGGATGGCATCACGGACTCAATGGACGTGAGTCTGAGTGAACTCCGGGAGTTGGTGATGGACAGGGAGGCCTGGCGTGCTGCGATTCATGGGGTCACAAAGAGTCGGACAGGACTGAGTGACTGAACTGAACTGAACTGAAGGCTGTATATTGTCACCCTGCTTATTTAACTTCTATGCAGAGTACATCATGAGAAACGTTGGGTTGGAAGAAGCACAAGCTGGAATCAAGATTGCCAGGAGAAATATCAATAACCTCAGATATGCAGATGACACCACCCTTATGGCAGAAAGTGAAGAGGAACTAAAAAGCCTCTTGATGAAAGTGAAAGTGGAGAGTGAAAAAGTTGGCTTAAAGCTCAACATTCAGAAAACGAAGATCATGGCATCTGGTTCCATCACTTCATGGGAAATAGATGGGGAAACAGTGGAAACAGTGTCAAACTTTATTTTGGGGGGCTCCAAAATCACTGCAGATGGTGACTGCAGCCATGAAATTAAAAGATGCTTACTCCTTGGAAGGAAAGTTATGACCAACCTAGATAGCATGTTGAAAAGCAGAGACATTACTTTGCCAACAAAGGTCTGTCTAGTCAAGACTATGGTTTTTCCAGTGGTCATGTATGGATGTGAGAGTTGGACTGTGAAGAAAGCTGAGTGACGAAGAATTGATGCTTTTGAACTGTGGTGTCGGAGAAGACTCTTGAGAGTCCCTTGGACTGCAAGGAAATCCAGCCAGTCCATTCTAAAGGAGATCAGTCCTAGGTGTTCATTGGAAGGACTGATGCTAAAGCTGAAACTCCAGTACTTTGGCCACCTCATGCGAAGAGTTGACTCACTGGAAAAGACTCTGATGCTGGGAGGGATTGGGGGCGGGAGGAAAAGGGGACGACCGAGGATGAGATGGCTGGCTGGCATCATGGACTCAATGGACATGTTTGAGTGCACTCTAGGAGTTGGTGTTGGACAGGGAGGCCTCGCGTGCTGCGATTCATGGGGTCACAAGGAGTCAGACATGACTGAGTGACTGAACTGAAACTTGAACTCATTAAGATTTAAAAATGGTCTGGTATCATGAATTTGGGTCACAATTTTATATGTAGACTACACCATAATTATGAACTCTCAAGGAAGATTTAGATATCTTTTTAAAATTCATCCAGCACCAGAATGAAGACAACCAAGTTTTAGGGGTTCTCTTCTGCAGGTCAATTCCTTGTGCACCTTCACTTTAGCTCTTTGGAGTCCCAGTTTTATGGGTGAATTTCTTTTTTATATATACATTTGTGTGTGTGTGTGTGTGTGTGTGTGTGTGAGTCGCTCAGTTGTGCCTGACTCTTTGCGACCCCATGGACTGCAATCCACCAGGTTCCTCTGTCCCTGAGATTTTCCAGGCAGGGATACTGGAGTGGGTTGCCATTTCCTTCTCCAATATACATTTTTAGGTTGTGTGAAATTATTTTTTTCCAAATTTACTGAGATAACTTATATACAAGATTGTATAGGTTTAAGATATTCATATTTTATATATATTATATATATATATTCACTATATATTAGTGAAATGATTGCCAGAATAAGTTTAGTTAACACATCTGTGACCTCATATAGTTACTTTTTTTTGTATGTGGTGAGAATATTTAAGATTTACTGTCTTATAAACTTTCGTGTATACAACAGTATTGTTAACTATAGTCACCAAAACTTATTCATTTTATAACTACAAGTTTATACTCTTTGACTAACATCTTCCTATTTCCCTCTTTCATCAGCCTATAGCAACCACCAGTCTACTTTCAGTTTCTGTGAGTTTGGCGTTTTTAGTTTACACATACAAATGAGATCATACAAATTTTTTTCTATCTGACTCATTTCACCTAGCATAGTGCCCTCAAGGTTCATCCAGGTTTTCACAAATGGCATAATTTCCTTTTTATGATTGAGTAATATTCCATTATACACACACACATAATGGAATATTAGTCATAAAAAAGGGAAATTATGCCATTTGTGAAAACCTGGATTGCCTAGAAAATCCTACAGACTGAGGAGCCTGGAAGGCTGCAGTCCACGGGGTCGCTAAGAGTTGGACAGGACTGAGCGACTTCACTTTCACTTTTCACTTTCATGCATTGGAGAAGGAAATGGCAAACCACTCCAGTGTTCTTGCCTGGAGAATCCCAGGGACGGGGGAGCCTGGTGGGCTGCTGTCTGTGGGGTCACACAGAGTCGGACATGACTGAAGCGACTTAGCAGCAGCAGCAGCAGTATGCTGAGAAGTGAGGAAGCAGAGGAGGGACTGATGAAGATGTCAGACAAAGAATGAGAAGCCACTGTAGACTTGAACACAGGGGCTCCTTCTTTCTTCCCTGGTTGCTCAGTCGGTAAAGAGTCTGCCTGCAATGCGAGAGACCTGGGTTCAATCCCTGGGTTGGGAAGATCCCCTGGAGAAGGAAATGGCAACCCACTCCAGTATTCTTGCCTGGAGAATTCCATGGACAGAGCAGCCTGGTGGGCTATAGTCCATGGGGTCACAAAGAGTAGACACGACTGAGTGCTTCCTGTCTTCATTCTTGAAATAGACACAGAAGCCAATCCAAGAAGGAAATGAGAACTTTGCTCATGGGCAGCATGCTCGGTCCCTGGTGTTTGGGCTCTGGTGTTAGAGGGAGTATCCAGGTGCAAAGGGGCTGAGCAGGGACCCAGTGCTAGTGGTGACTCTTCAGAGAACTCTGGCATCTACTATTAAAACCCCCACAAGTTGGGTGTTTGGGATGGTGAATTTACTTAGCTTATGCAAGTAAAAATTTTTTAAAAATGTTTGTTCCTCCAGTGATTGAATTTACAAATTGGAGTGGACAGTTACTACCTTAAATCAACTATAGAAATAAACAAGGTATAATAAGTAGGGAAATTTTTGACCAAAAATTCTATTGCAAAGGTAATGTTGGCATTCCTTCCCGATCAACAACCATAACTTATTTAGCTTTCCTATACTAAACCGCGAAGAAATGAAGGACCAAGGAAGCCTTCAAGGGGAAGACAAAGGTCAAAGCAATTTCTGACTTAGAGGGAACAATCACTCTGAGTTTTCAAAGGCTTGCCCATAGGGACATATTCAGTTCAGTTCAGTTCAGTCGCTCAGTCGTGTCTGACTCTTTGCAACCCCATGAATCGCAGCACGCCAGGCCTCCCTGTCCATCACCAACTCCTGGAGTTCACTCAGACTTGCATCCATTGAGTCAGTGATGCCATCCAGCCATCTCATCTCTGTCATCCCCTTCTCCTCCTGCCCCCAATCCCTCCCAGTATCAGAGTCTTTTCCAATGAGTCAACTCTTTGCATGAGGTGGCCAGAGTACTGGAGTTTCAGCTTTCGCATCATTCCTTCCACAGAAATCCCAGGGTTGATCTCCTTCAGAATGGACTGGCTGGATCTCCTTGCAGTCCAAGGGGCTCTCAGGAGTCTTCTCCAACACCACAGTTCAAAAGCATCAATTCTTCGGCGCTCAGCCTTCTTCACAGTCCAACTCTCACATCCATACATGACCACTGGAAAAACCACGCCTTGACTAGACGACCTTAGTTGGCAAAGTAATGTCTCTGCTTTTGAATATGCTAATTCTTTGGGTAGATTTACATTTACCAGTCTGTATGTTTATAGTCACTGCCATTTGAAGTTTTGATCTTCAATTCATTTAGAAACTTACCCAACACTGTATGTACGACTTCTTCTATTTGTCTTGTACTGCCTTTAAACTCTTGAAATACTGAACTTTTAAACGTTTTACCCTCACAATTAAGACTGTAAAGCTTTTTGAGGAAAGTAGCTTTATTATGTCCCTACCCCCCTTTAATCACCGAGAGTCACAATGAGCTCAATTAATCCAGGAATCTTTAATTTTTTTCATTTTAGGGGGAAGGTCCGTGGGATATGCATTCTGTTAATGAACACACACTCAATCTGTTTTCATTAGTGAAATTCTAATGGCCGAGATCCCGGCCAGTGTAAACACATTCTTTCTATGTCTTAAAGACAAAGAATTGCCTAGATTTAGAGAAGAAAGGGGGTGATTTCTTTGATAGCATGTTAAAGTATTAAAAAGAAGCAACTGAAAGTTCTTTGGATTTTATGCTGTACCATAGGGCAAAGCCTAGGTGATGAGGCCTTCTGGTTCTTCGTGCAAAGCAGAAAACCAGACTCAGCAATAAATTCTACCACACCTTCCACACTGCTAAGCTATAAATCAGATGTAAACTCAGGGCTTTTCAGCGGGGCAGGCCCGCGATGAGAGGAGAGGGGCCGCACTCAGAACAAGCCCGAGAAGCAGAGACCTCTACTCCAGACTTCCACCTCTGCACACGAAGCGCAGCGGCTCGTGGGCAGAGATGTCCACCCAAGAGACAGGTACAGATGGACTGGGGACATTCGGAGCAAGGGAGCAGGGCACAGACAAGAGTGTTTAGTGCCAGTTAAGTGTGTTGAAATCTGCTCCGGAGCCGGTGGCCACGGAGCCTAGTCTGGTGCGGCCTCCTGGATGAAAAGAAACAGGTGGCTTTGCTCCGGAATGTGATGAGGGAGCCAAGCCGGGCTTACAAAAGGCAGTATTCTGCAGCGAGAACATGTTGTCTCCGTAGAAGCTTGAAAATCTCACGAAACAGCTACGCGAAACTCGCAATCAGGCTCAAGCGGCCGTCTGCAAAGGAAGCCCGTAGCGAGGACAGCCTTGCTGTCCCGTGAGCTGCGCTCAGAGATGCCGCGGCGCGGCCCCGCCGCGTCCCCCAGCCGGCGCGGGCAGCCCCACGCGCCAGCCACTCAACCGAGCTGCCAGCACAACATTCCATTTAAAAATAACACCCACGTGCGCTGGTAAACAAGCGCGCGCGTCTCCCGGAGCCGCGTGCCCGGGGCGAGCCCGTGCGGCGCGCGTCCGCCCTCCTCCCGCACGTGTCTGCCAGCTCCGCCTGCGCCGCGCTAGCGAGGCCCAATCCCCGCCCCTTCGGCTGGCAGCGCTCCACCGCGGAATCCCGAGCCCGGCCGCTCCGGGGCCCTAGAGCCCCCCTGCGTTACCAGGTGTGCCCTGCAGAGTGCTCTCCAACTTTTCTCCCCTGATGCCACCTCATCGAGGCGGGACACATCGCCTCAGGTCTGCTCCTTTCCCCCGCAACCCGGTGCTCTCAGACCCTCCTCCTTTTAACTCTTCCTTCCGTCAGCACGCGAAGGATTGGCTTCTGGGTTCGGCGTCTCTCGGTCCTCTCCTCCCTTCCATCGAATTTTACTCGATTGTTTATTATTTGATGGGGGGGCGGAGGCGGGGGGCGGAGAGGGGTGTCTGGGGCCTGGAGACTGGTGGCCGCGGCCAGTCAGAGCGCGGCATGGCTTGACGATTGAGCGGCGCAGCGAATGGCAATGCGGCGCAGAGATCCCGGGTCACGCGCTTGTGGATACAATGACATCATCTGTTTGTACGCGTCGAACTAGCTTGGTGCAGGGGCGGGGCCGAGCGTCACTTGAGTGACGGGTCCTGCGCAAAGCCCGGAGCATGGACTCGGGTGGATGGGCGCATTCCTGCCTACGCTGAGTTGGACCTTTTTGTGTATGGGGTTGTGCCGAGACCACTCTGGACTGCTTAAGATACTTCTAGTGACTTGGAAGGACGGGGCGGGATATTTATAAATCAAAATTGATAGACTCTCGGTGTGTGTGTTGCATGTAGTGCATTTTTAGTGCACGAATGAACGACTTGGGTACTGTCGTAGGATAACGACGTGTGATGTTTTTCTAAACCTGAAGGGGTGTCTTTATTTTTAAAAAGTTTAAAAAAGCACAATTAGCTGCTTTGCCGGTATTTAAAAATTAGACTCATTATTTCACCTTCACAGTTGTTTAGAATTTGTTCTTGCATTTAGGAATATGGAATAATTTGCTTTTCTCCCGAGTTAGTTACACTTCTCCACTCGCTGGCCATGAAATTCATGCAAAACGAAACACGACTGCAGTCAAGTGTCCTACGTTAGAGACTCAGTTGCAAACCTCCTGGTGCCTGATCAAATCTGAGAGCATCAGCTTATCGAAGTCTTGAGGACACCAACGTCTTCGCCTGCCTGTATTTTCACGCTGAGGTAACCCTTGCCGCCTGCGGTCAGCATCTTATCTCGGGTGTTACCTGGTATCAGGTTCTAATGGGGAACCGGACACCAGGGCGGGCCCAGAGCCTGGCGGAGCGACGGGGACCCTTCGTCGCTGGAGAGGGTGCCAGGTGTCCTGCTTGGAGTCTGGGAGGCCACGCGACTGCGCTCGTTGAGCGTTTGGAGCTCTGCTGGCCCCCCCTCCCTCGTCTCCTGAGCCAGCGCCGTGCTTTGTTGTCGTTGAGTCTCGCAGGAGGGAGGAGGAGCCGGCCGAGTCTCGGTCCCGGCGCGCGCCCTGACACTCAAGCCTGCAGCTCCGCGGAACCGGGTCGCGCAGGCGCGCGCGGGAGCGCGCGCACACACACACACGCACGCACGCGAGCACACCCCGGCCCGCCGCCCAGCCCTCCCCCTGGGCGGGGACCCGCCCGCCCGCCGTCAGCCTAGGTTGAGGCACCCTGCGTGTGTCTATAACTTTGTGTTGCTGCCTCGGCCGCTCTGCTGTGGAAGGGAGGAGGAGGAATGTGGAAGGCGGCGGGGCGCAGGCTGACAGGCGGTTTCTCAGGCGGGCTGCGGCGGCGGCCGGAGCGCCTCTCGGCAGAGGTTGCGCGCCCCCTCCTCACCGTGCCCCAGGCCCGCGCGGGATTGTGCGTCCTCCCCCCTCGTCCCTGAGGGGAAGGAACCGAGGTAGGCGCCGGAGCTGTGAGCGGGTCGACCGCCTTCCCGGCGACTCCGGATCTGCTTCTGAGCTGGGCCAGGCGCTTCCCTTTTCCCTCCCCGTGACTCGGTGTGCGCGCCCCTCTTCTCTCCCGCTAGTGTTTTTAAAGGACTTGAGTGAAGGGGGGGAAACTGTCAAGATGGCAGCAGCGGGAGCAAGGAGGTGAAGAACGTGCTGGTCTGGGCTTTCTGGCGGCCCGGGAGACTTGGTGCTTCCTGACCTGTTGGAAGATTTTACGTTCTGACTTGCCCCCTTCTCCCGTTCTTCACTGGGAAGGGGGTGTAGGGCACAACGCCCGTGGGAGAATAAGCCTCACAAACCCCGAAAGTGGCCGTTGCCGCTCGGCACGACCCTTGGCATATACCCACCGAGCTGCTTGCCCTCCTTTTCCCCGGCTTCCCCTTTTTCTGGAAGTGACAAGGGCCCGTTTGCGCTCGGACCCACGCTTGCCCTCTCAGCCCGCGGGCGGAGAGGGAAATAAGGAGCTTCCCGCGCCGTCCCCGGGCTCGAGCCCTCCGCTGGGAGGGGGTGGCAGGGGGACGCGGAGGCAGCAGGGCCGGGGACTGGAAGAAGAGCCGAAGACGCCACAGACTTTGGCGGCGGCGTCGTGGGAAGCACTTGAGCGGGCCCGAGCGAAACATAAACAAACGCACGCCAGCCCGCCCGGACTCGGGCTCGGACCGCAGCTGGGTTGCGCCAGCGCCGGCTGCTGCCCGCTTTAAAGGCGCGGCCCGCGCCCCTCCCCCGCCCCGCCCCTCCCCCTTCTTCCCCGCCCAGCCA
>SJXQ01012009.1:160750-218403 GCA_006408695.1 Aepyceros melampus | reverse complement strand
ATTTGGTGCCAGCCACCTAGCCCAGGAGAGACCTGCAGCTCCGGCGGCGGCGGGGGAGGGGGTGCCCCGTGCGAGCCCGTCGATTCGCTCCCGTCTCCCCAGCGGCCTGGTCTGGGGGCGGCGTCTGCTGCGCCAGGTTCGCGGGACGCACGTCTCCAGGTCTGCCTGCTCCTGGGAGGCGGGCGCGGTGCGGTCGCGAAGCGGTGGCGGCGGCGACGGCGGGCGAGGACTCGCCGAAGACTGGGTTCCAGCCCGGGATAACCAACTCTCCTTCTCTTTCCTCTCGTGCTTCCCCAGGCGGCGGCAGTAGCGGCGGCGGCGGCGGCGGCGGCGGCGGCGCCGCCTGGGAGCCCGAGCCTTCTCGGCGCCCCCGTCCCTCCCCCGCCGCACCCCGCCCCGGCGCTAGAGGAGAGCGCGAGAGCCCGAGCCGCGGGCGGGCGGGCGGCGAAGATGGCAGAGGCGCCGGCCTCCCCGGCCCCGATCTCTCCGCTCGAAGTGGAGCTGGACCCGGAGTTCGAGCCCCAGAGCCGGCCGCGCTCCTGTACGTGGCCCCTGCAGAGGCCGGAGCTCCAGGGGAGCCCGGCCAAGCCCTCTGGGGAGGCGGCTGCTGACTCCATGATCCCCGAGGAGGAGGACGATGAAGACGACGAGGACAGTGGCGGTAGGGCTGGCTCGGCCATGGCGATCGGCGGCGGCGGGGGCGGCCCTCTGGGCTCTGGGTTGCTCCTGGAGGACTCGGCCCGGCTGCTGGCTCCTGGAGGGCAGGACCCCGGGTCCGGGCCAGCCCCCGCGGCGGGCGCGCTGAGTGGGGGAACGCAGACACCGCTGCAGCCTCAGCAGCCACTGCCACCGCCGCAGCCGGGGACGGCTGGGGGCTCCGGGCAGCCGAGGAAATGTTCGTCGCGGAGGAACGCCTGGGGGAACCTGTCCTACGCCGACCTGATCACTCGCGCGATCGAGAGCTCCCCAGACAAACGGCTCACTCTGTCCCAGATCTATGAGTGGATGGTGCGCTGCGTGCCTACTTCAAGGATAAGGGCGACAGCAACAGCTCTGCCGGCTGGAAGGTGCGTACCCACCTGGGGCGGGCGGCCGGACCCACCGGGCCTCCTGCGCAGTGCGAGGCGCGTCTTCGATTCGACGGAGCGCTCCTGCGGGAGCGGGGGAGAGGGGTTGGCAGGGAGAGCCTCCGCTGTGAGGTTTTGGGGGTTCTGTGTAATCCTGGAGGAGGGGCAACCGGGGACGGCCGCGAAGGTGGCAGGATGGGGAGAGAAGGCTCCTGGGGAAACCTCAGGCATGGCCAGGTGAGGCGAGGGGTTGAGGGACACCGGCGAGGAAAGGACGGACGGACCGGAGTGAATTTGCCGGATTCCTGGGTCATCGCAGAGGAGGTAGGTCTGCGGCCAACTTGGTAGTAGAAGTCCCCCACGGTGGGGGTGCGGCGAGGCCACCACGGGGGGAGTGAGGAGACGGGTTTGGGAGGGGTGGATTTGTGGTTTTCAGTCGGTCGCGGGAGCCTGGTGTGTTGTTACTACCTGGATGAGAACCCTTGTGTCCAAGTTTTCGGGCTTGTGGGTGTTCACTCCCACAGGCATTTCAATCCCATTATAAAAAAGCGGTGGTTGTAAACCTCTTCCTGGCCGGTTTCCTTTCCTTGCCTGTGTCCACACCTCTGTTCTTCAGAGATGTCTCTACAGCAGGTAGCTTCTGAGACGCTTTGGGGCCTGGCAAGGACCAGCCTTTCTACCTCAGCGGGGACTCGCTGCACCTGCTGCTTCCGCGCTGAGGTCCGGATTCTGGCGCCGTTTGAGGCAGGGGGTCCAGGTGCGCAGGACCGGCGCCTGGCGCCTCACCTGAGCCTTGGGGAGGGAGGTTTGCTGGCAGGGCTGGGCCGTAATGGCTTCTACCTGTAAGTGAACCTGAAGAGAGGCTCTCTACTGTTCGTTTTCAGCCTCTTGGGGCACTGGACACGTGGTAGGGAGAGAGGTGTGGAAAGGCCTATGATGTAATGACTTCCTGCAATTGGGCATCCAAAGAGATTAACCCTATGCCCCTGCTGGGCCGCTGATACCCAGCGGCTTTGCTCTTGCACCTCATCCTCCTGGCCCCATCTCCCAAGATAGGAATGCATACCAGGCTAAAGGGAGCCCTGTGCAGCTGTAGACACATATCTTTCTGTCTGTTGCTTCTAGTAACAAGTTGGATTTTTTTTTTTTTTTAATTAAAAAGGTGGTTGCTTCCTCCTTCTGTCCCTTCCTTTGTTGTCTTTGGGGAGCCCTGTACTTCCTAGGTTCCAGTGGGTATATGAAATAAGAACAGTTTGACCTTAGGTGGAGAACTGAAGCACTGGAGAGGAGCTAGTACATGAAAAAGCTAAAGAATTTAGTGTCATTGACTTTTAATTTGGTTTAAAAAAATCTTGAAATATGCCTTAAAATTTTTTTTATGGCTAGTATAGGGAAGGGGTTTGATATGTTAAAAGCAAAACAAGTGCTTTGATATTGTTCCACACATCTATCTCATCCTTGAACAAATGCTATTATGAATCTTAGGTTCGATTCAGTTGTATTGCTTTGCAAAAGAATGCCAGTTGTGTGATAATAGGATATTTATGAAAAGGATGAGAATTCTGTTTGAAAGCAGTGCTGATGTGATACTTTTAAAAACTGAGTTTTCAAGTGGATAGCAAGGGTTGATCTCAGTGTATAGTGTTAGGAAGGGATGAATTTGTGGGATCTAAGAAGATGGATTGGGTGGGGTGTGGAGTGTTTTCTAAATTTCTCACACTTGAAATTTAGTCCTACATATTTTGGATTTGGTACAGAGAATCTGTTAGTTAAAAGTTAGCTTTAAGTTAGTTAGAAAGTTAACATAGCAAGGGTTTTCACCTTTTTTATGATTTTTAAGGTTATGAAAGTAATTTTAACACCACAAATAATATTTCTTGCATCGGGTTTATGGTTAAAGATAATACCAGTTTATGGCATTTGAAACTTTTTTTTTTAAGACTTATCTGGGAAAGTGTGGCTACCAAAAATAGCCATGAATTGGTACTGAATTAATGATTTTTCATGTAGCTTACAGGATCTGCAATAGAGATTTGGGGCCTAGTCTTAAACTTCGTGGTTTTATATCTTAACTCTTTTTGGTCTCATGGTTTGTTTTTTCTTCTCTGCTATCTCATTTTTCTTTAACTAAAATATTATGAAACATTGTAAATTGAAACTGTCTAGCAGTCATATGTTTAACACAGGGCGCATATTTTGTGAATATTTTATCTTTAAAATTTTACACCAGGTCCATTTCTGATTATCACATGATAACTAATCCTTGAAGACTATAGAGATAGAATTGAGTTAGAGTTTTTGCAAGATAATCTTTACCAAAAGATGCAGCCATGCAAGAACTTCCAAATCTTTGATGATGGAGAAGGCCCTTTGAAACTGGGGCTGTGGTTCCACATTCCGATTATGAGTAATAGCCAAGCTTTTTTTGTGCTTGTGGTTTAGTGGAGGTGGAAGAGAGGGAAAAGGGAGAGGTCAGGAGCTAATTGTGACCTATTTCCATGCATCCAAGTTTCAGGAGTTGATTCCTATCATGATTAGTCATTTGGAAGCAGGTGTGTGCTTTTAAACCACACTACTTTCATTCTGAGTTTTACATTCAGGTTTTTAACTTCTAAAAATGTCTAGAATTCAGGTTAACCTCTCCCAGTCATGTGTGCACATAGGTGTAGTATGCAGCATCTAGGCCTTACTTCTTTTGTAGCTTTTTGGGCCTTTGTATTATGAGATCTTGTAACTAGAATTATCACCCTAAGAGCATAGAGCGAATTAGAAAAGAGGTCTTAGTGATCGGAATCAAGACCAGTGAATCAAAGCTCTGGTTGCATGTAAGAATTATCTGGGAGCTTTTAAAAAATATCAGTACCCAGAGAACCTGATTTAATTGGGCCAATGTGTGGGTATTGGTTGGTGAGGTTGTTTTTGTTTAATTTTTGAAGTTTCTTAGGTGATTCTAATGTACAGCCAGGGTGAGGTTTGCTGATCTAGTTCAGTCCCCTTATTTTATAGGTGAAGATCTTGATTTTCAAGTTAATGACTTTACTAAGATCACATAGCTGGTTAGTACAGAGATAATTAGCAGCCTGTGGCTCTAGAGATCTTTATCACACTAACTTTTTCTCTAAATTGATCGTTTCTAAAGGTTATGTACTAAGCACTGTGTAGTCTTACATAAGTAGAAGTTGTTTTCCTAAAATGCATATTTGTCCATCTAAAAAATCTCGGTTATTAATTCAGCATCGGGAAGATGACTGATTATTGGTAGAGGCAGTGAGCACACAGTGTCTGTAAAGCTGTCTGGTGCCTAGCAGGAAGGGTACTTAGGAACTGTGAAGTGACGAAGGTGGCAAAAAAGGAGCATTTTAACAAAAGGAGGAAGCTCTTGGTTAACTTGAATTTGTCAGATGCAAACCGTGCCAGGGAGAAAGGTGATAGCTATCTCGCAGGTTCCCTTACCTCAGGCATTAAAGTCGAAATGAATAATCAGATGTGGTTAAAGGGGGAAAAGGTTACATTTCCTTTAACTCAGATTAAGCTTACTTGCACTGCACCCATAATTGAGCTGGTGAGGTCTCTGTTTCCTCCTGTCTCAGGCAGACCTCTAGAACTCCAGGGTTTACCTGGTGAGGCCCATTTTTCACTGATTCTCCTGCACATGTCCTCTCATCTGTGCTTCCCATGGGTCAGGGCACAATAACGTCAGGCGGCTATGAGTTTCTGTGGTGGTTCCTGCAACTTCACAAATGTGAGAGGACTTCTGCTGCTGCAAGTGACCGAATCTTCCTTCATGTGAAAATGTGTCCTCTTGCTGATTCTTCCCAAGGTTAAAAGATGAGGGCTGGGCTGCCACATAGTACTTGCTCACGTCCTTACAGTTCTAGCTCTTTAGATGAATGCACTCAGTTCCTTTCACCATACTGTATTTTTTAAAGATGTTATTTTAACTGCAACTTTGATGTTTAAAAATAATTTTTTCAATAATTTCAAAACGACAGAGGCATAATTATTTCATACTGGCCTCTGATTTTTGACCCCGGTCATCTTTTGGACTGACTCACTAAAGGGCCAGTTAGGGTTGTGCTGTGCGAGGAATCTGTCTTCAGCTTGGCTCCTGTTGCTGAAATACTGTTTTGTAATTTCCTTCGGCAGTACTGTCTTCGTCAGTGATTCTCAACTAACATACTTCCTCTTTCTACAGTGGCAGTACACTAGGGGGACTGTTTTTCTTCTTTTTCAAAGCTGTGTCATCGACCTGTGAGGTGAAGAAATTGACCATTTTAGACTTTGATCTGTGAGCCCCATGCAGCAGAGAGGCTCTTTTAAAAAGAAGTTAAGTGTTTGTTTTGATATGTTTATCTCCTTCTTTGAAAATGAAATGAAACTATGCAGACTTATTTTTAGGAGTTTTTAGAAGGGTTCTATTTTAAGGGAATGATACCATAGAAGAACATCTGTAGTTAAACTTTTTAATACTCTACTTATGATGCTTACTTAAAACCAGCACGATATTTTTATTTGGAAAATTTGTGAAGAAGCCTTGTCCAACTAAAAACATCGTTTACCTGATTTGCAAAAATTTAGCAGACACTGTTCATCTAAAGCTTTATAAAAATGCAAAGATAAGACTGTTTAAGCTAGTGCCTTCTGAGGAGATACCCAGCTTACCCCTTGCCGATCAGTTTTTGGATTCCCTGGGCTGGAGAGAATGAAATTTATTTTGTTTTCATACTCTTTTGTCTTGTCTGTGAGGAACAGGCTCAGTCCTAGTTTTGACTCCTCGTTTTTCTCCTCACCTTTTCCTGTATCACAAATGGAGGAGCGCTGAGGGCCACTTGGACTTGGTGCTGCTGTGAAAAGAGCTGGGGGCGACATACATGCGGTGGGCTGCATCAGTGGATGATGCAGCTGGTGCACAGTAAGTCAGTAAAAGACTGAAAAGAGAAAACCCTTTTTACTCATTTGCATCTCATGCCATTTCATTCATTCAGCAAATACTTATCAAAGGCATGCAGTGTGCAGGGCGTTCTGCCGGGCCCAGGGATGTGTAGTGGTAGCACAAGGCAGATAAGTTCCAGTTCACAGGAGTTTGTGTTCTCTTGGGGGAAGACAGAAAATAAACATGCAAATCTGTGCCCTGTAAACTTGTCATCGTTGCCCCTTCTCTTTGCCTTTTTCCCATCTGTACTTCTGCTTTCCTTAGTGCTCTGGCTCTCTGCGGATGGCAAAGTGGATGCTGGGCCCTGGCTTGGAGCTGGCCTTTAGCTCTCTGCAGATCATAATTTTCAGCTTGCTTTGGAGATGCAGGGCTGCTGTCACATGGCTCCTGTAGTTTGAATCTTTGGAGGAGAAGCTGGAATTAGAGCACACTGGTAGCCCTGGACTCATCTTGGGTCCCTAGTTCTGTCTTATGGGGCCACGATATAGGACCAGCCTCTTGGAGTGGATGTGGAGCCTTGATGCAGTCAAATTGTCTGCATGACTTCTTGTCTCAAAAACTAAATGAAGTCTTAAGGATTATCTAAATACTTCATTTTGCAAGTAAGGAAACAGGCAGGAGCATGTGAGTGACTAGCTCAGGGACCCACAAGTAGCAGGGGTGGAGTTGAATGTGTCCGTGTGAGCCCAGGGCACCAGTGTTCTGTAATGTCTGTTGCTAACCATTGTGGTTTCACAGCTGTTCGAGCCAGTGCCTCCATTTCTGCAAACTCTTACTTCATTTTCTCTCCTCTGCTCCCCTCCCCCATCCTCTAGATTGGCTGGCTAGCAGGAGAGTAGCTGTGTTTCTCTTTTTGCATTCTTTATCAGCACTCTCAGCTCACCTTGCTGGAAAAGCCTATTCTATCAACCTCGCCTGACCCTGCCCACCTCCTGACTCTGTCTGTTCCTTTTGTCATTTTCTGTGACTCCTATATATTCTCAAGAACAGTGTAAGAACCTTGAAAGCAAGGAAGGTGCCTACCAGACAAAAACATTTCTGATAACTGGGAGCTGCTTTTGGGCTGATTATATCCTCAGCCCACGAGCTTAGCCTTGTTCTGGGACAGTGATACTGGAAGGGGGATGATGTGACTCGGGAGTGGAGTGATGTCAGTGTAGAATCTTTCAGATGCTTGTAGCTGCGAAGGTGGCCCAGACCTCCTAGTGTTGATGTAGACATGATGTCGTGCAATTGTGAAATGGCGCTATACTATCTAAGGCATTTCTTACAGTGTCTTGTTTCCTAGTGTCGAAGCCCCTGAAAACGTCATCATTGCCAGTGGCTACCCATCACAGAAACGGAGAGAAACCTGATCTTGGGATGACCTTTCCTGAAGAGAAAGTTGAAATCATGTTTTCCTTCTGTGTGTGGATCCTGCTTTATGCAGCATCAGTATTACTATCTAGAAAGAGTCACCAAATATACATATCCACTTCAGAAGCAGAGCTCTGGTGTAAAATTAAGTTGTCCATAATGTTCTGCATTTGCAGATGTAAGTCTCAGATGTACTTGAAGTTTTACGTAATGGATTGGTAAATACAAGTCACAGATGAAGGAAGAAGAGGTAGTGAGCGGTCTGAGCTGGACCTGTCCGGGGCCAGTCTGCCTCTCTTCTGAGATGGTTTTCTGAATAGGTGTTTTAGCTACTGATTATCATGGAAGACCCCAATTCTGACCAAATCAGTGTCCAGACAGGCTCAGCATCTCGCACCATTTTATTCTTGATCGAACAACTTCCATTTCTCAGTATTACAATTTCCCCAGTTGGAAAAAGAAGTAAAATAGCAAGCATCTGTAGAATATTGTGATGTATCACTCCTTTCTGGTGAAATACAAATGTATGGAGTATGCTTCAAGCTGGGCTTCCCACCCACCTCAGAATGTATATTTTCACTTGGACCTTTTTGGGAGATTTTAATCTTGAGACTTTTTCTCTGCAGCATGTCAGTCCCTACTATGAGATAACGGTACAGAGTCAAGTGGATGAAGTTTTCTGGTGGCCTGTGGCACTTGCATTCATTTGGTCCTCTCATAATTGTGTGTAGTGAAGAAGCCAGCTTATCTTCTGGGGGCTCACCATGGCTGGGTATCCAAATGCACCCCCATTCTGCAATGGAGAGGTGAGCTTAGAGCAGGAAGCTGTGGCTCACTTGTAGGGGGGAAGGCCAAGGTGGGAAGTGGCCCCTGCTACAGACAAACAAAATGCAATAGATTTCCTTTGGAGTGAACCTATAATAATTCCAGCAGATGCCTTTGACAGTTTTCAGTTTGTGTTTTGTAATTTCTTATTTATTTCTGTGAAGACTTTCGAGTGTGCATGTGTGGGAGAATTCACATCATATTTTTTCTTGTGTTTTGGATGTCTAGTGAAATTAATAACTTGGCTCTTGCAGCCATTGAGAATTTCTTTAAATTTAGAGCCAGCAGAGGGAGTACACATGACTTTAAACTGATCTCAAGTTCTTTTCCCCACATAGCTAAAATAATACCTTGGTTAAAAACACCAAAAAAAAAAAAAAAGATCTATAATATATAGTGTTTCCGTGTAGGCTTATGTCATTGTTAGAAAAGGATAATTTGGAGGAGAGAGTGTTTAAAAACCTAAGATAACTTTTTTAAAAAGGAACTTTGGTCCTCTGAGACTTATGGTCTAATTCCCATCCTCAAATAATTAAAGCCTTTTTAACTGAAAATTTTCCTCCTTTGTTTTACATATTTTTGCTACTTCATTCTTTTTTAAAATTTAGTTTTTAATTGAAAGATAATTGCTTTACAGCATTTTGTTGGTTTCTGCCAACAAAATGAATGAATCAGCCACTTTCAGTGAGGCCGCAGTGCTTCACTCTTGAAAACATGTGTGAATGTTCATCTATACCTGATGGCACGCGTCACAGTGTGGCAAGATCAGTGGGTTCTGTGTTTTAGTGCTCTTTTGGTTAAGACTCTTGATGTTTTCCAAGACGTCATGTTCCTGTAGGTTGAAAGAAAGGCAGAACCTCCATTATTCTTAATTCAGATTTAACAGTCATGGACCCGCTGGAGATGATAGCTTTGCAGTTTTGTAATCTAAAGTTCTGTAGTTCTGTGTTCTGTAGTTTGTTGCACTCTTCACATTGCCCCGTATTCTGGTGGTGGCAGTTTATTTTAATTTGGGAGTGTTCAGTTCAGTTCAGTCGCTCAGTCGTGTCTGACTCTTTGCGACCCCATGAATCGCAGCACGCCAGGCCTCCCTGTCCATCACCAACTCCCAGAGTTCACTCAGACTCATGTCCATTGAGTCCATGATGCCATCCAGCCATTTCATCCTCTGTCGTCCCCTTCTCCTCCTAACCCCAATCCCTCCCAGCATCAGGGTCTTTTCCAATGAGTCAACTCTTCGCATGAGGTGGCCAAAGTACTGGAGCTTTAGCTTTAGCATCATTCCTTCCAAAGAAATCCCAGGGTTGATCTCCTTCAGAATGGACTGGTTGGATCTCCTTGCAGTCCAAGGGGCTCTCAGGAGTCTTCAACACCACAGTTCAAAAGCATCAATTCTTCGGTGCTCAGCCTTCTTCACAGTCCAACTCTCACATCCATACATGACCACAGGAAAAACCATAGCCTTGACTAGACGGACTTTAGTCGGCAAAGTAATGTCTCTGCTTTTGAATATACTGTCTAGGTTGGTCATAACTTTCCTTCCAAGGAGTAAGCGTCTTTTAATTTCATGGCTGCAGTCACCATCTGCAGTGATTTTGGAGCCCCCCCAAAATAAAGTCTGACACTGTTTCTACTGTTTCCCCATCTATTTCCCATGAAGTGATGAGCTGTAGTGGGTTGAATAGTACCCCTCTAAGCCCCCCATTAAGGTCCACCTGTAACCTCAGAGCATAACCTTGCTTGGGACTAGGATCTCTCTGGAGGGAGGTAGTTACATTAAGGTGGAGTCATATCGGATTCACGCGGGCCCTGGGTCCAGTGACTGGTGTCCGTATGAGGGGGGCAGAAGACATGGTAGATTCAGAGAAGGCTGCGTGACGCCACGGCAGAAGGTGGGGCAGCACAGCCACAAGCCAAGGAGCACCAGATTGCTGGGGGCGCCAGGGGCTGGGCACAGGCCAGGCGGGACCCTCCACTGCAGCCTTCAGAGGGAGCATGGTGCTGCCCGCACCTTGACTGTGGACTTCTAGCCTCCAGCATGAGAGAATACGTTTTTATTGTTTGAAGCCCCTAAGTTTGTAGTAATTTGTCATGGTAGCCCTAGGAAACACACAGGAGCACAGGGATGGAAGAGAGGAACATGAAGGGTTGCAGATAGAGGAGAAGAAGAAAAGGTTTTATTTTATTTTAAAAATTGAGGTATAATTGGCATAACATTATTAGTGTCAAATGTACAACATAATGATTTGGTATTTATACATGTTGCAAAATGATCATCATTATAAGTCTAGTTAACATTTTTCTTATTTTTTTCTTATGTTGAGAACTTTTTAATATTTACTCTCTGAGCAACTTTCAGATACCTACTTATTAACTGTATTCACCAAGCTGTTTATTGTATCCCCAGGACTGACTTATTTTGTAATTGGAAGTTTGTCTCTTTTGACCCACTTCACCCATTTTGCTCTCTCCCTCCAAAGTTATATTTAGATTAAAATTAAAATGTTAATAACTCCTAAGCTACTTTCTGATAACTTAAATTTCTTCCTTCTTCATCCTGCTTGAGGCACAGAAGAGAGGTGTGAATTCCCCTGATTTCCCAGCAAGAACTGCTGCAGCAAGCAAGACCTCTGCCCTCTGTTTAGCATGTATCCTGGGTCAGTTTCTGCTTCGTGGCCTGTTTCGTGAGGCTGGTGGAATGGCTGTACTTGGGGAGCGTAGACTTGAGGTTTAAGGCCAAGGTCTAGCTGAGAGCTTTGCTCTACGATAGTCAGTCTTTCAGGGAGGGAGCAGCCTGGGTCCTCAGCAGAAGGAGAAGGTTGAAGAATTCTCTCTTCCCCATCCCAGTCAGGCTTGAGAAGATAGAGCCCCATCAGGTTCACTGCCGTCCATGGTGGCAGTAAGGATAATCAGAATTTCTCTGGAGTCTCCTTGGCTCCTCCTGGGCTTGGTTCAAGCCCTTTCAAACTGTCAACACTCGAGCCTTCAGGCTCCCATCCCCTCTGTATACATTTATGTCGGCAAAACCCAGCCGTCCTGAAGGAGCATAGAGTGGTAGTCCCATTCAAGTAGCAACAGGTGTTTTCTAGATACCATGAAGGTGTTTGCGTTGTTCAGAAGTATTTCAGAATTAGAATTGCATCTGTTTATGCCCATATTTCAAAATAGTATTTTGGGAAAAGGGAGCCAGGATTATAAATCAGTTGGAAACACAGTTTTGTTTTTATGATAAAAAGAGTTGACACAAGATATTCTGAAGCCTAGTTACAATAATAATAATAGCTATGATTTATTGAACACTATCAGATTCCAATTACTCAGGTAGATTTTTTACACCTAATATTGATCCTACATGTTAAGCATTTATAAACCCAATTTAGAGACAAGAAAATGGTTCAGAGAAGTTTAATTGCTTGGGATTCAGAGGAAGGTTTCTTTGAACATCCTTGTTTTCTGCTAAGCTTTGCTGCCTCCTGAGTGTGGTGGGACTTTGCCTGGGGGTGAGTACAACAATAAAATTAAATAGCTGCCATTGAAAAAGTTGTTACTATGTGCCACATTCTTCGTATATATTACCATCAGTCCTGATGTTAATCTTTCAGATGCTGTCTTGAATGTTTATCTTCTGGACTGTGGCTGACTCAGGGTAACTGATACCTCTCTGTGTTGGAGGAGGAGTAGACACAGATCCATGATTTTGTCTGAGTGAATAATTTTAAGAATCCAATCAGTGCCTGGGCTCTTAGTGGAGCAATTTGGGGATTTCTATTTCTGTTTGGACGCTGCTTTAGTAAACCACTGTTTAACCATGGTTTACTATGGGTCAGATAGTGAACTAGTGTTCAGAACTAATAGAGTGATACCATAGTGTGTGGAAATCCTTAGGGCTGGGCTATTATCTCTGATAAATTTCTGCCTTGGGAGAACAGGGTATATCTGTGCTTCTATAGGCTTCAGGTAGGTAGATGGATGGAGATAATACCACCAAGAAAGATGGATTTCAGGGAAACAAAGACATTTACAAAAAGTTTCTGGTAGAAGTGTGGTCGAAGCCCAATCAGATCTCAAAATTAAAGGTATTAACATATTTTGTGAGGTATTAAACATACTTTCCAATGCAGTTACTAACATGTTTAAAGGCAAGACAGACACAGAAAATGTTCCAAAATGCAAGCTGCTGGCCAGTTTAAAGGGTTTATCTTATTAAGGCACTTACTGCTATTGTCTTCAAGGTAGAATATGTATGAGTAGAACCTAAAATGATGGTTTTAATTGGCCACGGGAATACAGCACCCATGCGCCCTGAGATACGGTTTGCAGAAGACTAATCCCATGTGTGTGTTGGAAAAAATTTTAGAACTCTCAGTTTCACAGTAAAGATAGGTGAGTAGTGTCTGGAGAGTGTCCAGAAGATAGACTGAAACCCCGTGATAAATGTGGGGCGGGCAGAATGGCTCTGCCTGATAACTGAGGGAGCCCAGGGCGTGGGGAGCGAGGTGGGGCCAAAGGCAGTTACAGAGAAGGTGGCCTTGGCCTCGTGGACTTTTAAAGATACAACTCGGTATAAACCTGAAGTTGAAGGAGGGCATAGCATTACATCCAATACAGCTTGTTAGATGTCTCCTTGAAAATTGGTATTACATTAAAAAGATAATATGGAGAGTTAAGCCATTAATTCACAAAATTCAAATTTCAGAACTGCTTTTTACCCCCCAAAGTGTCATAATAATTAATTTCTAAAAATTAATTTCTAATTAATTTCTTTCATCATAAATTATCTCAATAATTGTCTCAGTTCCATATTTCACATTAAGTTTGGCTGAATGATGTTCAAAGCCTTCTCTCACCTTCCTCTCCATTCTGTCTTTAATTTTCACTTCTATTTTACTTAATATTTTTTTAGATGAGGTTTTACTTCTAATGCTGTAATGGTTTCATAAAGTAAAAATACTCTCTCGACATCTTTCTATTAGAACTTCTTGTTGGTAAATTCCTTTAAAATTCAACCTAATTTAAAAGTCAGTTTTGCTGTTTATTTTTTCTAGAATTTTTACCGTGTATGATAGCTGGTCCGGAGTTTTCTGTCAGCATTCGTTTCCAATCAATGCTTGTTAATCTCACCCATCATACGTTTGCATCTTGGTCTGTATTTGAGTACCTTGGTTTTTTTTTCTTTCTTTCCCCAGCTGGTAGAATGAGAAGGAACATGCCTTTATTCACTATTTGTGAGAATAGTCCAATTAACAGCATTAATTTGCCATTTATGAATATACCTATGATTATAAATAAACCATGGCCCACAGACTACATTTTAAGCAAGGTAATTTTTTTTTTTTTTTTAAGTAAAAACTGACATTGAGCCCCAGACATTGCTGTGAATTTTTTTCAGAACAGTGATCAATTATTTTGGGGAGTATCGTTTGTGTAATCCTGAGAAACCTAGAATGGGCCTTAGAAATGTTATGCGCCCGATTCTTTCAAAGTTGTCTTCTGGCTGACACAGGTGTGAGTGGCTTGCTTCAGCACAGTTGGCTCTTAAGCTCCTGATAGGCAGCGTCCTAGGTGAGCTAGTATACTGTTTCTTGAAATTAGTGGCTTCGATCAGGCCTTCTATCTCCAACCCTGTCCAGTATAGATAAGCTTACTGCCTCCTCTTTGAATAGATGTGTGCCCTGTGCTGAACTGAATTTTCTAAATCAGTCTTGTTTAGTCTCCTTCCTTTACATGAAAGATCCTTTTTTTCCAGGCTGGAAGTCTAGGTGTTCTGTTCCACATGTTAGGCTTCACCACAGTCAGCCTTCATGTCAGTCACCAAGGTGAAATTTGGCATCCGATTATGCCGCTCAGCTTACTGGATCTTAGTTCCCTTATTAGAGATTGAACCCTGGGCCCTCAGCAGTGAACGCATGGAGTCCTGACTACTGGACTGTAGGGGAATTCCCTGGCATCTGATTGTAGGCATCTTTTAGTAGGTGTTATTTGGGAGGAGGTGAGGGATTTATTCTGATAATCTCATAATATCAGGGAATGCTCCAAGTTAACTTGTGGGTAGTCGGTACGGAGGAGAAGGCGATGGCACCCCACTCCAGTACTCTTGCCTGGAAAATCCCATGGACGGAGGAGCCTGTGCTGCAGTCCATGGGGTCGCTAGAGTTGGACACGACTGAGTGGCTTCACTTTCACTTTTCACTTTCATGCATTGGAGAAGGAAATGGCAACCCACTCCAGTGTTCTTGCCTGGAGAATCCCAGGGACGGGGGAGCCTGGTGGGCTGCTGTCTGTGGGGTCGCACAGAGTCGGACACAACTGAAGCGACTTAGCAGCAGCAGGAGCAGTCAGTACTGAATTAAGTTAAGTACCATGTGTCAAATTAGAGCTAACTTGTGGTGTTATGGGCTCCCTGGTGCTCACCCACAAAGAACCCACTTGCAATGCAGGAGACACAGGTTCAATCCCTGGGTCAGGAAGATCCCATAGAGAAGGAAATGGCAACCCACTCCAGTATTCTTGCCTGGGAAATCCCATGGACAGAGGAGCCTGGCGGGCTGCAGTCCACGGGGTCACCAAGAGTCGGCCACGACTGAGTGACCAGCAACAACTTGAGGTAGTGAAAACCACCGTCCTCCAAATTGATTTTTAACATAATGACTTCACAAATGAATGTTTTTATCAAAAATTACCATGCTCGTTTTTAAGATGCATATTTTTCTCACATCTTGGTTTTCTAATCACATCAGGGCTTTAAATTGATGGATAAGTTTTAACTGTTAACACAGTGGGATAATATCTGGGTTTTGCTGTCTGGGCTCCCAGTGTTTGTCCTGCTGTGAGCACAGATAATTTTCACCTGACTTCTCTCTGTTACCTGAGCTGAGATTCCTGCTGTGACCACTGGCCAGCAACACTTCGTTCTTCTAACTGCTTTGTTTTGTGTTCCTCATTCTATCTTAAACAGGATCATAAAGCTTTCATATGTCTTTTCTAGCTTGTTACCTCATGCTTCTGTGCTTAATCAAGAAGGAAGAGAAGAAAACAACTCTATCTTGGTTTTATCATTTGTATCACATGATTTTACAGCTTTGAAAACTCACTTGTCAGTGTGGTTACTGGGGAGATAATTTTGATTACCGTGGGCTCTGAGAGTTACTGTGTCATCTCTTCCCTCTTGCCACCCTTTTGGGAAAAAAAGTAATTTTGCTCGAGGATACATTTTATTGTTTTTCAGGCAAATTATTTCAAAGTTGAACCTTGTGAGACAGTAAAGCTCTTTGCCTCAAGTTCAGTTATTCATTAACTTCTGAAAAAAATAGTACCCTTTTAAAAAAGGGTTTCCTAGTATTTCCTTTGGACTGTAGCCTTGTCTTTGACAAGTGAGAGCACTTCCTTGATTATCTAGCTGTTTCTTGTTTTTGAACCTGAGACTGCCAGTGTTGGGTTGAGCCTTAGCTCAGTCTCAGAATCTAAGAGCCCCAGTTTTACTTGTCCTAATTGCTCCCAGCTGCTGTCCCATTCTTTCCTGTTTTGTGTCATTAGACATTAGCTGAAGAAGTCTTCCTGTCCTTCTTCCCTCTTTCCCATCATCCATGATCTCTCTGGGACCTTTCTCCTGCATCAGTGGTTTTCAACCTTGGCTGTATTTGAGAATCACAGGGAGCTTTTAAAAACACTGCTGTCTAGGTCCAGTCTGAAACCATTTAGGTTAGAATCTCTCCATGTAGGGCCTGGGCATCTATATTTTTTAAAGCTCCCAGGTAGTTATGGGTGTGTAGCTAGGGTTGAGAACATTGCTTTAGAAAAAATGAGAGATTTTGACCGTGGAAGTTATCAGCCAATTTAGTGATGACTTTTAGGTCTATTTCCACCCTCTCCTCCATGGGGAGGTTGCAAGGTGAGTTTACTCCCTGAAAGTTCCATATAAAAAGGGATCTAACAGAATAGTTGACTTCCAAGACAAGGGCATCATTATTTAATAAACTGTGTTTAACTAGGATTTCTTCTCTACTTTTTTTTTGTGTAAATGAATGTGGTTTCTTTAAAGTTTTCCTGCTCCCACTTTTTTTTTCTAGTCACCACTGGACCCTATTTAACTAATTTTTAAGTGTTAGGGAATTTGTAAGAAGAGATGCTGCTAGTTCAAGTTATGGTATGATTCTTGAAATCTGAGACAGATAACTCACCCTTCCTCTTTTGTGCAGCCTAATCTTACGTACCAGAGGGTTCTACCATCTTCTGATGCATTAAGCTAGTGCTTCTCAAAGCATGGTCCCCACACCAACAGCGGCAGCATCACCTAGGAACTTTTTGGAAATTCATATTCTTGGCTCATCTCAGACGTACTGACTTAGACATTCTGGACCCAGCAATCTGTGTTGTCACAAGGCTTCTAAGTAATCCTGCTGCAAGCTCAAGTTTGAGAACCCCTGCTTTTAGTCATCCGCTGAGTCCAGATTAGGAGTCAACAATCAAATTTTTCATGCCATCTTGACTTCAGAGGCCTGATAAAGAGTTGAAAAAGATGAACAGAGAGCTTGCAGTGGTATCTGTGGAGATGTAACAGAGTTCTTGGCCCTAGAATAGACTATCCACAGATTCTCATTTGCTGTGTAGCTTTCTGTGCAGTCAAGGTCACCAGCCTCCCCCTCACCTCCTGCCAAGTTGCTTCAGTCACATCTGACTCTTTGTGACCCTGTGGACTGTAGCCCGCCAGGCTCCTCTGTCCATGGGATTTTCCAGTCAAAAATACTGGAGTGGGTTGCCATTTCCTCCTCCAGGGGATCTTCCTGACCCAAGGATCGAACCCACATCTCCTTTGGCTCCTGCATTGCAGGAGAATTCTTTACCAGTGAACCACGGGGGAAGTCCTTTCCCCTCCCCCAGACAACAGTAATAAAGAACCCGCTCCGATGCACAGAGGAAGCCACGTGTTAACCCTGGTGCATTACTCTGTTCAGAGGACTGTGTTTAGGTTGGATTCTTGTTGTTTGGTGATCTTTTTTTTTTTGTTTGGTGATCTTTTCCAGTGCTTATTTGTTTTTGTCTTTGGGGAATGTTCCTAGTTTAAGACCAGCATCAGACATCAGCCTGACTCATCCACAGACAGACATGGGACATGTGGAGGAGAGATAAGATTAAAATGTGCTGGGTGTAATCAGTGTGAGAGGGCGAGTGAAGTGAAGGGAAGAGTGATGCTGCTTCGTGCTGAGGTAGAGGTGAGGCATGGATCTCGGCCCAGTCTTAAGTGGTGTTCGGCCTCTCCTACCACAAGGTGAAGCTGGGTAGAGACCAAACTAGCTAATCGCTGCTTGTCAGTATCATTGGATTCTGTAGTCCATTAAACAGGGCCTCACGATCAGCTGCATCTAACATAGCCATTGGCTTTAGGAATATAAATAGTGCAAAGAATAAGGGTTTGGCCAGGTCTTAGAAGTTCATTGCAGGACCACTTAGCAGCTGCTTCAGAATGTTGCCTGAGATTCATAAATACTCATATATCTGACACATTAAAAAAAATAGGATTAGTTTGGATTACAAATTTTTCTACAGTTGAGTAGATACCATTTTCTGTATCAATCTCTACCCGAGATGACTCAGCTTAGATGCTGAGCTTTCGTGGGACAGTATGGTTTTCTTCTTGGGAATGGGGAGGGCAGGCAAGTTACTCTCCTCAGATTCACCAGGATTCTTGGGAAGGATCAAGAAGGCAGGTTCAGTTGTTGGAACATCAGAAGATTCACACAGCTGTGGGGAATGCTGTGTTGAGAGGCTTGTCTGGGGCCAGAGTTTGGACGAGAGTCCAGAATATGGTGCCCTTAACACCGTGAGCAGCATTCAAAATTGGACTCCAGGAGAGCGCTCAGGCCTTTTAAAGAAGTCACGCATTAGTCAGCTGGTGGAAGCCTGAGGGTCCCACATCGGAGGATGCTTCCCAAAGCGGCCGCTGCGCTCAGATGAAGAGACACGTGTTAGTTCATTTCCGTTTTAGTTTTCCTAAAGAATGGACTGCTGCCTGCATGTTCGGCGAGCAGGCTGGTGGTGGTGTATGTTGGAAAAAACCCCTGATATTAAGGATGCATTTATAGAGGAATACAGTGCTTTAAGGAACAGCCAGGCCAGCCAGGCTCCTAAGAAGACTGCCTGGCAGCCATGGAGAAGGTGTGACTCCCAACCCAAGGACCAGAGGGGTCTGAGTCTTCAGCTCCAGTGGCCCAGATCTGAGATGGAAGTAAGAGATGTTGGTCTGCTCAACCCCTCTTCAGAAATCCCCTCTGCCAGGTGGTACTGGAGGCCTCTGGTTTTGAGGATATGGTCCCTGAGTCCTGACTTCTATGGAAGAAGTCACAGTTGAGGCTGGAAAGTTTTTATCCCTCTCCCCGAACAATTGTATCTTTGAGTTGAACTGATGCGAATGGATGTGATGTGTGCAGGCATAGCCTTAGGTTGATGCATCATTTCCATGCTGTAACTGAAATCTCCTATTAATTGAACACTTAAGTACCAGACACTGCTGTGGGCTTTATACATATTAGCTCTTTAAGACGGGGAAACTGATGGATAGGGTGGTTATGTGACTCAGCCAAAGCCATACAGTTGGGAAGGGATAGAGGTGGGATACCTCTATCAACACGTCTCTGCATTGACTAAATAAACTCCACAGCCAGTAATCCAAGCTTTAGGGATTTTGATTTTATAGAACTGCCTGAGATCTCACTGGGCTGTTTGTTCCTACCATCTCTCTCCATCTGGTTTAAAAGGAAGGAGGGGAGTTTGCATGATCTTCTGTTAAAGTTGAGGCAGATGTGTTACACCTGGCTTGCCACTCTTTCAGAACCTGAGAGAAACAGACTTGAGTGTGTATTTGTGGACAAGCATCCACAGTGAGCACAGAAGCTTGTAAGACTTGCACTCCTGTGGAGTGTGACTATGCCTAGGGATGGGAGCTCTCCAGACTGCCTGTTTTCTCCAAACCGCTTGCAAAGCAGATTTAAGTGAAGTTATACACACACACACAGCCCCAGGAAAAAGGATAAAGCACCTTTCTTTCTTGGTTTGGTATAGGCCGTTTATTTACTAGCCATAGAAGCAAGTGTGTGCCAGCTTCATCTAGATTAAACGCAGGGCTCATCCTAAACATCTTGTTTTCCAGATGTGAGGGGCAGGCCCAGTGGGCTTGTGACTTCTCCTGGGAGTGGAGGGGAAGCAGGTGCTAAAAAGGCCACGACACCCAGCCCCAGGTGCTGTGGGAAATAGTTTTTCATCCCAGAAGTCACGTGGAAGTCTTTATATCTAGTTGTAAGAAGTCAGAACTAGTAATGTATTTTTAAAAATTTATTTACTTATTTTAATTGGAGGCTAATTACTTGACAATATTGTAGAACTAGTAATATTTTTAAAAGGAGTGTTTAAAATGAAAAATTTGCATTTTTCATGTAAATAGGAAATACAGGAAGTGTTTGTAAGATAATGCATTTATCCTATTTAACCTCATACCTTCTAGTTAAGGTTTTCATCATGTAGATGGTGAGTGACTCCTTCAGAAGATGTTAAGGAATGGGTTTTTTTTTTTTTTTTGAAGAGATAGTTTTCAGGACGGACTTTCGGTATTTTGTTTTCCCCTTCTTCCTGGATATTCATATAGGAACCAACAGTGCAATAGATCAACCCAGCCCTCGATTCTGTTCTCCACCCCTGTGTGAGGTGTGATGGACTCCACATCTGCCAGCCCTTTACTCCTGACTCTTGGTAGCTAGACCACCCTTCTGGGCACCCCCACGTTATGTACCCAACATTGCCTTGTTTCATCTCACCCAGACCCTGCTTCCTTAGGGGTTTTCTAGGGAAAGGACTGATCTGAGAAACAAATTGATGCTAAGTTGATGTTGGAACCTCTGAGTTCCGGGACTGAATGCCTCAGATGTTGTCTGATCTCTCCCTTTATTTTCTGGAGGAGGAAATTGAGGATGAGAGATACAGGGCACACAGGGAGGTCACTCTTAGTTGTGAACTGCCTCAGTGGTCCGCTTAGTCATTTTTACAGAGGATGACCTGCCCCACTGTCTCATGAGGGTCTGTGTACCGGCTAATACCTGCCTGGACAGATTCCTCACTTTGGACAGCCCTATACTATTTATTCTCCAGGGAGGATCAAGGTAGAGCCAGTGTGGAGGCATTCTGTGAAAGTGCACGCATAGGAGACCCCCGGGCAGCCAAAATGCTGCCTCATAGGCCTCCGGGCCTTGAAGAATGACGGCCTGGTAGCAGCGTATAATCGTATAATCCAGAGTGGTGGGGCCTAAGTTTTCTTAAATGGTTGTAACTTGGAGGTGTGTGACTATGGGAAAGAGTTGCACTGCATGTAATGTTTCCAAGAATTAGTTACTTTGTGCTGGAGGAGTGGATACTGCTGCCTGGGTCAGTGGTTTTAATTGACAGCGAATTGCTCCAAGGAATATTCGTGGTTCCATTGGTCTTAATGCCGGGCAGCCTACATTATATCTGTTGGGTAGACTTGGGAGTCTTTTATTGAGAATTAAGTCCCCAAAGCAGCTTTCTGTAACTATTAAAGTCCGGTTGATAATGTTTAAGCTCTTTTGTAGGCACTGGAGAAATTTGGTAGTCTTTGAAACAAGCAGTTTCTTCAGCTTTGGCATTGAGAGGAAAAGTGCCACTTTTAGTTACTTTTAATGTTACCAGGAACTCTCAGACCTGGTGCTGATTATTTACAGGTCTGTAGCAAATAGGATTTCTAATGTGGTGAGTGAATCCATATGTGCCTTAAAGATGAACTAAAAATACAGCATATTATCTGACTAAAGCTCACGTGAACATAAGATTTTCCAGCCACACAAGTTTTTGGAAGCTCTGGTCCCTCCCCAGGTTGGTGGTACTAGTACTGGCTTCTGTAGCTTGGGCCAGGGTCTAGGTCTTACCCAGGGCTCACACGACATTTACCTTTGGGGACAGGAGATGAGTTGCAGCCATGATGATTCATTCATCTGCTCTCACTCAGTCAACAGGGTGATGTGTGGAGGACCACGATGGTTGTAGAAGCAAGTGGGCACCGCCTTAGTGAGTGTCTGGTCAGCTGAATGACAGGGATATGCACAGAACGCTGACCTTTGTCTGCTGAGGCGGCACTGAGCAAGGCCCCTCTGGGCCCAGAGTCTGGGCCTGGAAAGGAGGGCAGTCTTGTTGAGCTCTGCATCCTGGCGTGTATTTCTGCCCATCCTTCATTATTTCCGCCTCTGATAATGAACCTTCTCACAGTGCAGTGTGTTGGAGTTCCTTTTCTTTTGTTGATAAAAGTATCACAGTCATCAGAGAATTCTTGCACAACTTTTGCAGCTCTCAAGGAAAAGTGATAGAACACAGGCCCGGCTTGACAGATAGCAGGGTATGGGGAGGAGGGAGTTCTTCCTTTTGTTTTGGCTTGGCTATTTGTGTAGCCCCAAGAGAAGACTGAGTCTGCTTTTTTGTAAAGGAGGTGCCTCGGCTTACCCCTAAAGTGCCGAGCGTTGGGTGAACTGATGAGTGGAAGGTGCACGATGATACGCAGCGCTTATGTAGTCTTTTGATGGTTTCACCTAGAATTGTGCCATCTGGAAACTCACATTTACTAGGACACAGAGCCAATTTCGGGTGGTGCTGAGTCCAGCGTGTACTTTTAGATTTTCATTTGGCTAAAACCTAGGAGGTTGTAGGTTAATAGAGTAATAATAATGATAGCTTCTCCTAAGGAGCCCTGAATAGCTTCAGAAGCATTCTGATGGGAGGTGAAAGGCAGGACTCTTTATTCTGTTTGGTTAGTGATGAAACTGATACATGGTAGCCTGCACAGGGTCATAGAGCTGCCCCCTTTGAACGGGAAGTTAAATTCATGAGCCTACAGCTTTGACTCTTGCTTTGCTGCCAGGAATTGCTGTCTGCAGAATCTCCACACCATGAAGGATCTTTGCTGTCGTATTTTCCCGGCTTCATGGAGCGAAGGTTTCCCATCTGGAGTCTTGAATTCTGCTGAAAGTGCCTCTGTCAAAGCTTGACCAGTCTCAGAGTAGGTCGGGGTCCATGGGCCCCCGGCTTGGGGACCAGTCGCTGACTGTTGGATCTGGAGCTGGCTGGCAGCGCACGCATGGCTCCTCTGCCCTCTGGGAGCGCCCCGTGCCCTGGTCGGTGCTTCAGTGGGGAGTGGCTGTGTTCTTTCCGCCAGGACGACAGAGAGCCTCTGCAAGGTGTGCCGCATGCGCTCCCCGTTTTAGAGATGCCTTTTACCTCTCATTAGAGTGCTTCTAAGGGCGACTTAGGAAAAGTATTGGTATTACTATTCTATTAGTCTACAGTGAAAATCTAAATTGCTTTAAATACGCACTGGAAATGGTATCATCCCATGTTGGCTTGCACAGAGTGGTAGGGTGTGCCGCCCCAGGCATCCGTCCCCCTTGTTCAGGCTGCTGCCCTCATGCATCCTTCAGGGGTACCTGGAAGAGAAGTGAGGGGCACAGGCCTGAGTTTGCTTCTACCTCATTTCTATCCCACATTTGTACAGGCTCCGTGCTTTATTATTGCTGGTCTAAAAACAGACATCAATCTGCTGTTCCTGCTGCTGCTGCTGCTGCTAAGTCGCTTCAGTCGTGTCCGACTCTGTGCGACCCCATAGAAAACCTGCAGAAAAGCAAAGACCACCTTTCCCTTAAGGTGTTAATTTCAAATGAAAGTTTGTTTACGCTCCTCTGTAGCACCGCAGCAACTTAGAAAGACACATGCAGCGTGAAGGGATAAAACCTGAGGCCAGAGGACAATACAGTAGACAGGTGCTGAGTTAGCCCACAGATCTGGCTCTTGAATTTCACAGCAGCTGAAGGGAAGAGGGATGTAAGATCAGCTTCCAGATTTGTAATTGCCTGTAAATAAAAACAGATCAGTTTCACAGAAGAGGCATGGCCTTTTCTGTTACTGAGCAACTTTTCCGTCCTAGGACATCATAAAGAGAACACTGGTCTAATGGCTGACACGCTCCTATTTGGGACTTGGTTCTCGTGAGCCAGTCTGAGCGTTCTCTCCTCACTGTATTTTGTCTGTCTGTCTGTCTAGCCTTGTAAATCCATTTCTGACATATCAGGAGTTTGGCTGGGTGTGTGTGGCTCCAGACCTAGAGAGCAACTGGGACTTACACAGATGAAGCAGCATGAATCAGGTTCTTTGGGAAGGGCCTCGGAGCAGCCCAGGGCAGGCGACTGAGGCTGTTGGGGAAACTGAGGAGTTGAGACCATGTGGCTGAAGGTGGGTGTCTTTGTTTAAGGAATTGTGTCTACCAAGAAGCCCAGGGCTCAGCGAAGGGGAGCGTTAGGGGTCAGTTGGTGCTCAGCTCAATGTGGTGGGGTGTCTAGCTTCCACCAGGATTTGGGTTGTGAAACCAGACTGGTTGTTGTGATGCCTCAGGGAAAGGCCAGGGAGTCAGCAAGGAGAGCGTGTTGGTTTATTGAGCACCAGTCTCCTGATAAACCTGAAGATAAGATGATTCCTTTTTTAGTTGCTGAAGAATCTGAAGCTCGGGGATGGAGCGGGCCCCAGCTGGGTCCAGTGGGTGTTTGGTGCACCCAGAGGGCCCAGCCCAGCTGGCTCCCAAGAGGCAGTGAATGAATACCTAGCCTGCCTGCTCCGCCTCCTGGCTTCCCCTCCTTTGTCAGAGGCCCCTGTTACTTAGAACAGTTGCTCGGGGCTGGAATCAGCCTCCAGGTGACAGATGAAGGGATCCCGAGACTGTTTCTCTGGGCAGAGTTGGTCCCCAGACCACTCACGGGAGTCTTGTGGCTGCATGTGGAGGCGTCAGATACAGGGGCTAATGGCAGTGGGATGTCTGGCAGCGCTCAGAGCTTTGTGTGCCCACCAGTGGGACACAGATTATGCTAATTCTTACAAAAATGAATGTGTGTGTGTGTGTATGTGTGCATGCACATGCGTGCGCGCGCGCACACACACACACACACACAAGTTCCACAGTTTGCCTGCGAAGTGGAAGCTGGGCCTCGGCGCTGTCCTTGTTTTTTCTCCCCTCCATTTTAGGCCAGTTCATGTTCCTGCAAACAGACAAGGCATTGTTTAAAGTACAGTGTACTCGCCTGCTTTTGCATTGTCATCAGAAACCCTTGACGAAATGTTTAATTTCTCTCTGAGGTTATCTGTACTTAGTTGACTTGCCCAATAATACATTTGGTTCTAGAACCTGGAACTTTCTTTTTGCCTGCTCGTGTTACATTAAGTTAGTGTTAGGACGCACAAGTATTTTTATAGAAAACTTAAGGATTCCTGCACTCTGAGATGACTCAGACTGGTGTTTCCAAACTGTTACTAGTTGGAACACAGTTAACTGGGACACACACTGAAGGGCTTCCCATTCTCTTCCCTGTCGTAGCTTTTCACTAGGCTAGCTGCCTGTCCTGTTACCTCTTGTTTGCAGTAAGGCCAAAGGGACCTTTCTTCTAAGTGTAAGGTCCCATTTAAAAGTGAAGCTGCTTCTTAAGGCTACTTTAACAGAGTTAAAAGCTCTGAAGTTCTTGAGACAGTCTGCTAACCAGTTGCATTGCCTGTGATGTTTAATTTAAGAATAAATAAATCTTTAAATTGATGAATTCAGCAAAGATAGAGATGATAAGTGTGAGCTAAGTAAATTGCTTTTGAGCTATATATTAAAAAAAAAATCTACTCATAGTTTTTCCCCACATTTGTGGTCACTCTTTTTGTGAGTGTGCTGATTCATTGGCATGGACCATGGACTGGATATCATAGTATTTTTTTAAAGCTGAACTGTATGAAAACTTAAGATTTACAAAAAAGACATAACTGAGGTTGTTGTACAATTACATTTGTTTAATTAATGAGCTGTTACATTAAAAAAAAATCAGATTCCAGAAGTGCAATTAGAGTCAGCCTTATAGGAATGCATGTGTTATACAAAATAAGATGTGTGTGCAGAGACCCAGACCCAACTCTCCCATCCTCTTGCTTTCTCCCTCCCCAAGAGGCAGAGGCTAGGAAGAAATTGACTGTTGGGACACACTGAGACTGTCTTAGTGGTGACTGAAGATGTGGTATCTTGCTGGCTTGAGGAGGCAGTGGTCGGGGCTGAAGAAACAAACCAGCTTGACGGTGCCTTGTGCTTGCATGCAAAGCCTCTGCAAGATGCTTTCTGCTCTGCTGAGTTTATTCTCTGCAACTGGGTGAAAGCCAGAAAGGTAGTTCGCTCTGATAGGACTAGAAAATGGGTAAGGTTGAAGGAATGCTGGCAATTTTTGATGAGAGGTCCTGACAGGATCTCAGTTCCTTAATATATCTTAGGTAAATATTGTGATGTCAGTTCTGCAGTAGAGAAGTTAAAATGGACTCTGAGGGTCTTTCCAAACATAAAATAGCTAAGCCTGTTTGGGTCTGGTGGGGCTGGGGTAGTTCGATGGAGCTGTATTTTGAGGAGAAGGGGTGGCAACGTGCATGGTGCCTGGTGCGATTCCTGTGGGCCATTCCACATGTAGCTGTTTCCGTGTTCCAGCTTTGCTGAACTTCTTCAGAAAATTACTGTTTTTGAAAGAAGAAAATCTAAACGGGGGAGAGAAATCTAGGCTGTATTTAAGCTGGCCTTTGTAATTTTTTCCTGGTCACACACAGCCCACATTCTGGAGCTCTGTGACGTCAGCACCCTTGCCTGGAGGGTCAAGAGTTTTGACCAGCCGGGCCTCAGCCAGCCTGGGTCACACAGTCGCATGCACAAGCTGGGGCCCTTGTTTACTTCCTCTCGTGGCTGGGACATCGAGTACTAAGAAGGACTGCGTGCCTGCACACGAGTGCGCCTGCCAGCACGCTCAGCCCTGCCGTTCCTGACTGTCTTGGAAAGCGCTCCATCCGCAAGGCAGGCTTTTGTTCTTCGAGTGCAGGCTTTATACCCCAGCTGCACACCCCTTCCCCAGATTCCAGAGAAGACCCATAGGCTCTCTCCCCTTGCAGCTGAGCCCCCACAGAATCCTCAGCTTTAGTGGCTGTGAACTTTCAGAGCAGGAGGAGGAGTCAGGCTGGAGCTGCATGGCTGTCTGCACGGCATGGGATCCTGTGACTAACGTTTAGGAAAGGAGTGCTTTCCTTGGATGCTGACGGGAAAGTTGAGGGGCTTTTGGATTATACAGTGTTGCCTAATGTGGATTCTAAGACACAGCCTTCTAATTGCAAATGTATAAACTGTTTCATACTGAATGTTGGTCAAGCTTAGGTGATCCTTTGCAACTTCATGAATAATCAAAATGCAAAAGAGGTTGCCCATGTTTGAAACTGTTGCAAAATCAAGTTTTCTATGTGTATACATAATACTCCCCTCTCCCCAGGGAACTTTTCATCCTCTAGAGATGTATTCTTATCAAAGACCATTTTCTATGCAGTAAGTCATAATAAAAGCTGTTAAGCATTAGTATTCCAGATGAAAACAGGCAAATAAATGTATAAAGTTAAATGTGAAGACTGCAGCTCATTAATAGGATTTAATTTAAATCACACCTCTCCCCCTCCTCTTTTTGACAGGGTAATACTTTAGAGGAAAGGAAAGAGATAAAAGATAGACAAAAGTCTTATTTACAGACTATAATGGGCACAAATTATGAATGAACAATTGAGGCTTATGTTTCTGTCAGAATTTTGAATGGCTGTGTTTACAAACTCTGTCAGGTTCAAAAATTGGGCAGCTTTTCTCATCTTAATCTTGGCATTATTGTCTTTTTCCCTTAAATGTTGATTGAGTTATTTGTCTATTCCAGGTCTAGTGCAGCATGAAGAATCTTTAGTTGCAGCATATGGGATCTAGTTCCCTGACCAGGGATGGTTCCAGGTTCCATGCAGGGGGCCACTGGGAGCATGGAGTCTTAGCCACTGGACCACCAGGGACGTCCCAACATTATTGCTCTTTTATGAGACTCGTATTACTGCTTTCAGACTGGAGGAAGTAACAGAGCTCATTTTAGGCCAGCCTCTTCCTTCGATAGAAGAAATCGAGGCTCATAATGTGGAGTAGACTCAGCACCCAGCTAATAGGTTAAGCAGAGTAGGCAGGAAGCTGAATTCTCACTCCACAGTTTTCCTTTAAAAGAAGTTGCTGTCTGTCTCTGACTGTTAATAATATAAAGACCTACTTGAGGTGCAGGTAGGGAATGGGAGATGGGGACACAGAGATCTGCTTTTGCCTCTGGGGCATTAGAGTTTCTCATTCCCAGCCCAGGTGTGGCTGGGACTACTGAGAGCTCTGTCAGAACCTCAGGTTTTGACATTGTACCCAACAGTGGGGCTAAGAGTGGTCCATTTACATTCAGGATAACCATACCCATTACAGCTGGGCAGCCCTCCTAGGGATATTCTTTGCATCTGTTAGAACAGTGTTTTCCCAAACTGATTCTCCTCTAAATAGTAGTGGGCTTCCTGATTTGGACAGTTAAAAGTGCCTTAGTCCCACAGTCGTGTCCGACTCTTTGCGATCCCATGGACTAAAAGCCCGCCAGGCTCTTCTGTCCATGGAGTTCGCCAGGCAAGAATACTGGAGTGGGTAGCCATTCCCTTCTCCAGGGGATCTTCCTGACCCGGGGATCAAACCTGGGTCTCTAAGGCAGTTAGGTTGAACACAGTTTAAGTGATATATTTTCGTTTATTTTCTAAACGGGACTTCTTGAGGCAATCTCATCATATCCTTTTGGTGGTAAATAACTCAGGAGTCAGCATGAAACCCCAAATTCTGACTATAATCAGGCAGAAGCAGAAGGATGAGAACTAAATTAAACATAGCCCCGAAGTTCACTTTTGGGTCAGGCATTCAGGAAGCAGCACATAAAAATGTGCTTGGATACAGTTTCCTCATGGTTCTTCAGCAGCTTGAAATATCATCTTGAGCTGGCAGTAAACAGAAATCTCAGGTTGTCATTTTTCTTTCCATCTAATCGAACAAATTATTGTGTAGGGAGGTGAAACAAAACCAAACCTGTGTTCTTGAAGCCAAGGGTTTTGAGATCCACACTTCAGTTACTTATAGGTTCCAATTACTTTGAAAGAAAAAAATAATGGTATTCTTAAGTTTTATGGTTTGACAGAAAACAACAAAATTCTGTAAAGCAATTATCCTTCAATTAAAAAATAAATACATTTTAAGAAGTTTTATGTACCTTTTAGAGTTAACCACAGCTGCCTTTTTATTTTAAAAATTTGAATAATTGTATCTTGATTCAAAAGGAGTGTTACTCAGCAATAAAGAGGAACAGTCACTGATTAAAAAAAAAGAATGATTTTCAAACATGCAGAAGGTGCAAGCTGTTTGATTTCATTTATTATGAAGTTATAGAAAAGGCAAGATTCACCCATGGTGACACAGAGCAAATCGGTGATTACCAGGGGCTACAGGGGTAGGAAATTGACTGTGAAAAGGGATAAGGGAACTTTCTGTGGAGATGAAAATTGTACTGTATCTTTGTGGTGGTTACATTGGTGTATACATTTGTCAAAATTCATCTAACTGCTGAAGAAGGGTGCATTTTTGGGATGTAAATAATACATCAATAAAATTGATTTAAAAAGAGGAGAAAGTTTAGAAAGGCTATGATTTGAATTTGTGCAGCTCGAGCAACAAATCGTGCATATTGGCCAGTTTTTCAGCACAGTAAGCCTGGCCCTTTGCTTTGACGTTCTTCATTTATTCCTGTGTTCATGACTGCTTAAGAAGCTGCCCATCTCTTCTGCTTGCCCACTGTTTTTGTGATTTGAGCTTTAGAAAATTCTTTCCTTTTGGGAACTTAGAGTCCTTGTTAGTCGTCAGCAAGAACACGTATTAAATTCCCCTGAAATTATTTTTCATGTAGGCGGCCTTTTAAGCATTAGTGATTCTCTGGAATGGAGGTGTGATGGAAGTGTGAGTGTGTGTGTGTGGGAAGAGGGTGTGTGTCCTCAGATAATTGTGCCATGATTCCTCACACCTGCCTAAGCTTCTGTGTGAGTACTTAAAGAGAATGTCATGAGGTCTGCTTCTGGCCCAGCTGGGGCCCAGGGGTGCACATTTGTTGTGGTTTTAGAGTCTCTGAGAAGCCATTTGTTGAGAATGGTTGCACGGGTGGTAATTTGGTGGGTAAGGGGTGGAGGATGGTCCTCAGCATTTTCATGGCTCCCTGCCCCCTGCACCTGGTCTTTAATCTCAGTCCCATTAGAAGTTAGGTTGTTTGTCTAGTGTGTTCACAGAGAAGTGAATGCATGCTCGGGAATGTATAATTTAGTGGGTAATTTGAAACGTCCAGGTATTGGGAACATTGTTGAGTGTTTGTTTTTAAAGTTCGAGTCCTCCATGTATAATCAGAGTTAGGCTTTAAGAAAGAACAGGCTTGCTCTTAATGGATCATGTTAGCTGGAATTGGTTCAAGTGTTTTTTCTTAGAAGGGAGGATTAGACATTATAGTAACAAATGTTCTTTTATTTCCTAGTTTATCAAAAGATGTTGATTGGGAAATAGGATGTGCAGATATTTTAGATCTTACTGTTTTAAAATAGATGAGCTCAAAAGAGTAAGAAAAGGTTGTGTTCTCAGAAGGTACACTCTGCCGGAGGAGAGCTAGATAGGTGGGGGTGGGGTGGGGAAGGTGATTTTCTTTCTTTTCTGTATTTCTCTTGGACATCTTTTGGTCATGTGTTCTCAGAAGGTACGCTGTGCCAGAGGAGAGCTAAATAATCGAGGGTGGGGTGGAGAAGGTGATTTTCTTTCTTTTCTGTGTTTCTCTTGGGCATCTTCTTGTCGTGTGTTCTCAGAAGGTACTCAGAAGGTACGCTCTGCCAGAGGAGAGCTAGATAGTTGGGGGTGGGGTGCGGAAGGTGATTTTCTTCTTTTCTGTGTTTCTCTTGGGCATCTTCTGGCCGTGTGTTTGTGTGTCTGTGAACTGGCTCCATTAGGGCCACTAGAGCTGAGCAGAGAGATGGTGCAGAGCTTTATGCAGATGTTCTTCCCTCTTTCTGGTTTTTCCCTCCCCAAAAATTTTTTGGTAAATTAATTTCAAGTTGATGGGGTGGGGACCACTTGAGATTTTTATATGGGTGTGAGCTGTCTATTTGTTCACCAAATAAAGCAGATGAAGTTTATGAAACTTTAGAGAAGAAAGGAGAGTCCCTACCTCCCTCTTCCTTTCCCTTCTCAGGAGAGTTGTTAGAAAATCTAAAGCTTATCTAGAAGCCCCTCTGGTTACAAGCCAAATAAAGAAAACTCCAGGCGAGTTACTGAGTTCTGGCTTCTTATTAATAGAATCGAGGTACTGGCCTCCTGGCCCTAGGGTCAGGTGAATGGCCTCAGCCCCATTTCCCTCTGTGCCCCCACCTCCCTACCACAGCCCTTCTTCTGTGGGCTTGGCCCTGCTGGTTTCATTCTCCTGCTGCAAACTCTTTAAGAATACAGATGACAGAGCCAGGCTCTGTGTCCCTGGTGGTGGCCCTGGTCTTCGTGCCCCTTCACGCCCCAGTGGCCTCAGGGCCTGGCTGTCCTGTCGCAGTGACTGAGTTGGGATAGGTTGGCACAAGTGGCCCTCGTCCCCAAATCTGGCTTTGTTGACTCTGGCGAAAACCCAGCTCTTTGCAAACTGCCTCCTGACGACGCCCTTGTGCTGTGAGATAAGAATGGGCTTCACCTGGGCGGTTTTGTGGGGCATCTCCCCCTTCCCTTGTATAGAAACCATTTCAGAATGTGGGTTAGTGGGCTATAGTGTCACGGAAAATGCATGATTTTGGCAGAGATGTTTGTGATCCAAAGTATTTTCATGGTGGTTCCCCAAACAACACTGGCAAGAACTAAGAGTTCGGTTTATCCTTTGGTATTTTAATGTTGTTCTCAAACAGAGATTTTTTTTTTTTTAATGAGAGGCATGACTTCCATCTTTCCCACTCCCCTCTGCTCCCGGCAGCTGTGTTTTGCAAACCCTTGTCAAGCCACAAGTTGTCTAGGTCAAAAGCCTGCTGCTTATTTTTGTTGAGTTTATGAAACATGTGAACATATAGTGTTTTTAGGTAGTGCTGTGGCATGCAGATTGAATACTGGAAGTATTTCTAAAGAAGGAGTTAGGGTGAAAATACTTTTCAATATAATTGTCACAGCTCTAACTCTTCAACTTGAGCAGAATTTAATGATATAGAAAATCTTTGGTGCTGACTATATTTACTTCCCAAGCATTGTTATTGTTTTACATGACATACATATGTTTTTATTATGAAAAAAACTCAACAAAAAGCTGTTGGGTACAGGGGATGCGTTTGCCATCTCATTGTTCGATGTTTTCTCTTAGAAACATGCCTTTCTAGAGGGGAGGGCAAGTTTGTTAATGCAGTTCCTGAAGATTAGTTATTTTACTCCACAACAGAAAGGCATAATGAAAGCAGAAGCTTTATAGAATCTGCCTTCTTACGTCTCTCATTTCTGAGACTTTAGAATAAAACCTGCTTTTATGTTTATAGTAATTACTATCTAAAGGACTTTCTGTGCACACATGAAATCATAATGACCTCTGTAAGACCACATGTTATGAATGCCTTGCTGGTGTTATCATGCCAAAGTGAAAGTCGCTCAATCGTGTCTGACTCTTTGTGACCCCATGGACTATATATAGTCCATGGAATTCTCCAGGCCAGAATACTGGAGTGGATTGCCTTTCCCTTCTCCATGGGATCTTCCCAACCCAGGGATCAAACCCAGGTCTCCCGCATTGCGGGCAGATTCTTCACCAGCTGAGCCACCAGGGAAGCCCTTCAAGAATACTGGAGTGGGTGGCCTATCCCTCTCCAGGGGATCTTCCCAACCCAGGAATCGAACTGGGGTCTCCTGCATTGCAGGCGGATTCTTTACCAACTGAGATATCAGGGAAGCTGCCACTTTATCTTGTTAGTGATGAGCTTCATAGTTCAGTCGGAAATTGATTTTGCATTATTGCAAAATATGTAGGGTCAAGCATAGGATATTGCTTTGGAAGGACTGATGCTGAGGCTGAAGCTCCAATAATTTGGCCACCTGATGCAAAGAGCTAACTCATTAGAAAAGACCCTGATCCTGGGAAAGATTGAAGGTAGGAGGGGAAGGGGATGACAGAGGATGATGGTTAGATGGCATCACCTACTCAATGGACATGAGTTTGAGCAAGCTTCGAAAAGTGGTGAAGGACAGGAAAGTCTGGCATGCTGCAGTTCATGGGAGTCACAAAAGAGTGGGACGTGACTGAGCGACTGAACAACAATAGTATGTTTCAATATTCCAGTAAAATACTTTAGTGGTGGCAGCCTGGTCCTCGGTCATTCTGTCCAGCTTTGCTTTAGACCCTGATTCCTTTCTCCTGTCGTTTTTGTTTAAGCTTACCATTTTGTTTTTCCTTCCTACAATATTCCCTTTTTAGAATTTTCCCTAAACTTATAATCTGTCAGTATGTATTATTTTACCAAAAAGGTCAAATGCTCTATTTTCTGTATGTCTCCTCTCCATTCCACTATCCCATAGCATTGAAAAAGTTTTATAATACAATTTTTGCTATTATTTACGTGTTATTATCAGACCCCTTTGAGAGAGTTGTACTGCCTATGTCCAGAAAAATGTGGTTACATAAGACATTTTGCATGTGATTTGCATATAATTTTAGGAGCTTATTTATGCTCTAAATCCCATCCATATACTTCTGTTTAATTCCCTGATTTAAAAAAATACTGCTCAAAGTAAAAGTAGGAATGTGGACTTTGGATATACAGGGGGAAAAAAACCTATGTCCAGATTACTTGGAAGAATTATGAGTTGATGAGTGATGAACATCTCAAGTATGTTTTGTAAGCAGGGAAGCAAAATGTTTGTTTGTGAAGGGGTGGGAAAGTTTAAGCAGGAAGTGAGAGTCCAAGATAGGAGTGCTGAGCAGGACTATTCAGGGGAAAGAGGAGGTCACTGTGCACCTGTCCAGAGGGAAAATTGTAGAGTGTTTGGGAGACTCTAAAACCCTAACATGATCACACATTCTGTTTCTTAAGAGATGTGTGGTTAGATGAACTTGGAAAACGCTTAATATACTATCCCCCTTTAGAGTCTTGAGGATGCATATCTTCTGGCTCATGTCCCTGAGGAGTCCTGCAGTAAAGAATCTGTTTCACCCATTTTAATCCAGCATCTCCCAGTTTTAGGTCCAAGGAATGCTTTCTTCAGAAAACAGTTGTCAGCAGAACACACGTTAGGAAATGAAATACCGGGTTAGAGAAACTTGTCCTTTCTGAGGTGTGGATGACATCCTGAACTCACAATAAGCAGTAAGAAATCCCCAGAGATTAGAAAATATCACTGTGGAGGTAGCAGAAGCTAAGCGAGACCGTAAGTAGGCCATGCGGTTGTGTCTTCCTGTGGCCCAAAGGGGATATGCAAGAATGTGAGTGAGGCCATTGGACTGTGTTGAGAGGCACACAGCCCAGAAGTTGTGTGAGTTCCTACCAGGGACAGGGAAAAAAAAAAAAAGCAGACCTGAAAGTGTCCAATTGAGCTGTCAGAAATGACATACCCGTTAAATCCAGAAGCCACCAGTCTGAGACCAGGTAATACATGGAGGTAGAACAAAATCACGTCTCCAGGTGTAAAAGGGATTTTCCTTTTCAGCTGTGAGGATGCTAGCTTAAGAGAAATTGTTTCTTCTTAAACAAAATGATTGTGATGTGTTTAATGAGATCAGGACATCTCCTTGGTGCCTTGTGGTATTCATACCATTCTGGATAATGATTATGTGAAATTATGGATTCTGCGGGCTAAAATTAAGCCTAAATTTTGTCTTTACAGGGCAAAGGAAGCTTTGATTCTGCTATGCCTGTTCTACTGTGTTATCAGTCTTCTGAGCCTAGCATTCACTTGGTTAGGTGCCCCATGTTTTTGATATTTTTTTTTAAACAGATATTCTGCAGTATTAATACGCTTTGATGGCTCATACTGTAGACCTGTACGTGGCTGAGTCCAGCCGTACCATGTGTGGTAGCTGGAGAGCTATTTGGGGAACAAATCTCATGTTTCTTCTAATTTTTAATAAGCACTTAGGTCTGCCTGGCTTTTGAGGTGTATCACAGAGTCCATCACATGCCACCTACTACAGTACTAAAGGGGTTCTAAAATTAGGATCCGTGCTTTGGCTTTTATTTTTATTTTTTTTAAGTTAGTGATTCTTCCTTTGCTGAAACTACTTCTAGTTAGCCATATTTGTTAAATAACCTCTTCCAAACCCATAGATTCTAAGCTAGAATTTGTGAACCTTCAAGCTAAAGCAAGCAAGAAAAACCTTAATAAATAGAGATATAATTTCTTTCATGCAGTTTTTAGGTTCCCAAATACTTGGTGAGGCTTGTGTCTTTCTCTAAGGATCTGGTGCCCATGCAGTTCATAATAATACAGTATTGTGGGTTCTCTCTGATTTAATTCTTGCCTTCCTCTGGACCCTCCTGTCTTCTGTCTCCCCCAGTTTAGGGAAGGACCTCCCCCTACCACCTTGCTTCTCTCAGTTTGAAACAGTCTTTTTGCCCTAGAATTGTGTTCTTCATGGTTTCTTCATCCTCACTTATGTCACCTCAGCCTTCAGAGGAGGAAGGGATTGGCTCGGTTCTGCTGACACGTCGCTCCCCAGCTCTGTTGATGTGCACATTCACGGTGGGGATGACAGGGGATTACCAAGCAGTTGCTGAGTGATAAACTGAACCAAGGCAACCGCAAGCAGGATGTCCAAAAAAAAAAAAAGCCAATGAGACACACTGGCCATGCTCTGAACCAACTGTTTGTGCTGGGACTACTGGGAAAGAGGAGAAAAAAATCTAGAACCGACTCTTGAGCAAAGTTTTGAAGTACACCATGAGTCAGAAGTACGATTCCAAAGGTTTGGGGCTATCCAGATTTGGGGGTGGGCTGGGGGAGGAGTGTTACATATTTTATGGAGATTGACTTACTGGAAATTCACCATCATGGAAACAGAGATTTAGGGCAAGAATTCTGAATATGTTCTGGGAAGGCTCCCATTCATGGAATTGGTTTGGCAGACAAATGGCTTCCAGGAATGCCAACCAGACTTATATAGCAAGATGAAGATTGCTGATAGTCTCTGTTCATTTCACTGCAACTTGGTAATGACTGGAAAACTCCCACCTGGGGCAGAGGCCCTCTCTCTCAAGAGAAGAGGGAGAGAGATACTTCTTTGCTATGATAACGGGTTTTTACTCTTGGCTTTTCACTAAAATGGCCAGGGAGAGATTTCTCAAAGTCTCCTCTGTGCATGTTCTTTTTCTCTCCTTTTCTTTTTTAGATGTAATTAATAGAAAGATTATTAAGTTACTATATAAGAAACTTGAGATGTAAACTGAGTTTATTAGAAAGTTGAATGACATCTGTCTGCATATTCCTGGATCAGAATAACTTTGCAAGAGCAGGGTGTTTTTTTATTCCTTGCCCTCCATCTTCCTTTTACCCTATTATTATTCCAGTTAATAAGTAAATGACCCTCTGAACTGAAAAAGGCTTAGGAGTGTTCTTTAAAACATAAGCGTTTTAAATAGGGATTTTCTTTTAAACAGGCAATTTTATATAAAAAGTATAATCCTTTTAGGTATTATTTTAGGACCCCAAAATATTTTTTTCTCTTTTTTAGTATTTAAATTATGGAAGTATGATAACACATTTACAGGCGACTTGGAAAATACAGAACAAAGTTACATGTAATTTCACTATATATAGCAAGTAGTTTTTTATGTAGATGAATTAAGATTTTTCATTGAAGTTTCAGTATCAGACTCTCAAAACTAATAGGATGAATATACAGAAAGTAAATGGATATAGTAAACCTGAAAAGCACTGTGAATCAATTCAACATTAAGATTTATACAGTTTCCACGCAATAGGTTACAAATGCCATTCAAGTTAGGACCCCCCCCCCAAATATTTTATTTCTATACATCTGTATGCTCTCAGCTATGTCTAGAATTGTGTGTATGTGAGTGTCTGTGTACTTATCACAACTGAAATTTGTAGATTTATGTTTTGAATACGGTTATTTTTCCTATTTTGAATGGTATTTACTATTTGATTTAGAAAGTAGTATAGGGCTTCCCTGATGGCTCAGTGGTAAAGAATCCACCTGCCAATGCAGGAGACACGGATTTGATTCCTGATCTGAGAAGATTCCACATGCTGCGGAGTATTTAAGCCCATGCACCACAACTATTGAGCCTGTGCTCTAGAACCCAGGAACCGCAACTACTGAATCTTGTGTGCCGTAAGACCCATGCTCCGCAACAAGAGAAGCCACTGCAATGAGAAACCCACACACTGCAACCAGAGAAAAGCCTGTGCAGCAGTGAAGACCCAGCCAGCCTAAATAAATAAATAAATTGAATGAAAGAAAGCGTAAATATTTTACAATTATAGGCTTTTATAAGGTTTCTCATGATGATCCTTTATGTGGTGTATGCCTTGCCCTAGAATTTGATGGGAATTTTGTGCTTCTACAAAGATGGTCTTTTCTACTACAGAGTTGGTCTTTTTTCTTGGTTAACTGTCACAGAAGACTTTCCTGAGTTTATTAATATTTTTGACTGTATTCAGTGGGCTTAGTTTTGTAAAACCCTCTTCCACCTTCCTTGGGGGGAAAAATAAACAAGCCAGTGACAAATTTTAGTCCATTAAACTCTGACTTACACACTTAGCAGTACTTTAGAGTAAGTATCTGAGAAGTAGGCTTTGCTCCACATCCACCATATAGTTCTTTCTGTTAAGGCTTATACTCTTTTCTTCAGACAAATTCCATCCCTTCTTTCCATCCCGTTTATTCTTGACTGTGGATGTAGATTGTCCCATTTCAAGTTTTCTTCCAGAATGTAACCACATTCCAGCAAAAAGATGTTGCATAGATGGTTCTTTCCTAAAAGATCCACCTGGCTATACCAGCCTTCTGTTTGAGCAAAAGATTGAGTTGCTGCCCAGCAACATTTGCCTCTAGATATTTGTCTTTCAAGACTTCTGAGAAAAAAAAAAGACTTCTGAGAAATAAGCCATTTACCTTATTTGTTTTTATTTCTTTCTTATTGAGCTATAGTGGACATATAACACTGTATTAGTTTTAGGTGTACAATGTAATGATTTTATATGTGTATATTATTTTGAAGTGTAACCACAATAAATTTAGTTAACATCCATCACCATATATATTTGCAACTGTTAAAGTCATTCACTTTTAAGAGACTACTGACAAACCTTATTGTATTACCTAGGAGGATTAGCTTAACACAAATTGGTGCTGAATATTTTCTTTCATTATTAAAATATATGTGTTCACTGATGAAAATGTAAAAGCTGCAGATTGCAAAAACGAAGAAAATAAAAACCACCTATGATTTTGTGGTTTATTGTTAACCTTTTATTGTGCTTATTTTTTATTGTTTGGCTGGCTAGTATTATGTATTATTATACCTCTGGCCTTAAAACCTGTTTTATCCTATAAGCCTCAGGAACTTGGTGGTTTGATGTCTTGGTCAGTTTTCATAAAGGGAGTGGGATTTATGGAAACTTTTCCATATCATTAACAATTGTTAATAATTAAAAAGTTAAACATCTTATTTTGAAAAATTGTAGACTCACATGCAGTTGTAAGAAATAATAACAGAGAGATCCCATATGCCATCCCCAGATTCCCCAAATGGCTATATCTCGCAAAATTCTAGTACCCACAGGCAAGTTACTGACATTGATAGGTCCAAGCTATAGAACATTGCCATCACTAGGATTCCTCCTGTTGCCCTTTTATAGCCATACACACCTTTTATTGCCTCCACCCTGACCCTTGGTACCACTCATCTGTTCTCCCTTTTTGTAATTTAGTCTTTTTAAGAATGCAGTATAAGTATATACAAGAATGATATATATGTGACCTTTCGGAATTGACTTTTTCCATTAACCTAATTCCCTGAAGATTTATCCAAGTTGTTACACATATCAATAGTTTGTTGTTTATTGCTGAATAGTAGTCCATTATTTGGATATATCACATTTTATTTATCCATTTATCAGCTGACTAGATATTTGGGTTATTTAGGGGCTATTTTGAATAAAGCTGCTATGAACATTTGTGTACATGTTTTTGTGTGAACATAAATGTCCATTTTCTGGGCTAAATGTCCAATGACTTCGTTTTAATGATGGCATAACATTTAATGATGGCATAATGTGTTTTTCATAGCATGTTTTCACATAGTGTAATGCCCTCCAAATCCATTCATATTGCTGCAAATGACAAAATTTTGTTCTCTCTTTTTTTTTTTGGCAGAGTATATCTGTACCACATTGTGTGTATATACCATATCTTCTTTATCTGTTTGTCTATTACAGACACTTAGGTTATTTCATTATCTTGGCAATTGTAAATAATGCTGCTGTGAACATTAGGGTACATGTATCTTTTAGAGTTGTAGATAAGTCTTTATGCACATCTTTTATTTCTAGAAGTGGAATTGATGCCTCAGAGTATGCATAATTTTAAAACTTTTCCACCTAGAATCTCTTTTTATCTTTCATAAAAACTTGCTAGACTCCCACCAGCAGTGCTCATTTCCATGCCCTTGACAACACAGAGCATTATTACTTTAATAATCTTCATAAATTTCTACCTTACCCCAGTAGCAGCATACATGCACAACTCAACTGTTGGTTTTCCAATCTTGCTTGCCTAAGAAAATCTTCTAGAATCAGAGAATACCACCAAGATCTTGTTTTGCATGAAATTTGGGAGTCTGCTAAAACCTCAGAAGACGTGGTGTAAGATGCATACAAAGAATTCTGAATTTCTATATGTTGTTTTCTGTTGTATCTCATATTGGCCCAGAAGAACTAGACCTTAAAAAAGAAAAAACCGTTGAGATGTGAGTCACTTTTTATAAAAGCTGGTTAATATAAAGAACATAGTGATATTTGTATGTGTGTCTGTGTGTTATGCTCATCTGAAGCTCTTAGAGATGAGGTGAGTTTTAAGTATAGACTTTTTATGAAACTTAGAGTGGTGAAATACTTTTCTTTCTCATGCTAAAGTGTTTTAGTGTTTCTGTGTGTGTGACTAGGCAGTGATTTTCAAGGATTAAGATAAGGTTAAGAATATATATCTGCTAAAAGCTGGAGAATGTATTTTTGTTTCTCTGATATAAATAAAGTCTGGCTTCAAATTTACTTTCTGGTTGGAATATGATAAACTGACATTCCTTCCAGCGTAAGATGTTTTCTCCTTTTTGTGTTTCAAGATCATAGTTATTTGTTTTCTTCTTTACCTGTGGTACCATATTTAACCTGAATCAGTCTGATTTCAGTAAAAATTGTTTTCCTCTTAGAATAGCTAGTCACTCTTACAGAAGGTTGGACAATTTCAGAAGAGATTGTGCCCACCAACTTGTTCGCTGTTTAATTGACATAATGAAGGCAGACCTCGTTCTTACAAATAAATGAATAAAGGAGGCTAGCAGACTCTGGCATTTCTCTTTTTAAAGTTATAAGCAATCCTTACCCATTTTGCCATTTTAATACACAGGTTCATAGCTGAAGACTAATAGGGAATGTAACAAAATGAGTGAATCAAGTAAAGTATCATCTATGGAAACTATTCACTTTTTAAGGAATGATAAAACTTCTATTGTCATTTTTTCCCAATTTCTTATGATTCTTACAGCATTGGTGGTCTTCAGTTTATTTAGTGGGAGTTCTCTGGTGGCCTAATGGTTAGGATTCTGGGCTTTTCACTACAGTGACCTATGTTAAATCCCTAGTCGGGGAATTGAGAGCCCACAAGCCAAGTGGTATGGCTGAAAAAAAATAAAAATAAAAAAAGTATCTAGACCATTCATATGCATGTTGACCTAGGAAAGAAAATATAGTGTTGAACATCAAGTTGGTTGTTCTTATCTCCAGGTATATATAATACAGAAAAGAGTCTCTGCCAAATGGAGGAGAGAGCGTGACCTGCTGGGGGAGTGTTGGCTAATTTAGCCTTTCCCAGACTGAATATGTAGCATCATTTTCCTTCATGGCAGTATGAGGGCTCTGGAATTTGTCAACTTATTTTAATCTAAGAGTTTAGTTCTATTTTGAAATAAAAATTTTTCTCTGATAAGGTACATTATAGACAATTTTTTAATTTAAAAAGAAGTGTTTTGGTAATGATCATGGAAATACCTGTAGGTCTGAGAACTAGAAGAATCTTTTGGAGAAGGCAGTGGCAACCCACTCCAGTACTCTTGCCTGGAAATTCCATGGATGGAGGAGCCTGGTCGGCTGTTTCTATGGGGTTGCACAGAGTCAGACACGACTGAAGCGACTTAGCAGCAGCAGCAGAATCTTTGCCTATGAAATTTACTGGGAATGGTGACTGAAGCTACCCTGAAAGAATATGATTTACATTTGATCAAATGCAAACAGCAGCATCAGACTTTCAGACCACTTTGACTAAAATGATGATGCTTAGTTCTAATCAGCGTGTTGATTAGGAGACAGTTCGGTGTCATGCAAAATTAGTTTATCGAGGAAGTCAGAAGGTGCTGTGTGTGTATGTGCTCAGTTGCTTAGTCGTGTCCAACTCTGCAATCCCCTGGACTTTAGACCAACAGCCTCCTCTGCCCATGGAATTTTCTAGGTACAAATACTGAAGTGGGTTCCATTTCCTTCTCCAGGGGATCTTTCCAGCCCAGGGGCTGAACTTGGGTCTCTTCCATCTCCTGCACTGGCAGGCAGGTTCTTGACCTTCACCTGGGAAGCCCCAGAAGATGCTAGAGGAGAGGAAAACGTACGTTTTAGACAAACAAGACTTATTTTACAGATATTTCAGGAAATTTTTGCATATGAAAATCTAGAATTATGGTGGTTTTAATAAGTAATAAAGAGGAACTGAAAGACAGCAGTATGTTTCTTGGTGAATAAATACGATGAAAATCATTGGGTTACTTTGACCCTTTCGGTGTCAAATCAGATTTTTGTGGATTGTTATACCTTTGAGATGACTGTGGAAGAACTTTCTGACTTTTTTTTTTCATTCTTTTTGGATTTGGATAACATTTAACAGCGCCATGCCTTTGCCTGAAGTGAGTGAATAGTCCTGTTCTAAAACTGTATTGGAGTGTGGAGGTTTCACATGATTTATTAGTACATCATATTTGACGTTGACCTATTTGTGAACAAGGAATATTCAGTTCACATTCATTGTTCATTATTGTGTTTGAACAACAAATAAATGTTACAGTTATAGAGTCTATGCTTGAACTGAAATTGAACAACAGCCTGTGAATTCAGCCAAAGAAAACAGTCAGTCTGGATGTTTCAGGGTTCCCAACGTTTTTAAATGTTGGGTTTTTTGGCTGTTGCTTTTTTGCTTTGGGCCTTTTTTTTTTCTTCCTTTAAAGCATCTGGAGAATTGTCCTAGCTCTGGTGCATCCCCATGGAGAGGCCTTCACACACTACTTCTGAACGTCCCGAAAGGGTGGTGATTTTGAGACATCTACCATTTTCTTGTGGTATGGCTCACCTGGGGATTGTAACAGCCCAATGAAAAGAGAGAAAGGGGTACTTAAAGCCAAGTGCTTCTGTTCTGTAGATGTTTTTCATACTGTTTTACAAGGGCATGGCCTCCTGGCTTTCCTAATTTTTATTTTTAAACTTAAGCTATTGCTTAGGCCAAAATAACTTTTTAATTGAGATAAGTGGAGTTTGCAGTCACACCTTATCAGTGTCCTTCTGTTTAAGCACTGCTGCTCTTTCTGAGCACACACAATGTGTCAGACACTGCCCCGGATCCTGCACATACACTGTTTCTAACACACACTGTGAAAGTCACTCATTTCTCAAACAAGAAACAGAGGCCTAGATCAATTAAAAGTTTGCCGAAGGTGACACTCTTCATAAATAAAATGGTGGGAATTCAGAAGGAATTATCTTAATTTCACATTTGGCTCAGGGATGATTGGAATTATCCTACAAAAAGAACATATATTTGTTTTTCTTTTTTGTTTTAGCACAGGAAATATTGGAGTATTTCCAGTTTTGATAACCTGCTCAGAGAAAATGAGGGGCCTGACCAGAATGGCTGAGATGGGGAGTGTGGAAATGTAGTATGAGGTTTGAGGTAGGACAGAAAATTAGGTTCAATGGAAAAGTCACAAGATACAATTATTTTTTAAAATGTGGTACTTTCACATCACTCAAAAGACCAGAAAAAAGGTTTTTCTTTAATTTATAAAGCGAATACATGATACTTGAAAATTAATTTGCTTTGCAGATTGTCATTGGTAGAATGTTTTGGATTTTTTAATATATGAATTAAAAGTAAATTAAGACAGTTGTGCGTTAACAAACTTTGATCTGGACAGCTTTAGTCTGAAACAGAACAATATAAATTTTAAGAGAGGTGAGGGACTTCCCTGGTGGTACAGTGGAGAAGAATCCAACTGCCAGTGCAGGGGTCATGGGTTTGACCCCTGGTCAGTTAAGATTCCTTGGAGCAACTAAGCAGCTAAGTGCTGTTACCACTGAGCCTGTACTTGAGCGCCCGCGCGCCACGACTGCTGAGCGTAAGTGCTGCAGCTGCTGAAGCCCATGTGCCTGGAGGCTGTGCTCAGCCAGAGAAGCCACCACACTGGAGAAAGTCCTCAAACAGCAAAGAGCAAGCACAACCAAAAAACAGCCTTAAAAAAGAGAGGTGGGACAGGTGGGAACACAGTTTGGTATTCAGTGTTTGTCTGTATACTTTTGATACGCTGATCACAGCCTCTTTCTTGGCTGTCTGTAATGTTCTTCTCTGTTAATGACTAATTGCTGCTGTTGCCTAGAAATCCAGAAACTCTGGAGATGACGGATTCTTTCTGAAACGAATCCCACGGTACATCTCCCTTTTTGTTCGCTGCCACGGACTATACCCTGGCTCCTTTTCCCAAGGGCGGTTCGCTGTGTGGAAGGGTGGTGTTTTCTTCATAGTAATCAGGCTTCTACTATTGTGATTTTCCTCCCTCTCACCCTAAACTCTTTGGGTTCTTCACACACAGTGGCATGATTGCTAGTAGAACAAAAATCAATAAGAGAACGGGAGGGGGGAGGAGTTTTCTCAAATTTAATGTGTCTGCATAATTCTGCCATGCTGTGATCAAGGAAGCCCCATTAAAAACTTTCTTCTCCTTCCCAGGAAGCAGCCTTGTGAACAGGCAGGTTCAGAAAGCCAGGGAGCCAAGAAACTTTTTTCCAGTGCTTTTATCAGCCAGACCTACTTTTACCAAGGGCTGAGTGATCAATCTCTATGTTTTAAGTGGTTACCCTGTGTATTTTGATCACTTTTTACACCAGCCGATTTGCACAGCTGGCTGATTGGTCTCTGTTATGTGTGTGATTTTCATTTTTCTTTCCCTCTGTGGCACCAGGGGTCAGGGTGCAGGTCCTATAAAGATAGCTCAACAGAAGCAGGTTGAAGAGGCAATGTTAGTTCAACTAGCAAGTGTCCATGTTGGGTTTGTTTGTTTTTTTTATTTTGTTATATTTGAAAAACAGATGAACCTCTGAGATAGAATACTGAGGGGCAAAGTATTGTCATTGGTTCTTAAACTCATGGAATTTAGAACTGGACTTTGAAATTGATTAACCTGTATGTTTTGTCTTTCATACCCAAAATGGCATACTTAGGAGATAAAAAGTGTTCTTTTTTAAAAAATCGCTACTTGAAATACTGTGGAAGAATAACATTCCTACACTCCTTCATCAGAAACTTGTTTCATTAATACTAGGTTTTCTGATCCTGGTAAAGTTTTATGTCTTGAAGATTGGATTGTAAGATGCATTTGTTTCTAACCCAGTTTGTCTTGCTCTACTCAGATGCCCAGATGACTGAATAAATTCTACTCAGTCTCCAGTGCCCAAGGGAGGCCCTATATTACTTGTCTGCCATCCTGACATGTAGTAATATATAAGCATCCTTTAATGGCTCAGAGATTAAATTCTTTGGATGCTTTATCTTTAATGTTAAGGAAAAAATTTATTCATTCACTCAGTAAATGTTTATTGATGCCTACTATGTGGCATCAATAACCTCAGATATGCAGATGACACCACCCTTATGGCAGAAAGTGAAGAAGAACTAAAAAGCCTCTTGATGAAAGTGAAAGTGGAGAGTGAAAAAGTTGGCTTAAAGCTCAGCATTCAGAAAACAAAGATCATTGCATCCGGTCCCATCACTTCATGGGAAATAGATCAGGAAACAGTGTCAGACTTCATTTTTTTGGGCTTCAAAATCACTGCAGATGGTGACTGCAGCCATGAGATTAAAAGACGCTTACTCCTTGGAAGAAAAGTTATGACCAACCTGGATAGCATAAACCAGAGAGATGATATGGGGAGGGAGGTGGGAGGGGGGTTCAGGATTGGGAACTCATGTACACCTGTGGTGGATTCATGTCAATGTATGGCAAAACCAATACAGTATTGTAAAATAAAGTAAAATAAAAAAAAAGGGGGCATTACTTTGCCGACTAAGGTCCATCTAGTCAAGGCTATGGTTTTTCCAGTAGTCATGTATGGATGTGAGAGTTGGACTGTGAAGAAGGCTGAGCGCCGAAGAATTGATGCTTTTGAACTGTGGTGTTGGAGAAGACTCTTGAGAGTCCCTTGGACTGCAAGGAGATCCAACCAGTCCATTCTGAAGGAGATCAACCCTGGAATTTCTTTGGAAGGAAAGATGCTAAAGCTGAAGCTCCAGTACTTTGGCCACCTATGCGAAGAGTTGACTCATTGGAAAAGACTCTGATGCTGGGAGGGACTGGGGGCAGGAGGAGAAGGGGATGACAGAGGATGAGATGGCTGGATGGCATCATGGACTCGATGGACGTGAGTCTGAGTGAACTCTGGGAGTTGGTGATGGACAGGGAGGCCTGGCGTGCTGCCATTCATGGGGTTGCAAAGAGTTGAACACAACTGAGTGACTGAACTGACTATGTGGCAGGCACTGAAATGTATATTCCTTAACAGTGAGTTACCCTGGAAGACCTATTTGATCATTACCCATGTCTTGGTTCATTACCACAGCAGTTTGAGAGTCAGTGGCAGGTCTGGCCTTCAGTACTGTTTATCCTGTTTGCTGCCATTTTCCAAGGACCTTTGGATCATAGAATATCAGGGTTGAAATATATGTAGAAAGTCCTAATCTAGTTCCCTCATTCTATTTGTCAGGAGTAATATAGAATTCCATATGCATAGTCCTAGTCAGCCTTAAGATCACCTTGAGCTTCTCTGTTTCCATTGTAAGTATATGTTTTATACTTAGAATTATTTTTTAAATGCTTGAGTGAAATCTCTAGTTCAGGCTCTTGGAAAACTTGATCCGTGGATAAATGGACACTTCTACTTAAAGATGATTGAGAATTGGCTATCACAGACCTGTGTTCTGGTATTACAAGTAGTTCTACTAAAGAGACTTATTCTAACTAAAAACTATCTTTTTCCCCCAGAGGGAAATGGAACATGGACTAGATTAGGAACATAGTCTAAACAAAGTAGAAGGCTACTCAAAGACTTTTCAGAACTTGGATAAAAAGAAAAGCCAACCATTTTCTGGTGCTTCTGCATTTTCTCTATCAAAAACACAATCCAGAAACAAAAATATCCTGACAGAAATCAGGAAACCAAATATCCTACCTGCTAGCCAACTCTAGGGGTTCTGAACAGAGTGTACCATTGAGGATTCCTTTTAGCTGTCTTGAGATTTATTTGAAAACCACTCCAGTGTGTGCTTATAACAGAAAACAATTTAAAAGCTCTTCTTTTGGCCTTGATACTTTTTAAAAAATAGGATTTAGCATTGCTGATCGTCGTTTCTCCAAAGTTTGAAGAGAACCATGCTATTCTCAAAGTGGAAAAAAAAATTAAAAAGCTTAACTTTTTCTTTTCCCCTACTCTCCCAGGGTCAGAAAACTGGCCCTGAATTCCCTGGACAGATTTGTTTCTACCTCAAGCTGCTTCGGCAGGTAATGCTCAGCAGTACAGTGTGTTTTTTCTGTTAACACTGAGGTAGCCAGAGTGCTTCCTCCAACTGCAAATGAGTGTTCTCCAGACCTCAAGATTTTGCCTTCATTTAAATGGATAGTTACCAGAGGATATGATGTAGAAGAGGTTATAGGAGGTTAGTTCTTAAATGTCTTTTAAGATCGGCCTGCCATAATGGTTGGTATAAACCAGCAATGGTTTGTAACTGGTAAGCTGAGTAAATGGATTATCTCTGAACCTTACTATTTTTAGCCTTCCCCCCAAAATGAATCATGAATGGTCATGTCACTTCCAAAAGAGTTTGTTTTAGTGAGGGCTTAGAGACAGGACAGGACCCTGGAGTTGTTCCTGGAAGGGTGGGACTGGTTGTGCTGCCTGCGGATAGTGTCCACAATTCATGGTGGTGTTAACCTGTCCGGGTGCCGAAAGGCCTTGGCTCTCGGCGAGGTTTAGCTGCTTCATAGCCGAGTGACCCCAGGCAGAGTTGTAAGGCACTGGGCCTTGATCTCTTTAGTTTTAACATTAGCCAAAACACTGGCTGTTTTGTCTGCTTCTTTCAAGGTAGCGATGGACATAGAGTATTGAGATTGAAGGTAGTCTTGTTTAGAAGGGAGGCAAAGGTACCAGGCAGACAAGTGAATTTGTGTCTCACTGTTATCTCTCTCTGAATTACACTATGGATCACCTTTAGGAAGGACATCATTGTGTTTCTGGGTCAGCCACATGGACCAACAAGTAACCTCTTAATTTGGAGGCACTGTTCTTCTTACCTGTTCTTCATGTCACTCCCTTTTAGTGGTACACATTGTCACAGGTCCTTCAGTTGTAGCTTAGGGCTGACAACACACGTACATACATGGTGCTAACATGCCTAGAGGACTTGGCTATTGACCACAAGGATGCTTGTTGCTTAGGCTAGAGTCCTTTCATTAAGCTTAGGAGATGTGCACCTCAATTAAAAAATACACACAGTCTGACACAGGAAGACAAATACTATATGATATAATACGTGGAATCTAAAAAGTAAACTAGTGAATATAACAAAAAGGAAACAGATTCACAGGTAGAACAAATTAGTGCTTAACAGTGGAGGTAAGGATGGAGATCCGATGTGGGGAGGCGTTTGAGGTACAAACTGCTATTATAAAATGAGAAAAAATGTATACACACGTATGTACAGTATACTTTTGAAAAGAAAAAAGTTGAAATCTGTTATAATCTTCATTTATGTGAATTTCTTGCAGATTTGATTATATGCATATGAACTATTAGCTACATTAAGAGATTCTCTGTTCTTTTTTTATTTTTATTCATACTTTATTTCCTTGTTGGAGAACCCTTGGATTTTTCCCTTTATTTTTGTATTCTTTAATATTATAATTATTGTTGTTTATTATTTTAAAATAAAAAGACTGCTTCTAAGAGTCTTGTAAATTGTGAAGGTTATAATGGGATTCCTGAACAGGAACTCATAGTAAACTAGATAAAGGGAAATTTGCCCCACAAGAAACACAATAGAATTAAGACAGGAGGATTCAGTGTTAAGCCTGTACAAATGAGAGGCATGAGACTGGACCCCTCAGCCTAACAGTCTGAGCCTCTCCATCTTTGTGCTCTGAGCTGAAGAGGGAAAGAGAATAGATAAAGGACTGGGTGTGTGGGTGTGTGTGTGTATGTTGGTTTTTGAAAGAAATACACTCCTATTTTGTCCTTTACAAGTAGATGTAAGTGATAAGGGGGGGGTTGGGCGTATAATGGTTTAACAATTCAGAGAACAGCTTCCATGGTTTATTGGCATCATGTTTTTTATTCCTGTTGTCTAATGCCACCTCCCATCCCCACCAATTTGTGACCCAAAGAGGATAAAGATATTTTTCCCTATAGTCTCACAGTTTGAAGTATTTGGATAATTTTACATTGAAACAAAGTTTCAATGTATTTTAAATTTCATTGTAATTTTAAATAAAATTTTAAAATAAAAATAAGAAAAATGAAAGAAAAAATTAAAAAGGATCCTAAGATGGTTTATTTTGAAATTGTGGAAAAATAATCAAATATATTGAGTTGTATAATTTGAATACATTAAAGCTATAATAATTTAAGTGTAAAATTTGGATTTCATAAATGTGCACACAGTTGTGTAACACCCAAGTTGTGGTATAAAACATTTCAGACATTTTTCATAACCCCAGAAGTCCCCTAATGCCCCTTTTCATTCAGTCCCCTGCCCCTACTCCTGGCCCCCAGCTACTTTTGAGCTGCTTTTTGCCTTTTCTGGAATTTTATGTAAACAGAGTCATATTGTATATAACTTTCTGTATTAGCTCCAATCACTTGGCATAGTGCATTTGAGATTCATTTGTTTTACTTATCAATGGTGCATTCCTTTTAATTGCTATGAAGTATTTAATTGTATGAATATTCCATTATACAAATATGTCAATCAGTTCAGTTCAGTTGCTCAGTCGTATCCGACTGTTTGCGACTCCATGGACTGCAGCACTCCAGGCTTCCCTGTCCATCACCAACTCGTAGAGCTTACTCAAATTCATGTCCATTGAGTCGGTGATGACATCCAACCATCTCATCCTCTGTTATCCCCTTCTCCCGCCTTCAATCTTTCCCAGCATCAGGATCTTTTCCAATGAGTCAGCTCTTCACATCAGGTGGCCAGAGTATTGGAATTTCAGCTTCAGCATCAGTCCTTCCAATGAATATTCAGGACTGATCTCCTTTAGGATGGACTGATTGGATCTCCTTGCAGTCCAAGGGACTCTTCAAGAGTCTTCTCCAACACCACAGTTCAAAAGCATCAATCCTCAGTGCTCAGCTTTCTTCACAGTCCAACTCTCATATCCATACATGACCACTTGAAAAACCATAGCCTTGACCAGACGGACCTTTGTCGGCAAAGTAATGTCTCTGCTTTTTAATATGCTGTCTAGGTTGGTCATAACTTTTCTTCTAAGGAGCAAGTGTCTTTTAATGTCATGGCTGCAGTCAGCATCTGCAGTGATTTTAGAGCCCCCCAAAATAAAGTTAGCCACTGTTTCTGTTGTTTCCCCACCTATTTCCCATGAAGTGATGGGACCAGATGCCGTGATCTTCATTTTCTGAATGTTGAGTTTTAAGTCAACTTTTTCACTCTACTCTTTCACTTTCATCAAGAGGCTCTTTAGTTCTTCTTCAATTTCTGCCATAAGGGTGACCATAAATATGTCAATAGCACAAGATTTTACCCATTTACCAGTAGATGGACTTTGGAGATTTGGGTTGTTTCTAGGTTATTTTATTTTTTTTTTTTACTATTATGAATAAAACTGCTAGGAATGTTCATGTTCAAGTCTTTTTGTGGTATATGTTTTCATTTCTTTGAGGTAAATAGCTCAGCATAAGATTATGTGTAGTATATGCACCTTTTTAAGAAGCTACCAAACTGCCAGACCAACAAACCAGCAAAGTATGAGAGTTCTAGTTGTTCTCCATCCTTTCCATATTTGTAATTGTCAGTTATTTTTCTATTTTACTTTTATCTTTTGTAGAATGTACGGAGTGTAATAGTAGATTTTTGTTTGCATTTGTGTAATTAGTAATGTTAAAGCATCTTTTCATGTGTTTACTTCTAAGTCGTGTATCTTCTCTGGTTAAGTATCTATTGAAATCTTTGGGCTTTTTTAGAAATAAGAGTATTTGTTTTCATATTAGTCAGTTATGAGAGTTCCTTATATATTTTGAATACAATTTTTTCTTCAGAAATAAATTTTGTGATTCCTCCCCCTCCCCATCTGTGGATTGCTTGTTCATTTACCTAACAGTGTCTTTTGAAGATCAGGCTTTTAATTTGGTCAAGTCCACTTTGTACTTTTTCTGTCCTAAGAAATTTTTGTCTAATCAAAGGTCATGATGGTTTTTTCCCCCTATGTTTTTTTCAACAGGCTACATAGTTTTAACTTAATTTTAAGTTTCTGATCTATTTGGAGTTAGTTGTAATATATTAATTTATCCATTGAGCTACCTTGACACCTTAGTATATTTCTAGACTCTTTCTCTTTTATTGATGTACATATCTTGTACCAATACCATACTGTCTTTATCATTATAGCTTTGTAATAAGTCTTGAAATCAGATAGTATAGGCCTTTCAATTTAGTTCTTTTTCAAAATTGTTTGGGCTGTACTAGATTTAGTCTTCTTTAATCTCTCTTAGCAATGTTTTAAATTCAGAGTATAGGTCTTACACATATTCTGTAAAATTTATCCCTAAGTGCTTTATATTTTGATGTGATTTCAGTCCTTTTAAAATTTATCAGGAGTTGTTTTATGGCCTAGAATATGAGCAGTCTTGGAGAACACTTTATGTGTATTGAGAAGCATGCTATATGCTATACGGTGTGTTCTGTAAGTGCCAGTTAGATAAAGATGTCCAACTTCATTTTGTGACCTCTTATTCTTGTGAAGCAAATTTTGAAATATCCAGATGTAATTGTGGATTTGTCTCCTCTTTTCAATTCTGTTCTTCTCGTAATTTGAAATTCTATTACTGGCAAATAAACATTTAAGGTTGTTATATTCTCTTGATACATTGACTCCTATATTATGATGGAATGTCCTTTTTCATCCTCACAGTATTTTTTGAGCTGATATTAATATAGTTACTTCAACTTCCTTTTGATTAGTGTTTCTGTGGTATAGTTTTTTCCCCTCCTTATACTTTTAACCTGTGTCTTTGTATTTAATCTATTTTTATATGTATGTAGATAGCATGTACGTGGGTCTTGGTTTTTGTTGCTGTTGTTTGTTCCAGTCTGACAGTCTTTGCTTTTTATTTGAGATTTTTTTTAAAGACCATTTTCTATAATTATGATTGTTACTGGTTTTCTATTGTCCTTTATGTTCTTATGTCCTTTCCCCTCTTGCCTGTCTTCTTTTGAGTTGAGTTGTTGTGTTGTTTAAGTGAATCCCTATTATCTCCAGTCTTATTTGCTGTACTTCCTTCTTATTTAATAATGATTGCTGTAGGGTTTGTACATCTTTAAGTGACTACAGTCAACCTTCAAATATACCACTTTACATGGAGTGTAAGATCCTTGAAACAATAAACTGCCTTTTCTCCTTCCTGTTTAGTCCTATTTTACTTCTACATATGCTATAAACCCTACAATATATTATTGTTATTTTGCTTTGAAGAGGCATTATCTTTTAAAAAATTAAAAATAAGAAAAAGTTTTTATATTTATCCATATATACTGGCTTTCCAGATGGTATCAGTGGTAAAGAATCCATCTGCAATGCAGGAGATGCACATTCATTCTCCGGATGGGGAAGATCTCCTGGAGAGGAAAATGGTAACCTGCTCCAGTTTAACCTTGTATGAAACTGCAAAGCTATTTTCCAAAGAAGCTATACCAGTATAATAAGTTGTTTAATGCTCTTGTCTGCTAATTCCATCATCTGTCATTTCTGGGCTTCCCTAGTAGCTCAACTGGTAAAGAATCTGCCTTCAAAACAGGAAATCAGGTTTGATTCCTGAGTCTGGAAGATCCACTGGAGGAAGGGGTAGGCTACCCACTCCAGTATTCTTGGGCTTCTGTTCTAGGTCTGTTCCTATTGATTTATTTTTGTCCTGGTTATGGGTCATAATTCTTCTCCCTTTGCCCACCTGATGATTTTTGCTTAGATATCAGACATATATTGTTTGAAAAGTGAAAGTTGCTCAGTTGTGTCTGACTCTTTGCAACCCCATGGACTATACAGTCCATGAACTTCCCCAGGCCAGAATACTGGAGTGGGCAGCCTTTTCTTCTCTAGGGGATCTTCCCAACCCAGGGATGGAACCTAGGTCTCCTTCATTGCAGGCGGATTCTTTACCAGCTGCGCCACAAGGGAGCCCAAGAACACTGGAGTGGGTAGCCTAACCCTTCCCCAGTGGATCTTCCAGACCCAGGAATTGAACCAGGGTCTCTTGCATTTGCAGGCAGATTCTTTACCAACTGAGCTATATATTGTTTGGGTGCTAAATTTTGTTGTGCTTCTTTAAGTAGTGCTGGACTTTGCTCTGGCGTTCAGTTAAGTTGCTGGGACTTAGTTGTATTGTTTTGAAGCCAGCTTTTAGGCTTTGTTAGTGTGGGTCCAGAGCAGTTGGTAGTTTAGGGATGATTTTTCTCCAATACTAAGGTAATATTCTTCTGAGGATTTTATCTGATGCCATGCATATTATTCATGAATTATTTCCGTTTTTGTTGGTGGAGACATGAACTGTTGTTTCTAGCCCTGCGTGAGCTTTGGGACTTTTTAGACCAACTACTTTCTGGTGCTTCTGTCCCCAACTTCTCTCACATGGATCAGAGAGAGTTTCTGATAGAAGTCCTCTCTCCCATGGATCAGAACTCAACCTGACTCTGGGGGACCTCTGCACTGCCTCCCGCCTTCTCTGCCGCCCTGCCAAATCTAGCCATCTTGGCCTCCCCGAATACGATCTCCCCTCGGCTCATCGTGACTGCTTTCCTCTTAGTTCCCGCTTCTCTGTTCTGTGGCATGGAAACTGCCTCCTGGCAGTACATTCAGGCAGACAGAGGGCTTGCCTCACTTGTTTCACTGTTCTCAGGAATTGAGTTCTGTGCTGCCTGTTGTCCAGGGTCTGAGAACAATTGTTTCATATAGTCTGTCAGTTTTCTAGCTGTTACTCCATCATGGCTTGAGTCCATGATAAATGTGTTTTCTGTGCCAAAATCTGCTACTATATTAACTGATTAGAGCAGAGCCTGTTCTAGGGAGAAAAAGAGTAAGTGTAACTGTGACTTCAAGGCAGAAAGCATTCTGCCTATACACATAAATGGTACCTTCAGTTTCTAACTTAGGGCATTTGTGATTTAAAGAAGAGATCCCTGAGTCTTCAGTGTGCCAGTCATGTTTGAGTGATTGCCCCTTTTAGTCATCCAAGTTAATATTTATTAAATACCCACCAGGTACTTGGTGCTCTACTAGGCATTACTTCTCCTTATTTCTATTTCTTAACAGTTAAAATATGCTAAACAAATGAAATAAAAATGATTTTCCTATTCTGTTTACCAATTGGATTCTTGGATATATCTGTTAAGCTTTGATACTGAGAAACTGGAAGTGGAATATGGTATATTCTCAGCTGTAAAATTGATCTCATTTCTTCACTAGCCATCTGTTTGTGTCCAAGAATAACAAAATTTTCATAGTCACATCTTTATTATTTAATTACTTAAAATAATGAATGGGCTGTACCATGCTTGCCCCACTTTTGAAACAATTCCTCCTATAGGCTGTTGAAGTAGGAAGCTAATACCTCTGATTAAGAGTAAAGACCAGACCTACATAAGCATATGTTGTATGGCTGTATTTGAAGTCATGAGGGTATGATTAATGGCCCTTACTAGTTTTAATTTGGCGTGTCTTACTCTTAAACCACACTTAAGCTTGGTTGCAAAGCCTGACAAATGAGTCTTCTGAACTTGCCAAGCTGATACATATCACTGCCCTCTTGGGACCCCATTTTCTAAACCTGCCTGGGTTTCTTATATAGGTTAAATTTTAGGACCAAGCTTGCATGGAGCCATAGGGAATCTCTGCAGATCATTCTTAGCATAGGTTTGTTAAATAACATTCTTTGCCTAAGAGCATGGTTCATTTCTCAAACGAATTCTACCAGTATCCTCTGTTAAATTTTTTAGTTAAAAAAATAATAATAATAAAAAATTTTTTTTAGTTAATTAAATCCTTTCATTATATTTTTGGGGTCAGAAAACAGACCATGCTTATATGTAGGAGCCCAGAAATATACAGTATCATCAACTGATTCCTGTTTTAGAGGTCTTGGCATGGTTTCATGTTGCCTTTTTGATTTGTTTTTGTGTGCAAAACATTTTTCTTTAACACGTTTAACAGTACATTTTTTTAGTCTTCCTTTCCCTTAAAAGAACAGTTTATTTCATGCAGAATCTAGATGTTTTTCTTGGAAACTGAAGTTACCAGTGTTTTGGAGATAGTACCCCTTTATTTCTTTACAGATGGAAGTGCTTTATAGTGTTTTCTAGATGGATGAGGCTGTGTGTGTTTGAAGGCATGATGCTTTTCTGGTGGAGCTGGGATCATTTGCATTATGAATCTGTGTTTCTGAGTCAGGACGAGAACACCAAGTTATTATTTATCTTGGAGAAAACTAATAATTTGTTTATAATAAGAATCTTCTTTTATTTTTCAAAAGCAGCTGTTGTTGGCAGCTTACTACTAAAAATTTCAAGTTGTAGTCTTTAATCTGGGGTGAGAATAGGAAAGAACAAAATTAAAATTATTAATGTTACTTGATAAAAGTTGTTTTACTTGATACAGGGCCTAACTGGTGTCTTTATCATGTAGTGTTTTACTATTACTAACATTCAGCAAATGATTCTCCCTGTACCTGTGACCTGCCAAAGTATCCCAAGTGTAGGCACTTCATCAATGTTTGAATGAATGATACAACCAAAACTATTAAAATACTTATTAAAATCATGTCTTATAACTCTACTTCCAGAGAAACTTCTGGGGATAGCTAGTATTTCAGTTGTTCACTTAGGATAATTTTGTTTGGATAGAGAATCTATGTTCTTATGAAATCGGAGTTTATGAAATAAGAATGGGAAAAAATAGAGTGTGTAATTGGGCACATCCTGTACTGCTAAATGAATCACCAAACCAGCATAATTGCCATTAAGCATTTTGGATGGCAAGCTTGTCCTTGCTCTGCCTGAATAACTTGGAGTTACTATGAGGAGCTGCAGTTCATTCAGGCTGTAGTCATCAGGGTGACAGAGTGGCGCTTCTATTCATGTGAACAAGCCTGCTGCTTTGCTGACTAAATGCTTGTGTGAGTCCCAAAGACATCAGATGACATCAGAACCATATCAGGCCCTTCCTTGGTCATTTTTAAGGCCATGTCAGGAGCACGTTCAGAATACACTTAGCAAGGCAACCTTCAGGAGTAAGAATAAGTGGGTGTGTAGTGCATGGTGTGCCTCAGCCACCACAGGGAGTGAATCTACTGGGATGAATCTCTTGCCACACTGGCTATATCTGGTCCAGTGCAGACCTGCTCTGGAAGGAGAAGATGGATCGCTTAGGAAGAAAATGCCTAAAAAAAGTGAAATCCAAACCTAAGGCCAAATTAGGTATTTTATCCTCCTGTACTTGTAAAGTATAAAGCCTTTTTAGTGTTCTTAAAATGGTATTCAGAAAGCTACGTATATGGGTGTTTTTCTGGGAAGTGGGTGTGTAGCATTCACCAGACTTTCAGAAGAGTCCATGACTCCACAGAATGAGGATCCAGTGACCTACAGCGATGGTGTGGCTGTGAAAAGAATGAGAAAGCTTTAAACCCAACAGAAAGGGCGATACTTATCCCTGGATGCAAACCCAGCATCTATTGGCCTTCAGCTGTGCCTGCCTGCAACATCCCCCTCATCCCAACCTCTAAATCCTTTTAAGGAATGGTTTTGATTTCCCTCGTGGGCAGTAATATTTCCAATAGCTGATTAGGCTGCTGCAAGACATGGAGCTAATTTTTAAAGAACTTTTTGCTTTGGAAGAACTTTTTTCTTTTTTGCCAACCCCAGTCCTTGGTTTTCCTTGAGAGTCCCAGTGGTCTGCCAGTCCCCAGCATGCTGGCCCTTGTGCTCTCCTGCGGTGTTGTGGTCTTTAGGACAACATTCATTACACGTTGGTTATAAATGAGTCTGGAGTTAAACGAATCTATATTTAAAACTCAACTCCATCGCTTATCAGCTCTGTGACTTTGGGCAGGTTGTCACCTTGAACCTCAATTTTTCAGGTATAGGACAGGGATAGTAATACTCCCTACATTATAGGGATTAAAAAAGAAATGGACATACAGTGACCTGCATAGGGTTTAGGATTATAAACTTCCAATAAATTTTAGCTGTTACGGTTAAGATGGTGATGATGATGAAGTGTAATTACCCTTTTCCCAGTGTGATTATCAGCAACTTGAGGGCAGAAACCATGTTTTATCCTTTTGTACATCATTTTGAACTCTTAGAAGAGAGTGGCTGGTTGCTTATTCAGTGTAATTTCACATCCCTGTGAGGCTGCCACCAGTCACTCCATTTCACAGGCTCGAGTCTCATGTGTTCCAGTTCTCTATGTGGACACCAGGATGCTTGTCAAGGGCTCCTGGAGACAGCCCTCAGGCAGGAATGTTGGAATTGTTGGCTTCCTTTCATTGGCCAGGTCCAGTTTGACCCTTTGGTCATGGATGTTTGGTGAGGTTCAGGCTTTCTGAGGTTCTTACTCCATGGGTGAGACAGAGATGTGGATTCCGTTCTGTTCCCTCATAAGTAGGGGGTAAGCAGCTTCAAGCCCCTGCTGCAAACGGGGAGTCAGCTGTTTGTTTATGTACTGTGTTTCCTACTGGTGACGTCTCTATTCCCATCTCCACTCAGCCCTGCTACAAAGACCTAGCCCTCAGTGTAATCACGTCCTTGTCAGACTGTACTCCTCTCAGTGTAGATTAATTCACATAGAAGTCGTATTCGCTTGCAGCAGCTCATGCCCATCTTCTCCACCTAAGAAAACAGGAATTTACAGAGAGACTATTCAGAACTGTATATCCTAAGCCAGTGGTTCTCAACATGAGCAGGGAACGTGTGTGTTGGGTGGGGGTAACCCCCAGGGACATTTAAACACTTTTGATTGTCACCACTGAGGGGCTGCTACTGGAGTCTGGTGGGTAGAGGCCAGGGAGGCCACTAAACGCTCCAGGGCACTGGACAGCCCCTGCCGGAGAATCCTCCAGCTCAAACTGTCAGTGGCGCCAAGGCTGAGGAACCTTGCCTTAAGCCTAACAGGGGTCCAGGCCATTCCACAACTTGGTGGGGAGAAGTCTTCCAGCTCCCTAAAGTCAGGCCAGTCAGTGTTTGCCAGCCAGGCGATGCCTAATGGCAGGGCATGCTCAGGGTGCCTCTCCTGAATGGGCCTTACGCTCGTGCAGTCAGGTTGATAATGATGTGAGGGATGATCGGGGGTCTGATGCCACTGAGGAGTGAATTGCAAGTTCTGTCTGGAGATTTGGGAAGAGGAAGCAGAGGCATCTGAAGCTCTGAAGAGGGATCAAGGCAGCTCTCCTTAATTTCCTCTTGGAGAACAGGAGAGCTGAGAGAGTGGAAACTTTCTTTCTGTCTTGAGGTTTACTCTGTTCCTGAGAGTCCACTAGAATCAGCCAGAAAGTCGAGGAGGGAGGGAGGAGGGGTCTTGTCCAGTATAGTTTCTGCTCGGGATCAAGTCAGAGGAAAGAGTCCCTGCCCCGGGACAGTTATGAGGGCATGGTTGAGTTGAGATGATTTTCCCCACCTCCCCTCCCCCCCCCAGTCTCTCCTGTCTCTTATAAACATCTT
>SJXQ01012009.1:110609-151565 GCA_006408695.1 Aepyceros melampus | reverse complement strand
ACCTCTCCTCGCCCCCGCCCCTGCAGGACACTTTAAATAAATGAGCTGCTCTTTATGCGCTCTTCTCAGGCTTTCTTGTGAATAAAGTAGCACTTGTCTTTAAGCACCTTGGAAAGGAATTCAGATGATAAACCAATGAAAAACGACCTTTTCATCCATAAATCCCTATGGCCTTGCTGGTGAACTCATGATAAAAGAATTACAGACCAGGAGGTTGATTTGGATACATTTGTCTGGTTATGTAAACTCTGCCCTTCTGAACCTAAGCTTGGAAAAGCCCACCTGAAGCTCTAGGCCCTTCTTATTGCAACCAGGTCATACTTGATGTTTAAAACAATTTTTAACATGACCAACTTTAAAATAATATATTCATTTAAACCCCAGATTGGCCCTTTCTAGGAGAAGATTGTTTCCTCTGGTTTAATCAGATGACAAATGATTTCAGAACTGGCGTCTAGCAATAGAATGGTGGAGAGAAACAGGTAGGGACAGAAAGCTCTGGTGGGAAGCAAAACTGGGGACCGGTATAAAGCAGAAGGTGAGAAGGAGACGAAGAGGTGAAAAGAGGAGAATGGGTTGGAAGGGAAAGGGAGAAAAAGGGCAGAAAGGTGAAAACAGGGAACGTGGAACAACCCCGAGGGGTCAGAGAAGGTGTTAGGTGGGCATGGCCAGAAATGAGGTTGAGTTGGAAGAGTGGAGGCTGATAAATGAGGGGAAGGAGAAGGGGTTCAATTTGAGGGGCATGGAGCCTGAGGGATTCCTTTGTGGCTGTGAGACTTTCAAGAGAGTTTGAACATTTGAGGGGACCAGGGAGACGTTGAGAACCTGAACCAGGAGTCGGTGGGATCTTTGTGTCTGATAGGATTCCCTGCACTTGGTGCTCTGGGTGCAGAAGAAAGAATAGAAGGCAGCTCTGCCCCTCCTTCAAGGTTTACTTTCCTGTGATCTCGTGACTCAGGCCTATCTTGTTGGATCAGCTGGTTCTGTAATACATTTCTGCCTCCCCAGTTAGATCAGTTTGTGATAGGTCCTGCCACTTCTCTCTAATTCTTGGCGATTCAGTTCACTTTAAAAAGAAGAAAAAGCTCTATTAGACTCTCTCAAGCTCTGCTATTCTTTCTTCTTTCTTTCCTGTTACTATCAAGGAGCTATTCCTCATACTCCTTCTCAAGGAGTGGTTTTAGAAGATTGTATTTGTTAATTAATTGATTAGAATGCATAAAATAGTCATGAAATTTAGGGTCTTTTATTTTCATGGAATAGAGGTTGTTGAATGAGTGTGTGTTTTTCAAAGTGTAAGTGCCCTAGCCCGTTTATTTTAGACATTTAAATAGTAATCTTTCTGAAATATATTAAATTGTACTGCTTTCTTAAGCTACACTTGTGGAACTTAGAAAATATTGATGTCCATGATAATAAACTAAGTCTTCTGGTTTTGAGACGGCAGAAGACTGAAGTAGTTAGGATAGTAGCTGTATTTACGCACATTCCTTCGGTGAGTTACCTGCTGTGCACTTGGGAATATGTTGGTGAGTCCATAAATTCTGAGTGATGGTACAGACTGATAAGGGTAGAAACTACCAGTTTTGCTTGTCAGACTGTCTCCAGATGAATGGAGTATTGTTCCCTTTAGGGACCTGATGTATGTGGTTATTTCCATCTCTCATCTGCAAACACCTAGAAACACCTGACCACACATACCTGTACTCCCATTTTCTTCCTTCCTGAAGTCTTAGGTGTGATTATCTATGAATGGTGTGCCAGTTTAAACTACTTCACTACTGGGCATGAGAATGTGGTCAGAGAGGTTTAAAAATATTTGCTTCATTTATGCATAAAATTTTAAATTACTGCTTCTGAGTCTCCTTAATTTAAAAATTATTATGAAAAAGTCAAACATGTTCAAAAACATGGAATACATACTTAACAGTTATCAAGATTTTGCCTCATTTGCTTAATCTTCCCTTTTTCTTTCTTGAGAAATTTAAAGCAACTCCTACGCCAGTTATTACACATCTGCATACTTCAGGATAACTTGGAAAGATCAGACATTCTTACATAGCCACGGTGCCATTATCATGGTTACATTTACTATATTTTATCAGTGTCATCTAATGCCCAATTTAGAATAATTTTTTTGTGTGTTAAAGAAATTTTTTTAATCAGTTATTTTGTTGGACTCAGCATTCAACCAGGGTCTGCCTGTAGCATTTCGATGTTATGTCTCAAAATCACAAGCACTCCCCACCTCTCTTCTCCCCTTTCTTTTTTCAGGCCGTTGACTTGTTTCAGAAACTGGGTCAGTTGTCCTGCATGGTGTCCCCCATTCTGGATGTATCCGCTTTCTTGTGGTGCCATTATCTTGTTCCTCTATCGCCTGAATTTCCTGAAACTGGAAATTAGCTCTTGTTCTAGAGGCCAGATTCAGGTTCGGCCTTCTTAGTAGTGCTGTGACCTTCATGTGGCTTCACACCAGGGAAAGAAAGCCTCCTTCACTTAATTAAAGATAACCTTTTATTAGTGAGTCCCAAGCTTGGTTTAGACACAGTACTAGGCACTCTGGGGAACTGCAAAGATGCCTCACATTTTTTTTGGAAGCAGTGACCAGCAGCATGACAGACGATAGGTAAAATGTAGCTGGGACCAGGAAGTCAAGAGTTAGCCTTATATCAAGAGAGATTATCTTAGAAGCCTTTGAAATTTTAGCACTCTGAAACAGTTAATACAGAACCATAATGCTTTCTCCCATCCCATGGTGTCCCTGTTCTTTTCTACTGCTAGTTTTATTCCCTATAAATCTTTTCAAAGTAATTTTTCTCTCTCCCTAACCCACTGTGCATTGCGTTGTTCAAGGCACTGTGACTTTGCTGTAGATGCCTTCCAGTGCACCTGACTTTCCATGTCTGGTCAGTGAGACACACGAAAGGCAAGTAAAGTTCACGGTAAGAAAGCAAGCTGGTGCCATGTTTGACGAGAGCGCCCGTGTCAGTGGCTCTGTTTCTCTACCTCCTCCTTCCCGACCCATGTAAATTTAGAGCACAGAAACAGTACAGTGTAGAAGACTTTCACTTTCTAGCAAACATCCTTGTATTTCTTTTCCTTCTTTCCTTTTTTTTTTTTTTTGAGGAGATACTATGGAGAGGTTTACACTTTATCGAGAATGAAGCTGGAACTTTAAAATTGTTTATACAGCCTTTATAGAACTGTTCTTTAAAACCTCTGAAAAAATATATTACCATATTATGATCTTCTTATCTGCCTTTTCCTAATCCCCACCCCTTGTACATTTTTCTTTCCCATAAGAAAGTAAAATTTCCAACTAGAAGATGTGCTCTCAACCGAGGCTTTGTAAGTCAAGAACTTAAGCAAAAGAGGAAATTCCTCTGTATATTCAAATTTAAAGTTCTCAAGGAATATCTTGTTCACTGTTGTGTTTCAACATTTAACACTAAATACTCATTGAATAAATAAAATGAGATGTTGGCGCAGTAATGTTTACTCTTGTTTAGAAATCGCAAGTAAACAATATGATCACAGTGAAAAATCCCAGTCCATTTTGGATAAGGGACTTTGGCTTGGGCACTAGGGGGTGGATAGGGAGGAGGGAATGAGTGAGTGAGTGAGTGAGTGTGTGTGTGTGTGTGTGTGTGTGTGTAGGGAGGAGTGTGTGTGTGTGTGTGTGTGTGGCACTGGCAAATAGGATTTCTCTTATCTGCTGATTTTTTTAAAAAAGATTGTTTTACAAACAACATAGCATTTAACTTATAGATATGTATACACACACACATACGTCCTAAGAAGCTGCTGAGTAAAATTCTGGACTTTGTTCTTAAAAGAAAAGTGGCATTTCTTCCTTACTAAATCACTCTCTGTTATGAATGACCAGAGATTGTTAGGGAGCGGGCTTTGATGCATTTGCTGCATGAAGGTCAAGTACTAAGATCATTATAATTCTGCCCCCTTTTGTGCATGTAGCACAATGAGCTCTTTGATATGGCACGGCCACATTCTCAGGATGAAGGACAGTCACGTGTTTCAGGCATTACGAGCATGATCTACTCTTTCTTTAGTTCCCTGTTTTAAGTGGCTTTGAGGGTAAAGTTGAAGGGGGAAGCTGATTCATGAATGGCTTTTCTCTACCTTTGTGCTATTTTATTTTTCTTTTATTTTTTTACTTTTTCTTCACAGAAGTCAATTTGATTGTGACCTCTTAAAAGGAAATGTTAAGTGTCATGCCTCTGAGAACTGTTTGCCTAGAGCAGTCCACAGATAGCCTTCAGTCTGGCTCAGTTACTCCAGTCTGGCTCAGTTACTCCCAATTTTTATTACATACTTACTGGTGGAGTTTTGATTGCCTCCAAGTGTTGAGGCTTGTGGCTTCTTTATATTCCACTGGGAACTGGTCTTTATGCTAAGGAGACTGTGGGGGTGGTGACATGGACCCGGACCTAGTCCACCTGGGTTCGATACATGGCTCCACTTGTGAGCTGATTGCCCTTGGGGGGATTATTTAACTCCTCTGCTCACTTTTCTTATCTGTAAAATAGGTTAATAGTACAACTTCAGGCATGAGAAAAAAAATTGCCTGGCACAAAGAAAGCACTTAGTACACATTAACTGCTAATGTTACATGTATATATGTAAATTTATTTAGAGATGCAGTTCAGACATTGAGTAAGAAAAGGTGAGGATGGGGTTTCTTTCTAGGTGACAAGAGGATATTATCTTGAGCAATTCAAGTATTCAGAGATAAGACTGAGCTGGGGCTGAAGGCAGTAACACTGGAGAGGTTCAGGGATGACTTCTCTCCTGGCCTCATAGTCGTATGAAGGGAGCAGCTTATGCTTTGACTTCTAGGCATTCTTTTGCCCAATTTGGTGCATTTGCTAATGATTTGAGCTGTATAGTCATCCCTCAGAATCTACGGGGGATTGGTTTTAGAACCCCTGGGAATTCCAAGATCCAAAGTTCCCAAAATCTGTGGAAACTCAAGTCCCTCATATAAAATGGTATATTTGCATAGAACCATGGCACGTCAGGTCAGGAAGATCCCCGGGAGAAGGAAATGGCAACCCATTCCAGTACTCTTGCCTGGAAAATCCCATGAACAGGGAGCCTGGTAGGCTACAGTCCATGGGGTCACAAAAGAATCGGACATGACTGAGCAACTTCACTTTCTTTCTTTGACTTATGGCACATCCTCACATATACTTTAAATCATCTCTAGATTACTTATAATACCCAATACAATGTGAATGCTCTATAAATAGTTGTAAATACAATGGAAACACTGTATAAATAGATGCTGGTGTGTGGCAAATTGAAGTTTTGCTTTTTGGAATTTACTGTAATTTTTTTTCCCCCAAATATTTTTGATCCAGGTTGGTTGAATCTGTAGATGCAGAACGTACAGATAGGAAGGGCCTACTATAATTCCTAGAGTAATTGAAACTAGGTTGTGTATTTGGACTTTTTCCCCTTCTGCTTTGGTTTCTCTTTAGGAAAAAACCCAGCTCTGATGGAAACTAGACCATTAAAAGTTTTACATGTATAGGATTTGTTTCAGAGTAATTGGGGGACAGCAGCAGGGTGATTGAGTGGGTTGGGGATAGGTATAATCTCTATATATTAAGATATAGTAAGATTGCTCAGGAGGCTGGATGATGAGTAGGTAGGGATATATATTACATTCTTTTTACTTTTGCATGTATTTGAAACTTTCCATAAGAGCTTTTTAAAACAATTGAGCAAAAAATGCAAGTTGCATAACAATATAGACAGTGTGATGCCATTCATATAAAGTTCTAGATCTGCAAAGAATATTATGTATTATTTGTGCATGTATACTTATATAATAAAAATTTAAACATTTGTAAAAAGTAATAAATACTAACTTTAGGATAATGGTTACTTCCAAGGAGGGTGGAAGAGAAGGAAAATGAGCAGGGGGATGCATGGTGTTTCATCTGTATCTGTAATGTTTTACTTATTTTTTTTTAAAGTTACTTGAAGCTAATATGGGGCTTCCCAAGTGGTGCTAGTGGTAAAGAACCTGCCTCCCAGTGCAGGAAATGCAAGAGACATGGGTTTGATCCCTGGATCTGGAAGATCCCCTGGAAAAGGAAATGGCAACCACTCCAGAATTCTTGTCTGGAGAATCCCATGGACGGAGGGGCATGGTGGGCTATGGTCCATAGGATCTCAAAGAGTCAGACACGACTGAGGCGACTTAGCATGCACATGGCAAAATATTAAGATTTGTTAAAATTGAGCAGTGGATACATGGGTATTTGTTATATTGTGTAGCCTTTTTTTTTTCTGTTGAAACTAAATCACAATAAAAAGAGTAATAAAGCTACTTCTTGACCCTGTATCAAGAAGTGTTTTTAGACATGTGGGGAGCCACGCTGCAGGGGCTCTAGGCGTGCTTTCTTCCCTGTTAGAGGTGCATTGCTTGACACAGCAGCTCACAGCGTGGCCAGCACGGCCCGTCGTCATGCAGCTGCACAGCAGGGGTGGGGGCCCTCATGAGTCAGGAGAGATGGAGGTGAGGGGTCAGGATGAAAGGCGGTTAGCTATGACACTGTTTTCTGAAACATGCTGACTTGTTGCTTTCATGAGAAGGTTTGAGCCACATCATGGGGGATAAGTTAGTTACATTAACTTGAGTGTTTAGAGACAACAGAGAAAAGGGAGACTTTTTTTAAAAGCATATCTTTTGTGTATAATATAATAACTGGTTCACTTGATAAGACGTCTTGGAAAGAAAGAAAGCTGGTTCTACTGATTGGTTGTCGGAATGGCGATCTCGTCAGCTTTTGCACACAGAGCAGGGTTAAGCTCTGTCACTCCTCGGCCTGGCAGGCTCTCCCTTAGTTCGGGGAGTGAGAAGATCAGTTGTTTTGAGGCCTGGGTTCATGGCCTGCTTCCAATATGTGACCGGCACCTCCGTTCCTCCCTACCTCCTTCCGGGAAGGAAGACAGGAATGGAGTGACCCTGTGCCCAGGTTCCAGTCCGCGTGTGACTTACGTATTTGTAGATCGTGCTTTGAGTTCTGTTTTCTAAATTTTCAGAAATGTCATTATTTGTGTGCTTATATTTACCCCCACCCACCCTTCCGTCCGTACAGCATTTTTCGGTGTGTGGGACAGCAGGTATACAAGCAGTCTTACTCAAATGCAGTCCCAGGAGACCCCTGGGGTCCTCAGAGCAGCTGCAGGGCCCTGAGGGAAGGTGAAGTCAGGCTTGTGGGAAGGGCCTCTGGGTCTTCTAGACCCCACTTGATCCAGAGTGTTGCCACTTTTATTTGCTCTTTGAATGAAGGTTTGCCTAACATTTCATTTGGTTGGAAAGGATTCTTCTGCTGAACAGAAAATATGAAAACAACTGGTGTAGAGAAAAGAGCAAATCTCGGCGTCAGAGCCTGGAAACCTGGGTGTGGGCCCTGGCAAGCCTTTAACCAGAGCGAGGGGCTCTGCACGTCACTTCAGTTTTCTGCACGCTGGTGCTCCTGTCTCTTGAGATGAGGAGAACGTTCAGGTGAGGAGCAATCTGGAAGTCCCTTACAGCTCTGACATTTCAGGACATTCTATTTGGGACTCTATTTAGGTGATGAAGAAAAGGAAAAGAGTGCTGTGACTCCCAGCCTCTTCCTGCCGCCCTCGCCTGGAAGACCAGAGGCCCCGTTAGCAAGTCCCCTGTTTGGAAGTTTGGGTTAACTTGTGAACTGTTTTCTGATAGGAATGTGTGGTTAAGATGAGAGGCAAGAGGAGCCAGCACAGTGATGTGCGTTGCTGTTTTTAAAGATGATTTACTGGTTTAGATTAGAGGTCTGGACTCTTTAGGAAAAGTGAATGGTAGTTACTTTCAGCTTTAAAGTTATTCCAAATTGACAGCAGGAGAAAGGCCAGAAATGTTCACCTTATCATGGCTAACTGGTCTGGGGTGTTCTTCTAGAATTCATTCCCGTTGCTGGGTCCACACTATCTAGATGGCCTTAGGTGGGTGTGAGAAGGCTTCACTCCCTCTGACACGTAGGCTGAGACAGGAAACCTTTCACATTAACGCCCTAAGAGGAAAGGTCTCTGGGATCCATCCTTTCTCATTGGAGAGGTCTGGAGCCCTGGCATCACTTAGCTCTACTGACCTGAAGATAGGGCGTCCTCCTTGAGACCTCCACAGCCACCCCAGTGAATCTCAGAACCTGCTGCTTTTCCCGTGCAAAGCATCATCCCTTCACCAGGATGCCTGAGGAAGGAATGAGGAACTCCATTGTTGTCTATACTATCATCTGTTAGCTTTTTGACTTTTTGGAGAGGCTTTCATATATATAATGTGTATGGAGTTGTAAATAATAGCTAATGCTCAGCTTGTTGATCAAAACTACATTGGACTGAAATGTGAGAAAGCCAGATGAGACTGTCTTATTTCTTACTGTACTACACAGAAAGCATTCCCTGAGACAGAAAATCCTGCTTAAGTGTGGCTGCAACAACCCTCGGTGACAGCAATAGCAGGGGCCCTTCAGAAAGGGGCAAGTGGACCTGACCCTATTCTAGGCAGGTTTAGGTTTGTTCCCAGGTTGATTAATATTCCCTGTAATTACAGGTACTATAATTACAGCTACTGTAATTACTTCAGTTCAGTTCAGTCACTCAGTCGTGTCCGACTCTTTGTGACCCCAGGAATCACAGCATTCCAGGCCTCCCTGTCCATCACCAACTCCCGAGTTCACTCAAACTCATGTCCATTGAGTCGGTGATGCCATCCAGCCATCTCATCCTCTGTCAGCCCCTTCTCCTCCTGCCCCCAATCCCTCCCAGCATCAAGGTCTTTTCCAATGAGTCAACTCTTCTCATGAGGTGGCCAAAGTACTGGAGTTTCAGCTTTAGCATCATTCCTTCCAATGAACACCCAGGACTGATCTCCTTTAGAATGTACTGGTTGGACCTCCTTGCAGTCCAAGGGACTCTCAAGAGTCTTCTCCAGCAGCACAGTTCAAAAGCATCAATTCTTCGGCACTCAGCCTTCTTCACAGTCCAACTCTCACATCCATACATGACCACAGGAAAAACCATAGCCTTGACTAGATGGACCTTTGTTGGCAAAGTAATGTCTCTGCTTTTTAATATGCTATCTAGGTTGCTCATAACTTTTCTTCCAAGGAGTAATCAATTACTTAGTCACCTTAAAAATTTTTAATTTGAATGAATTAAGTATGGATTAACTTTCCTTGAAAAGTGCAGTGAATTTTAAGAGGACAAAACTTGGATGATCAATATGTTGTGATATCCGTCCTATAGCATAGATCTTTACCATAGATTTTAGTTTCTAAATATTGATGGAACACCATACTGCATGCCTCAAACTGTGTCAGTCACTCTGAGATATAGGAAGCATAGAAAACTTACTGATCGTGTCTTGGGTTAAGTACTTGAAGAGACAGCAGCAAACAGAAGATCATACACCTGTGAAGCAGTTTTGAAGCAGAGTTCAAAGCTGCAAAGCACTCACTGTTTGTGCTTTTAAATGTGGTGTACCTTCTTCCAGATGCAGGCGCAAGCAGTGATCTGAATCAGGTGGAGCCAGCCTAGTTGTAGGCAGTGAGCTTGAAGCTGGAATTTGAAGGAAGGATGGAGGAGGTGAGGCGTGCTCCTGGAGAGGTTTGTGGAAGGAAGCAAGCTGATTGTTTTCATTGTAGGTGGAAGGTAGAGATGCTGCTGCATGTTAGTAAGAAAGGTGGAGGCTTTGAAAACACGTGCACAACTGCTGAAAAGCTTTGCTCTGCCGCAGGAAGCATTAAGGTCATCTTTGGCAGGAGAGTAATTGGGGCAGCAATACAAACAGGCTGAACTGAAACAGAGATACCCTCTGCCCCACCCCAAGCTGGCCATGTGCTTCCCCATGTAGGCCTCATGTGTTAGGTCACCAAGTGCTTTAGAAACAATACACTATACTTAAGCACATATTTGGCCACCTCATGCAAAGAGCTGACTCATTGGAAAAGACCCTGATGCTGGGAGGGATTGGGGGCAGGAGGAGAAGGGGACGACAGAGGATGAGATGGCTGGATGGCATCACTGACTCAATGGACGTGAGTCTGAGTGAACTGCCTGAGTTGGTGACGGACAGGGCGGCCTGGCGTGTTGCGATTCATGGGGTCACAAAGAGTCGGATATGACTGAGCAACTGAACTGAACTGAAGCACATATTTAAACAAATCATAACAATATGCTTCATCAGTTTCATGTGGATATAGTTCCATTTATCTTGATGTTTAATTTTTTTTTCCATCCTTTTCAGCTGTGTAAACTGTTTGGCATGTTTAAGCATGTTTAAGCTATTTAATCAGTTCGAGTTTTTGATCCTTCACAATTTCATGTGTACAACTAGTAGATAAAATTGCTTATGAATCATCCATCTCATTAATGCCTTCCAGACTTCCTTTCTACTTACTGCTTTGAATGATTTTACTCTTTTATATGGAGTTTTTCTATGAAGTTGATGGATCTAATTCATTCATAAGTTCATCCAACAAATACCTATTTGGCCCTACTATGTGCTGGGCACTGTTCTAGGTATTGAGCTCCCAGTTACTACTGATTAGAAACAAAACTTAGTATTTCAGTGTGGTACAGTGGTTTTAATTAATGTTGTTTCCTTTTTGATGCCTTTGAATTTAAACTATTGATTTATTTTAATACATTTCACCATCAATAGCAAAAAAACAAACATACAAACACTATTAAAACATTTCCGAAAATGCTTTTGAAGGCAGTCAGTTTTGGGAAATTTGCCACATTAAATGTTGAGTTGGTCTACCTAAGGCCCTAAAGAACCAGAACCTCCATGAATCCACTAAGGAATTTGATCACCACTGGGTTAGTTAATCCCTGAAATCCTTTCCCATTCTAAAATTCTGTCTTAACTTCTTTGTGCCGTTTTCTCCTGCATTAACAGGATAGTAGTAACATTTAACTTATCAGCTAGACAGGAGTTGTGATGACTACTTGGTACAGATGTAAAGGATAATTCCCCCTCATCCATTTTTGGGTCTTTTCCTCCTGTTGGTGGCCCGGTTGCCCCCATAGCAGCAGGATGGGACCTGAGGACTTGGGAGTGCAGAAGCAGCCATGGAAACACGAGGATGTGGGGGCATGCTCGGGTGTGCTGTGTGCGGTGGGACTAGAGCGGTCCCTGAACAGACAGAACAGAGAGCACCCTACAGCCCAAGTCCCCCTTGGCTTTCTTTGTAAAGGATAAACTTTTCATTGTACCTGGAATACAGATGCCATTCCTTGTATTAAGGTCTGTCTATGCAAGTAGGACAACTGGAAGAGCATTCTGCATACTTACTTACGTTCTGCGTTCTGCATGGAATTTGGGAAGAAGAATGCCAAGGATATATAAAGCTTGAAATATAAAGCCTTAATAAATCAAACTTTGAGAGCAGTACAACTCAATAAAGAAAAATACAGATCATTGATGTTTTAAGAAATACATTTAAGAGGGCTTATAAACAAGAGCCTCTGTTTGTTATAAATTCAACATCAATTTGGGTAAAACATCAAGATAGCATGCAGGATTTTCCCATTCACATAAACAAAAACTATAGAAAATAAGTAGCCAAATCTACAAAGATTGTGTGGAAGGGCCAAGTACGTGATTGTTTTCTGCTGCTTCACTTTTCTAATCTTGTTAGTTTTTTAGAATATACACATATGACTTAGGTAATCTGAGGAAAGTTGAAGACAAAAAGGCTCAACAACTTGTAGCCAATTCAAGGCTAGCAAATAACAAAGATTTTGAAAAATTAGAGTCATTTGCATATGGCAAGAGTTGCACTCTAAGTTACTTTACTCCTTTCATGGAGACTAAAGTTTGAACTCTGAACTTGCCTTGTTTTGGACAGTTGCTGCAGCAGTCACTGGAAGGATTGTCTGATTCCTCCTTGAGTAGCAGGCAGTCTAGTTACTGGCCCCAAGACTCATTCATCTCTTTAGTCCTCACTGTTGTTGCAGCTTATTGTTAGTCCTCTGCATACAGATGGAGTTCATTTGTAAGACTCTAGAACATAATGTATATTTCACATGATTTGATAAGTGCATCTAAACTTCCTAACTAAAGAATTTCTACATGTTCTCCACTTCCTAACCTGGAGATTCACTCATAAAATGATAAATAGGCTTCCAGCGTCTTTGGTTCCTCACCTTTGGTGATGTCTGTGAAAGCTTTACTGAATGAGAAATTTTATTTTGCCTCATTTTTTGTGTGTGTAGTGCTGTTCCACAGAGGATGGTTTTATTTTTTGTTCAGGCTTGTAATTTTACTGTGTAAACAACCAGTAACTTCTTTACCCCGGGCCAGCTTGGTGTTTTCAGACTTGGTCTATGTTAAATTGTCTGAAGACAGAAAGGATGAGAAAGGGGCAAGGGGAAGGGAAGGCTTAGAGAAGAGGCCCTCCAAGGACCCTAGCTCACTGATTTTGACCACTGAGGTCACCTCAGAACTAGCACTCATCCTCCCAAGGACCTAAAAATTATGCTCAGCGGAGATGAAAGCATGAGATTGCCAGGTCCTGAAAATGAGCAGACCTCAAAAGAAACCAATGGCTCCTCTGTTTCGTTTGTGTCTATATTTGTTTTCCTGGTTATGGATTGAAAGGACTGCTCAGGAGCAGTGCAGCGATTTCTTCTCATGCCGTGACTTTCCTTCCTGACTAAACTGTAGGGGCAAAGGATACATCCAGTGTGTTCGCTTTGCTTTGCCCCATCTCACCCTGTGGCTCTGGGACCCAACTGATGAAAAGTGTGTGATCCAGATCTGAGCTGCTGAGTTACAGCATGCGGCAGGGCAGTAACACCTGACTTCAGCATGGACTGCAGCTGCGTTTGCCCTTCAGGGGATCTCTAAGTGGAAATAACTTCTAGGGGTCTCATTGGACGAATAGTGGGAAATTGCAGAGTGCGTATTCTGAGACATACGCTTCCTTAGACAGTCATTATTTTCCCGAGGTGGAAGGACAGTCTTGTGGCCACTGTAGCCAGTAGAGTCTGCCTAGCCATGTCCTCTGCTGGGAGAGGCTTGCATGGGACTCCAGGGCCAGGACCGTGCCAGCCCCTACCCATAGGCCCTGGCACCCACTTCCACGCATAGTGTTTGGACTCGAGCCGGACTCCTGGAGTTCTGATCCTGGACCCTCTGCACACAGCATGCAGTCTTGGGCAGATTTCCTGAGGGGTCAGTGTTCTCATTTGCAGCACATAGGATAATAATGTTAAAACAGCCTTAGTGCATAATAAACACTCAGTAAATGTTACCTTTTTAATTATGATTATGACTTATGATTATGGTTTATTATTTATTATCGGTTGCTGGTATCTTCCCTGACTTCTGCCCCGGGCACTGCCAATACTGCTGTTACCAAGGCCACCAGTGATGCCTCTTTGTTGCCAAAGCTCATGGACAGTGTTCACCTCCTCCTCTCTCTGCGCCTTTGAGTGGTGGTGCCTGCTGTGTCTTCTGGAAGTACTGCATTCTCACAGTCATGACCACCATGGCCCCTCTTGTCTGGTAGCTCCTCTCCATTTGGGTCCTCATCTCTACCTGACCTCACGTTGTGTGACTTCAAGGAGCACATCTCAGATTCTCCTCCCTTTTTTTTTCTGTAGGTAAATACATCGACCTGATGACTTTCACTGCTTGGTTGCTCATCCTCCAGGTCTTGGGTCTTTCGTGACTTTCCAATCTAAATCTTAGGTCCACCCTGTTACTTTCTCTTCCGGTGTTCTTGTTTTCCTTCAGGGCACTTTTCGCAACTTGTAATTATGTATGCATTTGTTTGTTTTAATTATTATCTGTCCCTTATCTCTCCTCACCCCATAGAATTGTAAAATCCATGAATGAGACCGGGGCTGTGTCTTGTTCACTGGTGTTTGTACACCTGGTGCTCGAAAGGATCTCAGTAAATACCTGTTCGAATGTGTATGCATGAGGCCCCTCTACTTCTTCCTCCACTGCTCCAGCCCTGACAGTCAGCACGAGGGGAGAGGGAGAGGCTGCCCCTTAGTGGCCATTCCTTCCTGCCCCTGCCACCCTGGATCCACCCGCTGTGTCAGGGAAGGTCTTATTTCTCTTTTACCTCCAGCCACGGTCATCTTGAAGTGATAGCATCCTCAAAGTTAACAATCAGAAGACTCACATCAGCTTCAGGTGCTAGTTCTGGGGAAATGATCAGAATGGAATGGCCTAGGGGGTTTGCTCAAATCCTGAAGCAAAAGGAAATTGAGACTTGATGTAGGACATTTATCCTAAGGACAAAACGTTAGTAAACTAAAAATCAATTTTCAAATGAGCTATTAGTCCATTAAACATATATTGTGATTTCAAGGGGTTCCCCCCCCTTTTTTAAATTAGGGGGAAATTAAATTGCTAAGTCTTGTCCGACACTTGTGACCTCATGGACTGTAAATTAGGGTGGTTGCAGTTTCATGGAAAGAGTGCAGAGCCCTGTGTGAGGAGTTGTGTGGGAGACTCCAGAGATGTTGGTAGTCCTGGCCCAGTGGCCTTGCCTCCTAGCAGAGGTGTTGATGCCCCGATAACCCGTTCAGAGCCAAGACTTTATAGATTTATTTATGAAGTGCCAGGAATGGACTCAATAGCATATTAAGAAGAGTTTAAAAGGTGTTGCAAGGGACAGTTTAAACTCTGAAATAGCTCTTTTCATCCCACACGGGCTTGGAGAGTAACTGCTTAGTATTTATCAGTGAAGTAGATGTGAGATATCAGTTACTAAGTAATCTTTCCTCTGAGGAAATCACCCATCTTATCTTCTCCTGGAGATGACTCTGTTTTCAAGTCAGTGACTACAACCCATAGTACCGACCTAACTGGGAGTATTCAAGACTCTTTCCCCAGCATGTTCTTATATATGGATGAGATTAGACAGTATACTTAAATATTTGCAATGCTTCTCTGTTTATTAGGTCTTCATAGATGCAATTTTCAATATCCAACCTTTAGACATGAAAAATTGAGATAGTCATGTGGTATGTTAATGCAGTAAAGTTTCTATTCTTGTATAGCGTTCATTATTCAGAATATTGCAATAGCTTTGTGACAGATCTCTTCGTTTATTCATTTCCTGATTTTTGAAAATTCATTTTAGGGATGGATGGCTGACCACTGTTTGGTTCCATGGGAATACAGAGTTTTCTTTTAATACTCTTACTGGATGCTATCCCATGATGTCCAGGTGGGAGATTGTTGGTTTCTTACTGGATAAGATTTTATTTTTCGGATTTGATGCTCTGGTCTTTGGTCTTGATTGGAACTGATGATGTCACTGTGTCTGCCTTACTTTCTACTCACTTCATGTTGCTCCAGAGTCACAAGAGCAAGCCTTTGTCCAAACTAGAACATTATGGTGTGTTGTAAATATTCTTTGCTCACTGGCTGTTTACGTTATTTCTGATAGTTTTGTGAAAATCATTGCTAAGGTATGGCCTTGCATAATTACCATGATCAGTAGAAATAGCTTTATATACTGTGTTATTGTAAAATTAATTCCTAGAAGCTAAGACCATATGTCTCTCAGCCATAATTTGCATGATTCATTTTTATGTCTGAAACCACGAAAGTGGTCTTTCTCTTGAGATCCAGGTGGATCCAAACCAAGAAGTGTTGAGAGCCTCACGATAAATACAGCCTCATCACTTGCAAATGTGCTGGGTCCCTGTTCTTCAGTTCAGTTCAGTCGCTCAGTCGTGTCCGACTCTCTGCAACCCTATGAATCGCAGCACGCCAGGCCTCCCTGTTCATCACCACCTCCCGGAGTTCACTCAGACTCATGGCCATCATGTCAGTGATGCCATCCAGCCATCTCATCCTCTGTCGTCCCCTTCTCCTCGTGCCCTCAATCCTTCCAATCATCAGAGTCTTTTCCAATGAGTCAACTCTTTGCATGAGGTGGCCAAAGTACTGGAGTTTCAGCTTTAGCATCATTCCTTCCAAAGAACACCCAGGGCTGATCTCCTTCAGAATGGACTGGTTGGATCTCCTTGCAGTCCAAGGGACTCTCAAGAGTCTTCTCCAACACCACAGTTCAAAAGCATCAATTCTTTGGCGCTCAGCTTTCTTCACAGTCCAACTCTCACATCCATACATGACCACTGGAAAAACCATAGCCTTGACTAGATGGACCTTTGTTGGCAAAGTAATGTCTCTGCTTTTCAGTATGCTATCTAGGTTGGTCATAACCTTTTCTTCCAAGGAATAAGCATCTTTTAATTTCATGGCTGCAGTCACCATCTGCAGTGATTTTGGAGCTCAAAAATATAAAGTCTGACACTGTTCCACTGTTTCCCCATCTATTTCCCATGAAGTGATGTGACCAGATGCCATGATCTTCGTTTTCTGAATGTTGAGCTTTAAGCCAACTTTTTCACTCTCCTCTTTGACTTTCTTCCCTGGTGGCTCAGAGGTTAAAGCGTCTGCCTCCAATGCGGGAGACCCGGGTTCGATCCCTGGGTTGGGAAGATCCTCTGGAGAAATGGCAAACCACTCCAGTATTCTTGCCTGGAGAATCCCATGGACTGAGAAGCCTAGTAGGTTACAGTCCACGGGGTCGCAAAGAGTCGGACACGACTGAGCGACTTCACCTTCACCTTTGACTTTCATCAAGAGGCTTTTTAGCTCCTCTTCACTTTCTGCCATAAGGGTGGTGTCATCTGCATATCTGAGGTTATTGATATTTCTCCTGGCAATCTTGATTCCAGCTTGTGCTTCTTCCAGTCCAGCGTTTCTCATGAGGTACTCTGCATAGAAGTTAAATAAGCAGGGTGACAATATACAGCCTTGACATACTCCTTTTCCTATTTGGAACCAGTCTGTTGTTCCATGTCCAGTTCTAACTGTTGCTTTCTGACCTGCATATAGGTTTCTCAAGAAACAGATCAGGTGGTCTAGTATTCCCAACTCTTTCAGAATTTTCCATAGTTGATTGTGATCCACACAAAGGCTTTGGCATAGTCAATAAAGCAGAAATTGATGTTTTTCTGGAACTCTCTTGCTTTTTCCATGATCCAGCGGATGTTGGCAATTTGATCTAGGTGGTCTGGTATTCCCATCTCTTTCAGAATTTTCCACAGTTTCTTGTGATCCACACAGTCAAAGGCTTTGGCATAGTCAATAAAGCAGAAATAGATGTTTTTCTGGAACTCTCTTGCTTTTTCCATGATCCAGCGGATGTTGGCAATTTGATCTCTGGTTCCTCTGCCTTTTCTAAAACCAGCTTGAACATCTGGAAGTTCACGGTTCATGTATTGCTGAAGCCTGGCTTGGAGAATTTTGAGCATTACTTTACTTGCGTGTGAGATGAGTGTAATTGTGTGGTAGTTTGAGCATTCTTTGGCATTGCCTTTCTTTGGGATTGGAATGAAAACTGACCTTTTCCAGTCCTGTGGCCACTGCTGAGTTTTCCAAATTTGCTGGCATATTGAGTGCAGCACTTTCACAGCATCATCTTTCAAGATTTGAAACAGCTCAACTGGAATTCCATCACCTCCACTAGCTTTGTTTGTAGTGATGCTTTCTGAAGCCCCCTTGACCTCACATTCCAGGATGTCTGGCTCTAGATTAGTCATCACATCATCATGATTATCTGGGTCATGAAGATCTTTTTTGTACAGTTCTTCTGTGTATTCTTGCCACCTCTCTTAATATCTTCTGCTTGTGTTAGGTCCATACCATTCCTGTCCCTTATCGAGCCCATCTTTGCATGAAATGTTCCCTTAGTATCTCTAATTTTCTTGAAGAGATCTCTAGTCTTTCACATTCTGTTGTTTTCCTCTATTTCTTTGCATTGATCGCTGAGGAAGGCTTTCTTATCTCTTCTTGCTATTCTTTGGAACTCTGCATTCAGATGCTTATATCTTTCCTTTTCTCCTCTGCTTTTCACTTCTCTTCTTTTCACAGCTATTTGTAAGACCTCCCCAGACAGCCTTTTTGCTTTTTTGCATTTCTTTGCCATGGGGATGGTCTTGATCCCTGTCTCCTGTACAATGTCACAAACCTCTGTCCATAGTTCATCAGGCACTCTGTCTATCAGATCTAGACCCTTAAATCTATTTCTCACTTCCACTGTATAATCATAAGGGATTTGATTTAGGTCATACCTGAGTGGTCTAGTGGTTTTCCCTACTTTCTTCAATTTGAGTCTGAATTTGGCAATAAGGAGTTCATGATCTGAGCCACAGTCAGCTCCTGGTCTTGTTTTTGTTGACTGTATAGAGCTTCTCCATCTTTGGCTGCAAAGAACATAATCAGTCTGATTTTGGTGTTGACCATCTGGTGATGTCCATGTGTAGAGTCTTCTCTTGTGTTGTTGGAAGAGGGTGTTTGCCCTGACCAGTGTGTTCTCTTGGCAAAACTCTTATTAGCCTTTGCCCTGCTTCATTCCGTATTTCAAGGCCAAATTTGCCTGTTACTCCAGGTGTTTCTTGACTGTAATGTCTCTGCTTTTTAATATGCTGTCTAGGTTTGTCATAGCTTTTCTTCCAAGGAACAAGCGTCTTTTAATTTCGTGGCTGCAGTCACCATCTGCAGTGATTTTGGAGCCCAAGAACATAAAGTGTGTCATTGTTTCCGTTGTTTCCCCATCTATTTGCCATGAAATGATGGGACCGGATGCCATGATCTTCACTTTTTGAATGTTGAGTTTTAAGCTGCTCATTACCATTTAACTTCTCATTACTGTTTTTAATAAGTGTAATTTTATAATCAATGATATTTTGTTATCAATCAAATATATGCAGAAGTTGAGAGTGAATGTGTGTGTGTGTGTGTGTGTGTGTGCAAAGGTTTAGTAAAATTGATTCTTAAAAATAGAATTTCTGAGTCTTATCAGGTAAGATTAGGTTTGGCTATATATGACAAAAAGCCCAAAATTAATAGTGAACTATTTTCACGTAAGAGAAGTGATCAGTTCTTCTAAGTCAAAGGTAATGTACATTTTTAATATCAATATATACTAAATTTGTACCTACTTAATACTTCTGCAAATCAATTTAAATGTTTATTTTCCTCAGTTTAAAAAGTCATGAACCTTAATTAAAAATAAAATGTTCTTTCCTACTGTGTTACAGTAGTTTGAATTGTATAGTTCACCTAAAGCATGAGTGTGATTTCTAGTAAAATGAATAATATCCACATTTTGAATTTCTAAGTGTTTCTGAAGTTTACCATGGATGACTTAAATTTATGTAAATCTGATACTTTATTTACTGTAACTTTAAATGCAAGAGATAGAGCTCCTTGGAGATGGAGAACCTGAGAAAAGAATGTCTACCTCTGTAATGCTGGACTTCCTGCATTGTATTACAGATGCTAACCATATTCAGCATGGATTACTTCAATAGAGAAAATGAGGGGGGAATTCATTTATCCTGTCAGAAGGTGTATTAAGAGTCTTCCGTGCGTCAGGATAGAACAGGGGATGTAGTTGTGCCTTCTTTTGCTCTTTAACTCTTCCCAGTTTTTCTTCTGTTAAGAACTTATATATAACTTCTTCCTATTTTTATGTCTTCCCCCCCAGGAAATATTTTAATAATTATCACCAAACATAATGTCACATAAAAGAGAACTGTCAGGAAGAAGGACAGAAAAGCTGTAAGACTTAAAATGTCCAAGTGGTGTCTAAATTTCAAACCTTTATTTTTTCTATTTTTCAACCTCCTATATAGATTTAAAGAGACAAAATAAAACCTATTTGCTATAGTAAGAATACCTTACTGTAGCTTAAATTGGTGTTTTTAAAATGATGGCTTTTGCCAAATTCTTTTGGCAGCTCCTCTACACTCAAAAGCACTGGAAATTGATTCTTGCAAGTTGCTGCTAATAGTTTCTTACTGTAGAGCCATTGCTACAGCCCAGGCCGGGGTCCCTGTATAATGTTAGTGTCCGTGTGGAGACCTGCTGCCCAAGTGGAGTGAAGTGACTCTAATTTACCCCTGGATGTCTGCATTCTTTCCACATATGTCCACAAATAGCATCGGAGCAAATTAACATAATTTTCTGATTGATGTAAAGAGAAGCGAAGAAAGCTTGTTGTGTGTGGTGGCCAAAATACCACACAGTGTGAGTGGAATAAAACTGCTGGCCCATTTTATAGCACTCTAATTGATAATTATTTCTCAAAGAGCACATTATTTGGCTGTGTGGCAACAACCCAGCCTCATTCCAGAGTCTCTGGACGTGTAGGTGCATGTGAACACTATAGTAAATATACACCTCATTTTGCCAAGAATGGAAGTAGGTTATCCAGGAGGAAAGGGGAGGGAAAAGAAAATACCAATTTCCTATGTACCAGAACATGTCTGACTTAAATCAGTAGTTAAAAACTGAAGAGCATGAAGTTTTGTAAGGTTTTTATATTTCATAGTAGAGGCTCCTGGTTCATAGTTCATAAGCTAGAAAATTAACTCTCTTTTGGAAACTTGGAGTGTTTCAATGTGTCTGTGTGTTTGCTTTTGGTTCACAGGAACCGCCTAGTCCGTCTTCCTTTCTGCAGGTCTGAAGCTGCTAACTACTGTCCGAGGAATGCAGCAAATGTATGTAGAAGAGCTCACAAAGGAGGAGGGAATCTCAGGCTTCTGCCTGTGTGACAGGTGCACCGACAGTCACTGTGGCGAGATACAGACCAGGAAAGTATTTCCATCAGGGTGAGACTTGGGGTAGCTCACAGGCAAGTCAGAAGGACTAGGGAGAGCCTCTTCCCTCTGAGAATGGCCCAGGGCTCCCCGATGGAGATCTGGCCACTGCAGAAACTCAACAGATGTTACCTAGAGGACATAATGAGGTCTGTTCTCTTGTTTAGTGGAGGAGGAAGGCAAAAGTGACAGACCAGGCTGCTGCGCACTCTGCACTTCATGAGCAAACCGCAGAGTTGAGCAACCCCTGACAAAGATGGTAACTGATGTGGACGAAACAATGCACAGTGGCTACAGGAGGAGCTTTTCCTTTTCCCCTGCCCCTCCCCCTCTATTCATGGTTTGCCTTCATAAAGCTTTATGGGTCCTCAGATCAGAACCTTCAAAATGCCTCTTACTCGTGACCTCATTTTCCTCTATCCCATTATCTGTGTTTCTTCTCATTTATGTAGGAGTAGAGAAGAAAGTTAGCTAGAGATAATTGCCCAGTTTTATCTGGTACAGTTAAGGAATTGTCAGCAGTTCATAAAGTAAAGTAGCAGACTGTCAGGAACTGGGAGGATCTGAGATTTGACCCTGCTGGACATGAGACTCCTGGGTCAAAGGCAAAGAATTTATTACTCACTGGTTGCCCAGCAAGCAGCATGAGCAGCCACATATTTCCCGTTGCTCCATCCTTGCTCCCAAATCCCATGGGAATGAGTGACACAGATGAGTCCAGGTTGATGCATGTACATGCAGCGAGTTTGGTTAATGGAAGAGGAATCCTGAGTTTGGGGATCCTAGATGTTTGGTAATGAGCAATCAGCACATCTGTCCTTTGTTCTGGAGTGCAATGTCATCGCTGTTTTTCAAGGCTATGCAAATACAGACATCTTTGAATGATAGTCTAGAACTAAGGGCTGTTCGTACTTTGCTCATAAGACCTGCAGAGACTCGTGGAGAATTGTCTCCCAACTTGGATCCTTAACCTTATGAGAAGCTTAATGTGATTTCCTGTTCTGTCCACAAATTAGCATCAGGACTTGGCTATCTTTTTTACCTGGGGAGACCCTAGGTCATGGCAGTTTGGAAGAACCTGATGAACATGTTGCTGGAGAAATAGGGAATATCAGTCAGTTCAGTTCAGTTGCTCAGTCGTGTCCGACTCTCTGTGACCCCATGAATCCAGCACGCCAGGCCTCCCTGTCCATCACCAACTCCTGGAGTTCACTCGACTCACGTCCATCAAGTCGGTGATACCATCCAGCCATCTCATCCTCTGTCATCCCCTTCTCCTCCTGCCCCCAATCCCTCCCAGCATCAGAGTCTTTTCCAATGAGTTAACTCTTTGCATGAGGTGGCCAAAGTACTGGAGTTTCAGCTTTAGCATCATTCCTTCCAAAGAACACCCAGGACTGATCTCCTTTGAGTGGACTGGTTGGATCTCCTTGCAGTCCAAGGGACTCTCAAGAGTCTTCTCCAACACCACAGTTCAAAAGCATCAATTCTCCAGCTCTCAGCTTTCTTCACAGTCCAACTCTCACATCCATACATGACCAATGGGAAAACCATAGCCTTGACTAGATGGATCTTTGTTGGCAAAGTAATGTCTCTGCTTTTGAATATGCTGTCTAGGTTGGTCATAACTTTCCTTCCAAGGAGTAAGCATCTTTTAATTTCATGGCTGCAATCACCATCTGCAGGGAATATAGGGTGATATTATTCCACATAATGCCTCAGAGAGTCTGAAGTGTGTTACATGAAGCTACCTTTGAACCTAAGAATGGCTCAGCAATATCTGTTCTTGTGTGTGTTTCCTCCCTTGTCTTGACCTAAAGGGATTGGTTTCAGTGGACCCTGTATGCATGATGGTTTGTTAAGTCTTAGGGAAAGACCTAGGGCCTGGTTGTGCTATGAGCTCACACACATTTTCTATTAGCAAATGAACAACCTAAGGGGAAAGAATTGGAAAGTTGAGGGAAGTCCAGGTGATGAGCTCCAGAAAGTTGGGGGAGAGAATCTGAGGGCCAGACCTGCCTGCCAAATGAAACTCAGCCAAGGAGGTAGTTGTAAAGCCAGGGGTCCTGCACCCTCAGGCATGGCTTTGGAATCACCGGCAGCAAGTGTGTGGGAACCAGGGAGCCCTGGAGCGCTGTGACGCCTGCTGGGTGAGGAGTGGTCTCACCTCCAACTCTCCACCACACATGTAGTGTCTCTTATGTCCCATAGACTCTTAGTCTCTTGTCTGACTGTCCTGCCAATTAGTATTATCCCTCCTGCCCTTTGGGTGATAGATTCGTATCACCACTCACACTAGTTGCTTCCAGTTTCTTAAGTGCTTTCAAGCTTACCTAGCAGTGTATGTGAGGAGATGACAGCCTAGTACGTATCAGTATTGAAATACTACATTTGTGTCATGGTTTTCAGAGAAACTGATTTATCCCATGCACATTCAACCTGCCTCATTCATCAGAATTTGAGGGGTAGTGCTAATGATTAGCTTGCACATTTGAGAACATCCTAGATTATAAATTAAAATGCACTTGTATACAAATGGCTCAATCAGTATTTTCTTCAGGAAAAAAAAATTGAATGAATGCCTGGTTCTTCAGCAAATGGAATGTCATCTCCTATCTTTATTTGATCATTCATGTGGACTTTCAAGCTGGCTGGTGCTCATCTGGGTGTGTAATTGGCACCCAGGAGTGTCCGGGAATAAATGGTTGATTCACTCGGTATTTAGCAACATCATCGTATTGGTCATCAGCCACTTTTGCATCCTGTGATTTTAAACAAGAAGAAATCTTGCAAAACCAGTACTGTGAAATGCTGCTCTTGCAGGTGAGGTCCTCAGGTAGAGGGAGCAGTTCCTCAGGAGACTCCTTGCTAGCTGAATTTCACTTGGGTGTGAAGTGGATAGAGGGGCTGCAGGCCTGAGTCATTTTGTAAAGTCGACTGCTCTACTCTTTATTCCCATAAAGAAAAAGTCCATCGGTGGTTGTGTTTGCAGTAGCCAGCAGGAGATACTCTGTTAGGTGGCGTTTGCTTCCTTTTTCTGCTTTCACCAGTAACACCTTGATTTTTGATGACTATTAGAATAATTAACACTGACACTTGGAAGGGAGCCTGCTTCCAGATGCATACACACATGTCTGTTTTATAAATACCAGCCCCAACTTTTTCCTGCCCTAGCTGAAAAAATGTGCCTCCACCCCTCCTAGTCTTTCCAGGGTGTGGGCCCATGTGTAGCTGTGTGACTGTGCCCACACATTGGCATTATTTCAGAGCTACCAAGAAGAAATTCATTGCTCTTGAAATAACAAGACAGAAAAGAACCATTTTTTTCTGAACCAGACCATCTGAAGAGCTGGAAACAGTCAGTGTTTGTATGTGTGATGCTACAGCCAGTGAATTCCTCGTAAAGAGAGGGATTGTACCCTAAGAAGAGAAAGGCAGTTCTCCTGGATCTCAGATGTCAAACTCTCAAGCTGTTGAACTCACCCACTCAGCACCTCCACATCCACCCTCTTAGTGTGCTTGCATTGTCAGTGATTTCTGTTTCTGCAGATTTTGATGCCAGAAGACAAATAATAAAATAGCATGCATATGAAGCCTTAAAGCAGTTTTCTACCAGAGTTTTTGATTGAGGCTAAACAGAAGCAACCCGATCGTGCTGTCAGCTGGCAGGCAAAAGACATCATGTTTTAAAATTCACATAGTTTGAAAGCAAGCTAATCATTTCTGGCTCAATAATAAACTAATTACATATTTTAAATAGTATAAAACTGAGTCCCTGTTTCAGATTAAGCCTTGTAATAGCAAGGTCCCGGGTAAAGCTGACATTTGCCTGATGTCTCTGGCTTCAGGACCTTAGAATGGTGCCAGCTCTCGGGGGCCTGGATAAGCCTTCCCGGGACAACCAGGTAAATTGGCCTGAATTGGTCACAGGTGATAGCACAGAGAAAGGCCTGGGCACTCAAAAGTTTATGGCAGTGATCCAGTTTGTTCATTCCCTAAAAGTAGTGATCCCAGGTCAAGGCAGAACATGTCCATAGTGTTCCTTTTGGGGAGTGTCTGAGAAAAAAGGATCATTTCTAAAAATGATCCAGTTCCAACAACACTTGCTTTATGGTTAGTGATTTTTTTTCCACCTTCTCCTCTCCTTTCATAGTCCTAGGAACCACGGACAGAAACTTAGAGCTGAAAACATTTAATTCAGTGACACAGGTTAGTGTAGTCTTGCAAGCTCCTTGGTCACTTGGAATGGTGCCTCTGTCCTTAGTTCGGGGACTGGAGAGGACACGCAGTGCAGTGGTTAGAGCTCTGCTGTAGGAGTTAGCCTTGGGCTTGATTTCTGGCCCCACTGCCTATAGACAGTTATGTTCTGCACCCCAGTCTCCTCCTGACAGACTTTCCATGAAAATAAAGTGAGATTAGGTTTGTGAAGCACAGAGTGTTGGCTTGGGCAGGCGCTAATACAGTAAGTTCCTTCAGATTCCAGGTGAGGTAGACTCTATTTTGGATTTCTCTTGTTATGCCTGTGTTTGCTTGGGGGAGATTTAGAACTAGGCATGTTATCTGTGGTTTCAAGGATGCCTCTGAGTGCTCTGAGCCAATCAACTGCATTACCAAGTAATGGGGGCTCCATAGAAAAACCTTGATGCTATTTCACATTTTGCAGTGGACATTTCCTTCCATTTTTCATATTGAGGATCACTTATCGGTCTCGTGTTTTTATAACATTTCATTTTAACATATAGTTCAGGCCTGTTTTGTGGCTGCTGTCCCCTTCCCACTAATTCACTGATTGGAGGAATATTTTTGAGCACCTGCTGTGTGGCAGTGCCATGCTCGGCAGTAAAGTTGTAATAACACATGGCATCTGGTTGTAAAGGGTTCAGTAAGTGTTAGGGGAGACAGACACCTACTCTAGAAGTTGTAAAGCAAGGCAGACTGAAGCTGAATGGATGGACGGATGGCAGATCTTATCCATCCTCTGTGCTCCACGCACTTCACTTCACCTTTTCAGTTGTCATGGTAATCCAGACACTGAAACTAACGGTGTTTCTGGGTGGTATTACTGTAACACCTAGAGGCCAGGAGATCTGAGTTTGTCTCAGCTTGGCTGCCACCTTCTAGCTGATTGAATTCAGCTATGCCTTGTATCTCTTTGGTCTTCAATTTCTTTCACTGTAAAGTTAAGGTTGCTTATTATTAGATAAGTTTAGCAGCCCTCCATTTTCCACAGTATTACCTTTTACTGAACTTCCTGCCCTGATGATCGCTTACATAATGCCGTGAAAGTGATTAAACGCCAATGTTTCCTGAATTCTGGATGTGTATTTCCAATGCCCTTTTATTCTCTCCATTTCCACCCACAATGCATTTTCAAACTGAAAAAACTTGCAGCTTTATTTTTTTAATCTTAAGTGAAAATTTTGTTAATAACAAAGCTATTTCTGTTCTACTTCGTTCTACTTTGCAGAGTCAGTTTCAGGAATGTTCTTTTATGTCATGGCTTTTAACCCTTTGAAGCATCGACGTTGTGTGGCTTGTCCTGCACAGTCTTAAAAGTGTGTGTTAGTTGCTCAGTCATGTCCAACTCTTTGCGTCCCCATGGACTGCAGCTTGCCAGGCTCCTCTATCCATGGGATTCTCCAGGCAAGACTTCTGGAGTGAGTTGCCATTCCCTTCTCCAAGGGATCTTCCTGACCCAGGGATTGAACCTGGGTCTCTTGTATTGCAGGTGAATTCTTTACCGTCTGAGCCACCAGGGAGGAGAATTTAAGTAGCATGTGTTTGCCAAGCCCCTTATGGGAAGGGGAAAGGATTCAGTCACATCAGGAAGAAACCTAGAGCCAGGAGGGCAGGGGTGGCCAAATGCTGCAGCTTTAACCTCCTCTCTGGAGATTGTCTTTCCTTTGACTGCATGCATTAGTTGCTGCTTCCTCGGGGGTGGGGAGGAGGACGTGGGGCTGGAAGCCAGAGGGGTTTGGGGGTGGGGAGGCTGCTGAGGGGAGTGGGTGTGGGCAGAGAGGGTGCAAGGCTGCCAGGGTTCTCTGTGTGCCGGAAGTGCAGGTTTGGCTGGGAAGAATGGAATGTTCCCTCTTGCCCTCCAAGAGCAGAAACAGCTGTGGAAGGGCTTGAAAAAAAATTGCTAAATGAAAAAAATAAAAAAATATGAAAATAAAACCCACACTGGAAAACCCAACAAAACTATCTGTAATAGCGTAGTAGCTCTTTAAGAGAAATTTCTTCCCATCTAGGATTTCTTGTTCAGTTGAGGGGAAGAGCAAATTGTCTGCCAAGCCTTTCTTTTCCCAAGAAAGCTTCATGTGTCTCATTGTCTTGGGTAAGAAATGGGTTCATTTTACTGATCACCAGGTTGTTATTATTTTATTCCTTCAAACAAGGAACCAGAACCTGCTGCTTACTGCATGAAAACTTGAAACAAATGTTAGTTTTCCAAGGAGATCTCTATGGGTAGAGGATTGTCAGCAGATTTAACGGAAATCTTGTTTCTAGCTGGAAATTTAATCCTTCAGACAAATTCCCGACAATATTTATTTTAGAACATTTTTAAAAATAAGTCCTTTAATGGCTTAAACTTTTAGTGTTTTAGACAAACGTAAGAGTGGAACTAGCCTGGAACTATGTCTTACACATCAGGGTTGATTATGCAATCCCTTATGTGAATGTTTTTCTTCTGTGTCTGAAAGGCTATTATAGTTGGTATTCCATATAGTCAGAAACAATGGCTCTGAATTCAAGTCTGTTTTATGCTGTCATACTTTGTGTACTTGCTTTCAAACAAATTAGCCCCAAAGTCGATAAAATGTAGAAGAAGGCAAGCCAGCTAAATGTCTACTGTCTAATGAGAAGGCCCAGCCCTCACTCTTCTCCCTCAGATGGGCCCTCCTTGGCCCTTTGCAGTGTCCACTCCCCACCTCCCTCCATCCAGGGTCTTTGCACCAAGTGCAGCGACACTGTGTTTCCTACAGTCGAGGAAGGAGAAACGGTGTGGTTGTTATTAACGTTCTTGAGATGATCTGCTTAAAATCATGTGCTTTGGATTCAAGGGAGTTCATTAAGTAATACTTTGCTGTATTCTTAACAATGGAAGCTAATAAGTATCTCAGGATTGGGGTACGGCCTTTTCAGTGGTTATTTTAATGCAGTCTATCTTTGGCATTTCATTTGAAGGACAGTGTCTTATAAAAGGGATTATGTGAGGTTACACTGCTAATTCAGGGAGAGCTCTGAGAATTACAGGGATCAATTACAGTCCCAGCCCATCCCTTCTGTGGCCTGTATCAGTGCCTACCTTTGGGAAAGTCCTCTTGCCCCTTTTCTGTCCATGCTTATCATGCCGGGTGGAGAAGTGGCACAGGGCAGGATGGATGACCATCCACAAGGCAGTGCAAGGTCAAGGACCCTTCCTTCTCAACTCCTCCTCCCACCTTATTTATTTATTTTTTTTAGGAAGAAACCCTATCTGGACTCCAGTGATCTGATAGATTGCTCTAACTCTCCGTTTTCCTCCCTGCGTATAAACACAACTTTAATCTGTGAGCCCGATTCTCATCCTTATCTTCTAAATGGTGGAAACTTGGGCTTAAAGAACATCTGCTGTGCTGTGTCATCAGACCTGGGGAGACTAGGAATCTTTAGCTTAGAGTCTCAGCCAGCAGAAACGTAAGGGGGAAATTCCAGGGAATCTCAGCTCTGAGCTGATAATCTGGGGAGCTTTCAAATTGTGCCTCCCTGAGCCTTACTCACACCAGTCTCTACAACTGAGTGCTTAAAGCCTCCGCAGCTGATTGGAAGAGGCAGCCAGGGTGGAGAACTGATACCTAAGAAAAATCAGGGCATCATCCAGAGAACTGCCTCTGAAAGAGCCTATCATCAAAAGTCAAAGGCAGCAACTCTCCCGAAGCTATCTCTGCGTTGTTCTGCTGTGGTGCACAGCTCGCTGGGTCTCCACTAGGTTTTTCACATGACCTTTGTCGACTGTTCAGCAGTTACATATTTTAGAATTCAGGTCTTTGGCAGTCCCATTCTGAACTATCAGTGACAACAAGTCAAAGCAAGGACACGTACTTGAAATGCTGGTCCTGTGTGCAGTGTAGATGAGCACTGGATTTAAAAGCAGTCCTTTATAGATCATCCCCACTGAAATCTCTCATGAGGACCAGGGCACTGCCTGCAGTCTGCTTGGTGGGCATCAGTGGGTCTGGCTTGGGAGTTGACAACCATAACTCATTTTGAGATAACCAAAAAAAAAAAACGAAGTGACTGAGAAAGGTAGAGGCCTTTAAGAGTTAAATTACACAACTCCCTTTTTATTTTTAAAGTCAGTGGATTCCTTGTTGCCCTTGCTGAGAAAGTAAATTGATACCACATGTTGCTTCCAGACAAAACCCTCTCTGTATTCCAGGGGAAGCACATGCAGCTGGTGTCTGGGTTAGTGGACAGTCTTTACAAGGTAAACATGGGTTGGAAGGGGTTGGAGCGGACACAGGGTAGCAACAGTTGGGAAATTACCAGCTACTCCTGAGCAGCACGGCACTTTGAAATACTTTTACAAGTTTGAAATCTTTTCCTGAAAGGAGCCGCCCTCTCACCTTCTGGTTTAAAGCATATGATGCTCGGAAAACAGTAAGTGAACGTTTGTGATGTCACTGCTTCCGTGTGTGGAATCTTGACAGTTGAGAGCTGCTTTTGTGCTTGGCACTGGATGAGCAACTTGCATGCATACTTTCATTTAATCATCCCAAAGATCCTAGAGTTAGGGTGGTTTTATTCTCATTTTATAAAAGGGGCAACTGAAGTTGGCTCAATTGTCCAGGGTCACAGGACACACGCCTAGGCCACTATTCTAGCTCCGACCTGGCTGACATGAAAGCCTACCTTCCTCCGTTGGCCACCTTAAAAAATTGCACGTGTGAATTACCCACTTTGTAAATATTGGTAGAATACCAATATTTGTTTCAGGCAGCTTCTCTATGACACCTGATCCAATCTAATCTGTTTGGGGTCCATCTGTCTTCACAGCCAGTTGGCATAAATGTAGTGGCTGTGCACTTTAGCATTAGGGATAAACGTGTCTTGCATCAGAACACTGTCTTCATTATAGCACGAATAAGAATGACCAAATTTGGACGAGGATAGTCATCTTTATGGTGATTTCTTCAAGGAGGGCCAGGCCAAGGGAACCTTAGGCTCTGGACCACACGGCCAGTCAGCCTGACTGTAACATGTGAGTGCGTGTGACTGAAATGTCAGCACACCTTCCTCCTCCACGCACCTGCGCACCCCTCCTTGAAGGGCTAGGCCGCCAATGGCAGCTGCAGTCACTCGGGACAGCTGTGCCAGCTCGGCTACTAATTACCTACACCTATTTTTTTCTCCCCACAGTAGGCCTTGCTTCAGTATAAATCGTTTTGTAAAAGAGAAGATTGACATAAAAAGTGAATCAAAGGATATTCTTAATCTCTGCTCTGTCTTCAGACAACTTGTGCTACAGTTGTTTTCAGGGTTTTCTACATCTTTGGGCCCTGGTTGGGGGGTGGGTGGGGAAACGCTGGCATTTTTGTCCCTGACAAAAGTTTCTTCATAGAAATGTTTAGTTTACTGTAATTCACCAATCTCTGAATTTCTTAGTTGTGTTGTGTTAGTCACTCAGTTGTGTCCAACTCTCTGTGACTCCATAGACTGGAGCCTGCCAGGCTCCTCTGTCCGTGGAATTCTCCAGGCAAGAATACTGGAGTGGGCTGCCATTACCTTCCCCAGGGGGCTTCCCCATTGAACTTGGGTCTCCTGCATTGCAGACAGATTCTTTATTGTCTGAGTTACCAGGGAAGAAAAAATTTTTAGTAGTGGATTTAAATAACCAGAACTATTCACATGGTTTTGGGTTGGGGTTATAGTAATTTATTGGCTCCTTTAGTAAACAAATGTGATGACAGAATGCCCTGAGATCTAGCAGCGGGAGTCCTGGTTGGTAATATTTACCTTATCACCTTAGCCTTAAGGACCTCACAATGTTTTCCAAAATGTGTATTTAGATGTGACTAGAAAAATTTCTCTAGTCCTATCAAACTGTTCCTCCTTCTGTCAGCTCCCAACCCTCAAACTAATGTTATATCTTACAAATTTAGATTATTTGGTATGATAGATGAATTAGTGGAAAAGCATAGAATATTTTTAACAGCAGTTTTATAATTTAACATGCACAAAATACATTGGAAATTTAATTTAGAGCCCCTAACTGAAGAGGTCTTTAGAGAACTTAAACTACACATTATAAAAGGATTTTATAATTGGCTGGTTTCTTTTTATAAATTCCACTTCTTCCTTCCTGGGTTTGAAGTGAGGGAGGAGCAGTTTGAAATCTTACAGAAATTATATCACCATTAACTTCTATTATCAGGAAGGTGTTGGGGAAACACTGCAATTCTGATACGTTCTTGGGCATTTATGTTTACTTTTTCCTGTTTCACCAAAACTTAGAGAACCTGGTAATTAGAATCATGACCTGCGAGGCAAAAAAGCAGACTACATTTCTGATATCTGACCTTGTTAGGGTGAGTGGCATTTGAGCTAGAAATGGACCAGGGGGACCATACTGATGGGTCTTTGTCAATGTCCCTCCACCGCTTCAGATTATGGATTTTATAAATGGAAGGCTAGGGACCATGAGGATGATTGTGACATAGTTTTTGTTTGCATTGTCTTAGTAATGAAACTAGAAAATCCTGTCTGAGTGTCGCGTAGGTGATATGCCTTAGGGAATGTATTCTGTCATTAGTAACCTCTAAAGCAAGAGTTGAACTAAGATTTGACACTGAAGCTGATCACCCATTTAATAAATTGGGTTTTGGTTCAGAATCTAAGTGTAGCTTATATGGGTTTGTATGGTAACCACTGCCCTCTCTTTAGGATGAATGCTGTGATGGCCACCTTATTAAAGAAATGCAAACACAGGCTATAGGATTACTCTTTGTAAAACTTTGTTTTAAAAACATTTTTAGGAAAGACCTACTAAATTGTTACTCTTAACTATTTCACAAAATTATAGTCATAAGATTATGCCTTTGTATCCTTCATCTTTCTTAAATAAATGTCTTTCTTTAGATGTTAGCTCAGAGTAATTAAATGATGACTTCTGTATAATTTGGTAACAGATCCAGGAAAGGTTGGGAGAAAGCATTGGAGTGGAGTTGGAAAAACAAGTTTCGGTTTAAAGCTGTGTGACCTTCTGTGAAAGTGAAAGTGAAGTCGCTCAGTCGTGTGTGACTCTTTGCGACCCCATGGACTATAGCCCACCAGGCTCCTCTGTCCATGGGATTCTCCAGAGTACTGGAGTAGGTTGCCATTTCCTTCTCCAGGGGATCTCCCCGACCCAGGGATTGAACCCAGGTCTCCCACATTGCAGGCAGATGCTTTAACCTTGAGCCTTCTATAAGTTATTTAATCTCTCTCAGTCTGAGGCTTCATACATATGATGAGGGCATCGACTTTGTGGTTTGTTAGGAAGATTAGAGATGAGCAATCTAAAAGCGCTGACCCAGTCAGGCTCCATTCCTCATCCTGGCAATTAGGCCCCGGGTCTGACAGTCCTTGGTTCTGTCTTCTGTGAGGGTGTTCCAGCCCCTTTCCCACAAGGCCCTACAGAAGCTTAGCTTCTCTCTCCAAATTCTAACCAATGGTAGCTTATAATTTTAAAAAATTACACACATACATCACTAGGGTTAGAGTTGTAGAATAGCTGACCATCCATATAGGACATTTTGGAGGTCTCTAAAGGGTTAACATTTTCTTTTCTGCTTGGTTTGAAATTGGTGAACTAAAAATTCATTTTAAAAATTGTCCACAAATGCTTTTTAAAGGGTGGATAACTTGATATTTATGACTGGTCATTGTTGTTGCTGGGTGTTGGTATGAATGAACTCTTTCCAAAATCTGGAGCAGCGGGGGCTGGCCACGGGAGGGGCGGTTCAATCAGTGTCCACATTGCCCCCACAGGGCTTCAGGAACTGAAAGCCTGTTTTTTTCCTAGCCAGAAGCTTGAGTTTAAGTTTGTGGTTCATATATCTAGTCTCCTGGGTACTCAGTAATAGAATCACCGTGCACTTGCCTGCTTTTTGAACCCTGTGGAGTGAGTTTTAAGAGCATGCTTCATATCTTTATGGAGAAAGTGTTCTACTTTTTAAAGAAATGTAATTTCTGAACCATGAGTAGAGATGCCATTATTCTTTAAAAAACCAAAAGAGTGAAAGGGAAGCTGGATATATAGTCTCCTGGGCATCATTTGGCTCATCAGATACTCAGCATGTCCTCTCAAACGTGTCTTTACGCCTGTCATAGAGATGCCAAGCTATGACCCATGGTTGGTGATGCTCATTGCCCAGCCAGAGCTGTCGGACTTCCTTGCATGGGAACATATACACAGAAACACTCTTGAGTATTTTGGTTATTTATGTATGGTGAAATCCCACTGACTTTCTGTGTTTTAAAAACATTCTGGTAGAACACATGTATTTGTATCTTCTACATAAATACAGTTGGTGATTGCCATTTTTTTTTTTAACTACGGTAACTTTTAGGATGGTTTGCATTTAATAGACAGCAGCAGGCAATATCTTTTGTCTTTAACTTGCAAATAAAAACTCATCTGACCTGCAGGTGCTGTTCCAGATGTGGCAGATGCCATCATCAGCTCCTCTCTTTCACAGCACACGAGGTATTTTACAGAATAGAAGGAGACCTCCCCAGGCAGTGAGCTCTGTCCATCACGTACTCTGTGTTTTATAATGGCAGTAAGAACACCCTGACTTAGTAGCATGACTGGCTTTTGAAGTATATTATCATACATCATCCTTACGTCATCCCTATCAGAGAGAGATGGTTCACATGCCGTGGCTGTAATGAAAATGGAGAACTGAAGTTGTTGGACATAGACTAAATGATTTGCTCAGGTCTCATGGTTGGTCAGTGACAGAGACGGGGCTGGATCAGGGTCATTTCTGTTAACTGGGCTTCCCTAAATCAGGAGGAGGATTCTTGCAAGATGGGAGCAATTGTTAGGGTTTTGAGGATATTTTGCCCTCATCTTTCCTTTTTTTTTTAAGAATAAACCTTTTAATATAGAATGGTTTTAGATTTGCAGAGAAGTTACCAGACTGGCCCAGAAAGTTCTTGATGTTGGGTATCCACATCAAGTTTCCCCTGTTGTTATTAATACCCGATATCAGTTTGGTACACCTGTCTCAACTGATAAATCAATGTTGATACATTATTAGTATTAACTGAAGTCTGTGCTTTATTCTGATTTCCTTAGCTTTTGCCGTATACTTTGCTTTTTCTGTTCCAGCATCCCATCCAGGATTCCACATTGTGTTTAGTCAGCATGTTTTTCTTAGGCTCCCTGTAGGTCTGACAGTTTTGAGAAGAACTGGACAAGCATTTTTAACTGTTCCTTATTTAGGACTTGTCCCTCTTTTTCTCACGATTAGAATGAGGTGATGGGTTTTGGAAGGAAGGCCATGGGGGAGGGTGCCGTTTTCATCATGTTGTTTTGAGTGCACATCATCAATCTGACTTTGCCCTTTGATGTTGACCTTGATCACCGGGCTGAGCTGTCACGTTTCTTCACTGTAAAGTTACTCTCCTCCACCTCCCCTTTCCACACTGTGCTCTTTGGAAGGAAGTTACTGTGCTCAGATCACATTGCCTTGAGGAGGGAGTGTCTGCATAAATTAGCTGGAATTTTTCTGAATGGGAGACTTGCCTTACTTCTTCTGTCAACTCAGCAAATCTTACTCTGCCATTTTTTTCTTATGCTTGTGAGACAGGTGTGAAATTGTAGCAGGAGGAGATGGAGTCAGAGAAAAGATAGGTAAAAATTCACACCAGTTCTGAATAGAAGTGGCTCAGAAAAGGTAGATGCTGCCTCTGTACTAGAGGAGGAAGGGACCAAAATGGAATAAAATAGCCCTGTAGGTGATGAATCACCCTTAGAGAGCCAGGAAAGTTTGTTGCAAAATGCAGGGGGAGATGATGTGGTAATACATTGTTAAGTGCAAACTTCAGTAAAGGAAGTACAGTTACAGAAAGGACAACGAAACCTGTGAAGTCCTACAGTCCCCCTCATCTGCTGAATATGAAGCCATCTCCCACACCCTGACTATGAAAATGCCATCTACAATATTGTCATTTAACCCCAAGCCAAGGAGACTCATGCAAATGCCTTTTTTTTAAAGCCTCCGAAATTGCGGCTGCTTTAAAAATTGCGTCAGATTAGTATCTGTTTCTCCTGGGTGCTCAGTTGGACCGTTGCGGCTCATCTGCATTGTCCCTTCTCTCTCTGCAGAACTCTATCCGGCACAACCTGTCACTGCACAGCCGGTTCATGCGGGTCCAGAATGAAGGAACCGGCAAGAGCTCGTGGTGGATCATCAACCCCGATGGCGGGAAGAGTGGCAAGGCACCCCGGCGGCGGGCCGTCTCCATGGACACAGCAACAAGTACACCAAGAGCCGTGGCCGTGCCGCCAAGAAGAAGGCAGCCCTGCAGACCGCCCCCGAGTCAGCAGACGACAGTCCCTCCCAGCTCTCCAAGTGGCCTGGCAGCCCCACGTCCCGCAGCAGCGATGAGCTGGACGCGTGGACCGACTTCCGCTCGCGCACCAATTCCAACGCCAGCACAGTCAGCGGCCGCCTGTCCCCCATCCTGGCGAGCACGGAGCTGGACGACGTCCAGGACGATGACGCACCGCTGTCCCCCATGCTCTATAGCAGCTCGGCCAGCCTGTCGCCCTCCGTGAGCAAGCCGTGCACCGTGGAGCTGCCCCGGCTGACTGACATGGCGGGCACCATGAATCTGAACGACGGGCTGGCCGACAACCTCATGGACGACCTGCTGGACAACATCACGCTCCCTGCACCCCAGCCCTCGCCCCCGGGGGGGCTCATGCAGCGCAGCTCCAGCTTCCCGTACACCACCAAGGGCTCCGGCCTGGGCTCCCCCACCAGCTCCTTCAGCAGCGCGGTATTTGGTCCCTCGTCTCTGAACTCCCTGCGCCAGTCCCCCATGCAGACCATCCAAGAGAACAAGCCAGCCACCTTCTCTTCCATGTCCCATTATGGCAACCAGACACTCCAGGACCTGCTCACGTCGGACTCACTCAGCCACAGCGATGTCATGATGACCCAGTCAGACCCCTTGATGTCTCAGGCCAGCACCGCTGTGTCTGCCCAGAACTCCCGCCGGAACGTGATGCTTCGCAGTGATCCAATGATGTCCTTTGCCGCCCAGCCTAACCAGGGGAGTTTGGTCAATCAGAACTTGCTCCACCACCAGCACCAAACCCAGGGCGCTCTCGGTGGCAGCCGTGCCTTGTCGAATTCCGTCAGCAACATGGGCTTGAGCGACTCCAGCAGCCTCGGGTCAGCCAAACACCAGCAACAGTCTCCCATCAGCCAGTCTATGCAAACCCTCTCGGACTCTCTCTCAGGCTCCTCCTTGTACTCAACCAGTGGAACCTTCCAGTCATGGGCCACGAGAAGTTCCCCAGCGACTTGGACCTGGACATGTTCAATGGGAGCTTGGAATGTGACATGGAGTCCATTATCCGTAGCGAACTTATGGATGCTGATGGGTTGGATTTTAACTTTGATTCCCTCATCTCCACACAGAACGTTGTTGGTTTGAACGTGGGGAGCTTCACTGGTGCTAAGCAGGCCTCATCTCAGAGCTGGGTGCCAGGCTGAAGGCTCACTGAGGAAAGGGGAAGTGGGCAGAGCAGGTCAGTGCATAGTATTAACAGAGCGGGTGGTGGGGGACGCTGGCTTTTATTTACATGGTGCAGTAACCTGGCTCCCAGCCAGTTCATTCCAAGTTATACCTGTAGAACAAATAGGGCTGTCGGGTGCCCCTTTCCACAGTTTGCTGACAGCTCAGGACTTTTACTGCCAGTAAAACCAACACACACATTCAGAGGTTTCATTTTTCTTTGTATCCAGTCACCCTTGCTGACCTGTGATGCAGATACCCCTACTGGATGGATGGATGAGGATGGAAGGGCAGGGAGGAAAGGAACTTTCTTAGACCCTCTGTCCAGTACTGCTATGGTCCATCTTCCATGGTTTCTATGTCTTTTATTCCAACAAAGTAACAATGTTTAGGTGCTTCTAATTTAACTGTAGACTACGTTTTCTAGACTCTTTCCACCAGAAGCAACATCTGTTCGATTTTTCACTAGTAGTACTAAGCATCTTTATTAGCACTAAGCATCTAAGCAATTTAAAAAAGCAAAAGAATTAAATTGAAAACAGAAGCTCTTATGTGAGGGAGCATTTACTCATGTGCTTCTTTTTCCCAATGTATAAATGATGTCAGGTTCCAGATAGTGACATGATTTGTGAATGGTGACAGATTTTTTTTTTTTTTTAAGTTGTGACATTTTAATCCTCTTGGAACCAAAGACACAACATGATGTGTCAAGAAAGGCATTTGATTAGAATCAGAAGTCGAGGGCTCAGTTCCACTTCTTTTGCTTTCGGCTGCCATCTAGAGTGTGTCACTTAGCCTCTGAGCTTCAGTTTCCAGTTTTATAAAATGAGGATAACAGCCCCTGTTACTTCATGGGGTTACTGCTAGAATCTAATATACTGGAGGGTGTGAAAGTGCTTTGTAAATCTGAAGCGGGCTATGTTTGGTGTAACTAGGTACACACACTAACTGATGAGTAAGCAGGAAGCCCAGAGAGTTTAAGTGGTCTGCCCAAGGTCACACAGCTGAACCCAGAATCTCTGTTTCTGAAATGGCTAGAACCATGATCATTCTTATCATTAGCATGGCTAGATGATAAAAATGGGAAGCGCTCTGAACTGGAGCCAGAGTAGCAGGTAATACACAAGCTTGCCCCTAAACTCTCCTCTTCAAGTAGTAGAAAGAGCACTGGGGTCTTCTCCTGTAACCGGTTTGCACTCCCAGATGCTCCCATGTTTAGGGGCTCTGTTCTGTGTCTCAGTTCCTTTTTTTTTTGTACCATCCGCAAGGCACTTATACTCTTTAAGTGGTGTGAAAGAGAAACGAGATTCAAAGCCATAAAAAACTGAGCCTTATTTAACCCTCTGCCCTGGTGCAGGAATCACAGGAGCCTCCTATGGTGAGCTCATCCAGCTCATGGGTAGTTGTGGAAAGGGGAATGTCAAGAGTGTTGTGATGCTCAGCTTCTGCACTTTCCCAGGCAGAAGCAGGCCCCTAATGGCACTCAGACATCTGTTTCCAGTCACTTAATAGCCCTTGAGATGGTAAAAAGACTGCAGCAGAAGCTAAGTAGGCTGACACACTTTCATGCTGCCAGAACTCAGGCTGGTGGAGACTTGCCTCAAGAAATTTAGGTATTTGGCTTTTAGAAGGATAGTTTGTCTTCCTTTAGGAAGAGGAATGTGACTGTGGCTTCTAAAGGCTTGAGTAGGTTTTAATTTTGGTTTGGTTGTAAGGAGCTTACTTTCTAGTTCACTGAGAAGAGTAAGAGAAGAAAATGTGGTAGCAATTTTTTCCTGATGTTTCAAGTGATATTTTCCTTTTGGTTGAATAGCAGACCTTTCTTGTGTGTGTGTGTGTGTGTGTGTGTGTGTGAGCACGCGTGCGTAATTCTGAAAGATTATATAAAAATATTTTAAGGGAGATTTAAATACTTAAGTTATAAAGATTTATTTAAACATTCTTATTTTGATAATAACTCCTTTTAAGATTACACATTTTATTATTATTATATTAGAATCTTAGGGCCATTAGTCATTTTTTCTCAAAACATTTTGGGGGAAGTTTTTTTGAGAATATCGCTTCTTCAGTTAAAAAAAAAAACAAAAACAAAAACTAGTCACCTGAAAGTAAATTTTCCTGAAAGTAAACCAGCTTAGTATGACCAGAGCAAGAGAAGAAACATACGGAAGACAGTGAGGGGCTGTGAGCGTCTGGTTTCAAGGCTTTAGCGTTTCCGTCTTGCTTTGGAATGATTTGCTCCTCTAAACAGCCAGTGTCACGTGTGGCCTGACGTGTGTTCTTTGCTTTTACGTTTAACTTGTTGCTGTCACTTTATTGAAGATGCTCCTGAATTCACAAAACAGGCCTCAGAGTATAATCTCAGAACCCACTTCAAAATTAAGCACCCTCAGCTTCCCAAGACTTGTTCTATAATGACTTTCTTGGTTTGACTTTGTTTTTTTAAAGCCAGTAGTTGTAGTATTTCTCTGGACTGTCTCCCTGCCTTGCTAACTGAAGGTCACATGACCCCGAGTAGGCGCTATCTGGTTGTGGAGTTAATGGAGCAGGTCTGTTTAGCTGATAGACAGTCTTGCTGGAGAGCTGTGGCGAGATGCTTCTCTAGAGGGCTGGGTGTTTCACACATACCATTCCTTTTAGACCATGTGTGAAATCCTTTTACCTAGGGATCTATCTGGAAAAGGAAAAAATAATTGTACCTTTTTATGAGTGCCAGCTACTGGGGTGTGAAGGGCACTTTCTTCTCTTAGGCATTGGTGGAACTTAGTGCACATACTTACAGGCTGGCAGCAGGTATGTCTGTGAGCGAGTTGCTGGCTGCAAGGCTAAGCTTCCAGTAAGCCCTCCTGAGACTGTCATGTGTCTCTTCTCAACAGGAAAGCAGCTTCAGTTTCACTGTAGTTTTGATGTCAAAGGATGCCTAAATTCACATGCTCTTTCGTTCATCTATATCTTTTGGCATTTGGAGACCCCATTAGGGAGCAGCCTCATATTTAGTTGCATTTTAAACAACTTAATGATAAGAACTGGAAAATACTAACCAGGAAGAGCCCATGTGGAGAAGAGAGAGAGAGTTCTCTTCCTGTTTCTGCCAACTGGCCACATCACTGATGACTCTTAGAATAGCAGGTTTCTCATCTGTCAAAAGAGGACAGAATCAGAGAGCTGTTTTTTCTTTGTTTAACCAATGAGATTGTTTTTGTTAATTGAAGTTTAGTTGCTGTACAATATTATATAACAGATGTACAATATAATGATTCATGATTTTTAAAGGTTATACTCCATTTATGGTTATTATAAAATACTGGCTATATTCACCATGTTGTATGGAACATCCTTGTAGCTTATTTTATACCTGGTAGTTTGTACCTCTAAATCCCCTACCTCTATCTGGCCCCTACCTGCTTTCTTCTCCCTACCGATAACCACTAATTCTCTGTATTTGTGAGTTTTGTTATGCTCACTAGTTGTATTTTTTAGTAGAATCATAGAATATTAAGGGTATAGAGGATGTATAATTTTGAACCTGAAACCTAACATTCTGTCCATGAAGTGGCTCCAGTAAAGGGTAAGTGATGATATAGAACTGTAAAGAAACAGTGGTATAACAGCGTAGAAACAGCAGGCTCCAGTGTTGGAGGTCATTTAGAATTTAAATTTAGGCTACTTCTCTGAAGGAGCAAGTCTTTGATACTTGTTGAACTAATGTTTAAGTGCTGTGATTCCATTATATCTTTAAATATTCATGTAGGACTAATTCTAACCAAATACAGGCAATATTATGGGGCTACTTATGTGATGTGTTTTCTTGCTATAGATATTCCCATTAGGGAAGTAGCACGTGGTGTGTATTACATGGTAAGCAGGCCCTGTTACTTACACTTGTGAACTCTCGTCTAGTCTTGGGTTATTGTGTGCCAGCCTCAAGAACTATGCATCTGCAAGGATCTTTATTCTTACTTTTTAAAACACCCAAAGTCTGAGCTGTCATTTATGGAGAGAATGGCTGTCTGGATCTTTCTAGTGTTGACAAGAGGGAAAGAAAATGGTCAGAGCCCTGGAAAGAGGTTTTCTGTGCAGAGGCTGGTATGTCCTTGCACAGACCCTTTTCCCCGGAAAACAGTGACACCAGCACTAAGGCTGCCCTTCCTGGGCCTGTTGGGTTTTCAGCACAGCTTTGCTCACCTCTGACCAGCCTGCTAAGCATGGGGCAGAGCCCGAGTGGCCCTGGCCCCTCAAGCAGTAGCATGTGTATATGGCTTTTGAAAGGTGTCTTCTGGCCGCAGAGCTTATGCAGGAGCTAAAGAAGTGGAGTAAAAATCACCAGAATTATTCCTGGAACTGCTTGTACACTCTAAGTTCCCACTAAGTGCTTCTTTTCAGAGTGTTCATAATGCTCAGTATTCAGCATCTTATAAATATTGTTTCCTATGAGAGGAGTCTTCCCCCAGGGGTCTGCTTCTCAGAGACTGT
>SJXQ01012009.1:83115-110381 GCA_006408695.1 Aepyceros melampus | reverse complement strand
TAGCTAGAGAGATTGGCCTGTCAGAGGTCCGCCTGGGCCCGGGGCTGATAGAAGGATGCTTGCTGACACTGTTTTCCCTTCCTGACTTGGAGGATGCATGTCTTAACGCTGAATTTTCATTTCAAGATGGAAATTCCCCACCTTGTAAGAGACTTGACCCGCTTCACCCTGGTTTTGTTGTTGTGTTCATTTGATTTGAAAATACTGCCTCTTCCATCCTCCATATTGTTTTAAAGTTTAAAATTTTAAAATCTAAAATGAATTAAAACACTGTATTGTGAACTCAGGCCACGTCAGGTATTTAGAGGTCCCATGGATTGGTGTTTTCAAAATGTCTCACAGAACACCAGATCCTCAGGATTATTCATGGTTATTAAACAGAAAATAGATCCTGTGACCAAATGTTTGAGGAATGCCGTGTGAAATAAAATGAAATAGGGTTGTTTCCTGTAGGACTTCTCAGAGCCTTAGAAGTTTAATATATGTTATAAACTTTGTAGGATCAGATTTCATTGTTTCCTAAGTTTATTTGATGTCTTGAATTAAATCCTTATTCTAGAAACCATAGGACCAGTGTCCTAAGGAAACCCCTAAAGAAATCCTGAAAGAGGTCAGCAACCTCTTGAAAACTGGGGATTCTTTGTCTTTTTTTAAAAAAAAAATGTATTTTTTAATTGAAGAATTGCTTTACAGAATTGTGTTGTTTTCTGTCAAACATCAACATGAATCAGCCACAAGTGTTTCTTTGCTTTTTTTCCTTCTTGATTCTTACTGGAGCTTTTTGTTCAACCTTGTCACATATCAAGCTTTTCTCAGCCACAGAGTGGGTTCTGCTCTTGAATGAGCTATCTGCCTGGCAAAAGGGTAGGCTACATGTTGGTAGAGGTGCTCAAGTTTGTTCATTAAACAGGATTCATTCATAGAGTACCTGCAGTACTCTAGGCACAGTGGAGAGAGGAAGGTGAAGTAGGGTCTCCCCTCAAGGCATCATCCCTGGCTGGGGATGTGGGGTAGTGGCGGCGTGACCATTGTCATGGAGGAAGACTGCTTTTCATGCGAGACTGGAGCGAAGGCCCCATTGGGCAGTGGCAACCTTGCGTGTTTGGTTTTCTGGGACAATTCTGCTTTCAGATGTCCTGTTCTGTTATCATATGGTCTATTTCACCTGTCTTTGGCTGGGGGATAAAAACATAGGCTCCGTGCTGATCGGGCAGAGTTCAGACTAAATCCAGATCCTGGTGACTGTTGAAAGCCCTGCAGGATACTTGCTTTTATGTTTGATTTCTAGAATTGGTTCATCATCACAGTTGGATGAGAGTCAGCCACCCGCTCCAAGCTCGCTGTCCCTGGGGCTCTGCTCTGAAGGGACCTGCAGATTTAAAAAGCCTTCTCTGCAGCCCATCCCACGTTAAATAATGTCTGTGTGGTACAACAGAGAACCTGTGAATCTGTAGCAGAAGGCTGTCATTTTCATGGCTATGTGTCATCGAGTCAAGTCACTCCATTTCTCTGAGTCTGTTTGCTTGTCTGTGAAATGGGGCGAAAATGGAAACCTACTCCATGACGCTCTTGAAAGGACTACCTGTGAGATGACCTAATTTTCTTGGCAACATTTTAAAAAGTTACTTGATGTTTATTGTTACTTATTATGGCTCCAGAGTTTAATGCAAAATTAAGGAAACTCCCAAGCCAGTCTTAACACTATAGGCACAAAGAGTAGTCACTTTCCGCAGTAAACTAGAATCAATCAGGTTTCTTTTCATTAAAAAAGGTACAGCAATTTGCTGTTGTATGAAACCTTTGATGTTCCCTAGAAGTCCTACTTGCCAGTTTAGGGGTCCCTGACAAAGGCTATTTTTTTCACTGGTGAAGGACCTCCTGCCACAGGTAGATTAGGGAAGTTTTGTACATGGTACCCAAAGTGTTCCATTAGCATCTTAAAAGGACTGCCTGAGAAATCCTAGCTGTCTGGCTTCTGCTTTCTTTCCTTAGGCCTGTCATACCTACTCTGTTTTGGGGGAGAGCCTCACCCTCCTGTTTCCTGTTCCTCGGAGTGGAGCCCCTTCCTGTCAGGTGGGGGCCTGGAAATCTGACCTTGCCCCTCCATGCCGGGCCACCTCAGCCACACAGAGAAATGAAGAGCTGGTCCAGCTCTCCTAGGACCTCTTGGAAGCAGAAGGATCACCACACAATAAATGGCACGATGCTGTCAGGGGCCTGGCTGTGGACCCCACCTTCCCAAGAGCTAGTGATTTACCCCCATTCTGGCTAACGTGACCCAATTTGGGGTTCAGGAAATATGGTCAAGACGTATCATTAAGATCTCCAAAATCTAGGGTCAGTGAAAACCCAGAGAAATCAGACTGTTCTTCTCCAGGAGCTTTCCTCCCAGAGAAGCGGGACCAAGCCCGGAGCCGAAACACTCCACTGGGAGCTGCTGCCACATGGTTGCAGGGGTTTTGTTCTCTTCCCAGTAACAGGTGTGAACCCTACTCTGTAATTCTAGATTTCTGCTTTTTTTAAACAACCCCTTTCTTGCTAAAATCTGTTATATTCATTTATTAAAGGACAAGAAATACTTAGTCATGAAGCCCTCAGAGCATGATTCCAGTGTTTCTAAGGGTAGAACTTTGAACTGCCAAGTCCTGGTTTGATCCACAGTATGCTCTCTCTCTGTCCATCTCCTCCCCTCCCTTTCCCTCTTTTCCTCTCCCCTTTCCTCTCTCCTCTTTCTCTCTGATGAAACTAGTCTGGACCATGACATTTTTAAAGTATTCATGTCTGTGTAGAGTGTTCAGTTTGACTCCTTAATGGAAATTAATGACCACGAACAGGCCAGAAGTTCTGAGGCTGAACTTTTAATTTCCACTGGGCCTCTGTTTGTGTACATGCCACTCTAATTAATTGTAACTTCCATTAGTCAATTGTGTGTTCAGAAATGACTGGAAAGCAGTGGAGCCCAGTAATCAGAAAATGTGGTGTGACTGGCAGATCTGTTAGAAGGTGGCCCCTAGGTGGTGGTGGCCCCGTGGCCAGAATGCACTCCCGCCCAGCCCTGGTCGTCTCGGCTGTCCTGCTATCCAGGGTAGGGCACCAAGGTGGGGCGCTCCCGGCATGTTCCACTGCAGTGCTGGTCAGGGGAGAGGAGGACCACCCAGGCTGCCCACTCTGCGGATCTGCCTGACTCCTGGATCTGTCCTCCCACCAGACTGCCGCCCTGAGGATAGATGGCCCTTTGCCTCTTGTCTATCTTGGAGCCACCCTGGAGACCCTCCTTTGGGTTCCTCCTTCACTTCCTTCCTCTGCTGAACTGATGTGGGTGCTGCTTCTTGGCCACCATCTGTGTTACCTGCATGTCCTCATCGTGTCTTATAGGTGATTGAGGGGTTTGGACTATTTGTGGAACTAAAATAGCTGATTTTGTGTGGTCAGTTTCAGAGTCACTTTTGGAAAATTTTAGATTGTCTGCAAAGTCCTGCATAGCTAAAGCAGGGAAAGAAGCCTTTGGAGACCCTACTGTTCGGTGCTCGGTGGCCGAACAACCTTAGCTGGGCTGGAGCATTGCAGCTACCCTTGCCCCCGGCCCCAGGGGAGATGTGGCATCCCAGCCCAGCAGGGTAGTGGCACACTGCCACTTGTCCCCCCACCCCCTCTGGCCAGTGAATGCGGTGAGGAGTCACACAGGATGGGCCCACACCCAGCAAACATAAGCAATGTGATGCTCAGGTCATGGTTTATGGGTCTAAGATTTCCTCCTGGACTACAGTTCCCCTTTGTTTCTAAATGGCGAATCTCTTTAGCCATGACAGCAACCTGAGAGCTGGAGTAGCATGGCTCTTAATTCAGGAGCTGGACTTCAGAGGGGCTGTAGGAGGGTGGGAGAAGACAAAGTCTTTATTAAATGCCTACTATTTAAAATTTCACTATTACAAAAGTTGAATTATTTGGGTGTTAAAACTGCGCCTTGTATTGATCCTTAGAAAGTTTCATCTTACAAGAAATGTGAGTTGTAGAAACTTAATCTAAGAAGCCATCCTCCCTCCAGAAGGGGATCATTAAAGTTCTAGGTCTTGTCCCACAAGCAGTAGTTCTGCTTGGATTCAGCAGAGATTAACTTTTAGTAGGTGTAGGTTTGAAATGCTTCATGGAAGCTGTAAGGCTTAAAAGAGCGGTAAGTTTTTGAAATGGCAGAGGGAAGAGAGGGCTGTTTCAGGAGGACGTTCATTCATTTATTCAGCCAGCAATTATTGTGCGCCTCTCCTCTGTTTCAACTTTGCAGGCTACTTGGGACATCAAGAAAATGTGTCCCTGCTGGAATGTACGCTTCTCGTGGGTGAATACCACGTCTAAGGCAGTGCTCTTGAGATAATGAGATGGTCCGTAAGCGGTTTGATTTGAAGGCTCTGCTCTGCTCTCAGTATACTGGGTATTCAATATGTGTGAAAAAGTAAGCATTCCGGGCACTGTATGATGCATTGCCAGGTGTGGCTTAGGAGTTAAGCAGAGGACAGCCTGGGGCGGGGGCGCTGGAGGAAGTGTCTGTATGTTTGGATCGGGAGAGCAGGTCAGGCAAGGCACTGACCCTGGCCCATTGGATCAGGTGGCAAAGCTGGAATGAGGTCAGCAGAGTCAAACCCCCCAGGTCTCTGCCAGCCACAGCTTTGGAGTATTATATGGGCTGCCCTTCCTGGAAACCTGATTTTCCTTTAGGGAGGCTCCTCAACTGAGTACAGATTTGGCCAGAATTTCCATACCTGTTTTCTTTCCCCTCATAAACTATTCAGTGTATAAAATGGCAAGTTGATAGCATTTGCCAAATGGTTTTATAGAGCTGCACCTCCTATAATTCCCCTTCTCAGGCAGCTGTGGAGGGTGGTTCTTGCATTTTAATCAGCCAGGCCTCTGCAGTCCCTGAACCCCAGGTTGGTTTTCATGCGCTGCCCTCTTCCAACCCAGAAGAGACTAAGAAATTACCAAATTAAGCCAGAGTGCTGTGCCTCAACACCATGAGGTGTTTTCTTGAGCTGCTTCGTAGTTGGGCTGTAAAGATGAGCTCCACAGGACTTGCTGACGTTTCTACTCTCCAACATCGGATAGGGCCACCTTACCCAGCCCTGCTGTTTTTCCTGGGGTGATACCAACGGAAGCTTTGGATGCTGTCAGATGGTTGTGGCCTGTGATAGATTGGGTGTCCCTCAGACCCTCCTTGGGGAGAAGCAGAGATGGTGGCCAGCAGGTATTTCTTTGCTCCCTACTCAGGTAGAAGCATTCATTCTCTGAAACCCACACCTGTTCTCTGAAATCCACCTGAAGTTTCCCTGTCATTGAGCAAACATGGATTCATTTCTTTTCCATCCTAGATATTCTGTGTTTAGTCCCCAGCTCGCCCCAGGGGTTGCAAGTTTGGCTTAAATTATCTTTGTGTTGAAAGAGTAAAGAAAGTGGTATTTCACTGTAATTTTGTGTTTCAGGCAGACTTTCCTCCAAGCATCTTTTAGTTTTGGCCAGGAAAGTGTGGCTAACCTGTGTGGATTTGCAGATGGGAGAGTTTTGTCCCTGTGGTTCTTTTTCCTTCCCTGTCATATTTGGAACTGGGGCCCTGTTCCTCTCCTCTCTGCCAGGAAGATAAAAACACTGCTGAGAAATCCGGATTTGTCACAGTGGAGTTAGTTGTGGGAGGACAGCAGCAGGAACAGTTTATGTTTTATTCCCAGATTAAAGTTGACGGGGGTTATGTTTTGTGTAGTTTTTTGGAGGTGTGGCCCTTTCTTAGAACATCATGTGATTTAGTGGTGATAATTAGGCAGAAACTTTCTTCCCTACAGATGCCAAGGTTATAGAGGGACTTACTCTCACCAGAGACCAGATGACAGCATCCACAGATATTTTTAGAAGGGGCCTATCATTTGGTTTCCCTATTTCATTTTCTTTGCATCAACAGCCTGATTTCAAATTTAGTGTCTTGGGCAGGGAGGGAGAAGGGGGAGATTTTCTCCCTGTTAATGAAAGTCCTGGATGGGACAGGACAGCATCTTCCTATTTATTGTTAGTTGGCCCACTGCCTAGTAACTGCAAAGTGATGGCTGTAATCCCCTTCAGCGGTAGGCTTCCTTTTCCTTCCTGAAGTTTTGCTAATCTGATGTGGGTTTAGACTCATAAACCCCATAGTTAACTAAAGCATCTCACTTTAAAGAATGTAAGGCTAGTGAGAGCACCATTCAAACACAGGGAACTGGTGTCCAAACCAAGTGTCATTAAATTCGGTTATTTACTGTGCTCCTTTCATTTTTCCAGTCAGTCATTTTTCCAGATGGTGTCAGATAAACATGTGTAAACATCGAGCCACCAGAGAGAGGTTAAAAAATCTTAAGGCAGGGGCCTCAGCGGGGCTGCTTTCCTTGTGATGAATTGGAATTGTAAGATCTTCCTCGTGACTACTGATCCTGCTGTTCCTCTTAGAAGGGTGATTGCATTTCCTTTCTGTGTTCACAGTATTTTGCCAACTGTTTGCCTTCTACCACAGAGGAACAAGTTGCCTTTCCATCCTGTGGAGTGGGGGTTTCCCTGTTCAGTTTGTCTTCCGTGAGGGCCGCCTCTCAGCCTGGGCCTGGCCTCTGCCAGTTGAACTTCCAGGTGCAGGCTGTTTCCTTTGCGACCTCAGGGGCGTGCCAGGACATAGTGCCACGAGGGGGCCCCAAGCCCATTCTGCAAAGAAGGAAAGCGGGCAGGTCAGCACTTCCCCTGCTTAATGATGAAGTTCCCTGCTAGTGTGGACCTTTGGATGAGATCGTGATGGCTGATGCCCTCTTCTGCTTAGAATGATGCCACATTACGGGCTCAGGTGCCTCCTGCCCTCTTCCCTCCTGTGTTGCCCTGGCGCCAGCATCAGAGCGAGTTGCGTGCTCTGCCACTGTACTTGGGGAATGAAGTGTGTCAACTCCCCAGCATGCACTGGTGTCTGTGGCTGAGTAATTAACACCAGAGGGAACGGGGGGAGGGGGTTTGGGCTAGGTAATACTTCACAGCTCCTCTCTTGGCACTTGCAGTAAGTCAGGGTCCGGACTTGGGGACCAGAGTCCCTGATGACTGACTGCATAGTGATCTTAGATGGTGGTTTGTTAAGTGTTACTGTGAAGGAAAGAACGAAATCCCCTCCAAAGAACCACATCCGCACCCTGTCTGTTCGGGCCTCAGGGGTCCCAGGTGGGCCCGCTAGAACAGCACCGGTTCCAGCAGGCTAAATGCCTCACAGGTGCTGATACCCGTCAGACCTTTCCTCCCTTTGAAATCAGCAAGCTGTTATTTTATAGTCGAGGATAGTATTATCTAGTATCCTTACAAAGCAGAGAATACCTCCAAAAAAGCCATCAGCCAGGGAAACAACACTTGGGGAAGGGGTGGAAAGAAGGGGCCTTTTCCTGCTTTATCACCTATGCCTCTTGTAAACAACCCAAGCTCTTCTTTTTGGAGCTGTAGCAAGGGTAGCTGTGACCATGGGTGTGTAATGTCACCAATACTAAGCCCTGCTGTCTTTCTGAGGGGTAGTGAAGAGGAAGATTGCCAAGCAGTCCAGTCGAGAGAGAGAAGCAGATGTAAATAACGTGTGTGTTTGAGTGAGTGGGGGGGGGAGCATATTGATGCATTTTTCATTACTTGTTCACCTTATCTGGTGAGACGATCCAGAGTTCATGTTACTTCCCTTCCACCTTTCTATCCTTTTCTTGGCCTAGAGCCTTTTTTTTTTTTTTTTTTTTAAAAACCATGACTGCTGACACTGTCTCCGTAAACAAGTGGTCTTGAGGCCTGTCACGTCAGTTCATTTAGGTACATCTCTTGAGTGTGTGGATAAATATATGTGTGTGTGTCTGTATAATAAGTTTATTTTTTAATTCTCTTAACTTTTCCTGGCTTGGTGGTCATATGATGTCTGATAAGACTTGTGTAAATTCAGATGCTTTGAGAGGACTTATGATTTGAAGATTTCTTGGAGGCATAGTAATAATGCCAACAGTAATGTTATTCGTTGTAAAAAGGGTATTCTATGGGAGGTTTTTTGAGCCATTTGTGCGTGATATGATTTTATTTCCTCTGTAGATTTTTATTATATAAAGCAAAGTCTACTTAGACAAGACAAAGTCTACTTCCCAAGACAGTCTACTTAGAGATTACTTGTTTTTGGTGAGGGAAGTCAAGATTACCCCTGGCTATCTGTGCAGACTGATGAAGCATTTGTGGAAAGTGGCCATTTCCTCCTCTGGTGTTGGGCTATCAATGGAAAGGGTGGTAAGCAAGGTTATTTAGTCCACAGAGCTGGCAGGGGAGAACTAGAGAAGCATAGGTGGTCTTTTTGGGGTGACCAGCTTCTGTGGTTTATAGCATGAAAGTCCTATGTCCCAGGAAGCCCTTCAATCCAAAAATCTGAAGTAAAACCTCATCTGCGGCCCGGCCCTCCCTAACTTGGAAGGGCCCGCTGAGACACCCCAGGTTTACCTGGCTTCATTAACTTCCCCGGGTGAATGGCCCCATTTCCTCTAGGCGTTTGAACTTGAGAGCATTTTGTTATCAAGCACAGGAGTAAGGTAAGTAATCTTCAGGCTTTGTCCTTAGGTTTTCAGACCTTTGAATCTAGTGCAGCAAAACAGCCTGACTTGGAGCACCCCAGCCCAGCGGTGGGTGAGGAGACCACAGAGGCTCAGGAGGTGTGATGCAGAGGGCCCGCCGCTGCTGTTGAATGTCCTTAACCGTCTCTGGTTTTCTTCTCTCCTCCTATAGACCCTCAAACTGACGCAAGACCTACCGAGAAAACCCTTTGCCAAATCTGCTCTCAGCAAGTGGACAGTGATACCGTTTACAGCTTAACACCTTTGTGAGCCCGTGCGTTTCCTACCCCAGCAGAGACTGTTATCGGCCCCTTCCCCTGGGTGAAGCACTTATCCTCGCAAAGAACTCTCTCTATAAAGTATGCAAAACCTTCCTTGTACGGGGTGACAGCCACCTGCCAGCGAAGGACAGCACCCTGCCAGCACCGCCCACCGCATTCAGAGCACACCGTCAGCCCGCGGGCCGTCCTGTGGTGGTGTAATATTGCAATGGTTTATGGGATGTGTTAAGCATTGTTCTTGTGTTCGTTTTCCTTTGACTTTCAGCTTCTCACATGCATTGACTTGGCGTCTTTTTATGTTAAAGTGTTAACCATCCTCCCCTGGCACATTTACAAACAGAAAATGTACCAGCTACTGCGCTGGCTTTGGGTGTCACAAACGTCCAAGCCTGTAGAACTCCCCAAACTAACACATTACATAAACTAGACGAGGTTTTTCTGTCTTCTTTACTTTTGTAGAAAACTATTCTATTCTAAAAAAAAAAAAAACTCAACAGTGGCACAAGTGTTTGCTGCGCGCACCGGCCCAGGACAGAGCCCTGCCTCTGCAAACTGAAGGGCGCCCAGCATCTGACCCCGAGTGCTCGGTCCTGAGTCAGGGCAGTCAGGGGACAGTGCCCTGGCCCTGGTCTGCAGTTGCCAGATGGGTCTGGCCTGTGCTCTCCTGTCAGTATCCTCTGCTCACACAGTCACAGTGATCATATGCTGGTTAGAAATTAGGATCTCTTCAAGGAAGAAATCTGCTCAGCTCTTCACTCATTGCCAAAGGCCATTAATGGATTTAGTTTTAAGGTGAAAAGAAAAGGAAAAAAAAAGTAGTCTTGTTTTGCTTTGCAGAAGTGAGCTTACAGGTAAACATTAGGCCTTCAGTGAGAAATGTGTGGAAAGTACAAACCCGAGTCACTCTTTTTTCTGAATGCACACCCTTGATTACTTTTAGCCTTGCTCTGTATAATCTCATCTAGTAGACGTGTATGAATGAAAGGCAATAGCATACAAACTGATTCTTTTTTTAATATAAATAAGCTTAGGTTGTAATTATACAAGTGACTCAATGGAAGTACAAGGTAGGGCCGTTTTGACCTCCCTCCTCCCACTTTTCCTGCTTGTATGGATTTCATTTTTTTTCTTTTCAAAAAGTTATGGTGCTGTATAGGTGCTTTCTGTTTAACCCAGAAAGTGTGATTATATTAGTTGCCCTCTTTGGTAGACAGAGTAGTTGGGAACACCTTTGGTACATATGAAACTGGGACTGGGACAGTGACACTCTGATTGGCACAGCATATGCATACTTCTCCAAAAAGGTATATGAAGACTCTTTTCTTTGCATACAAAGCATAGGCATACAAATGTATAAATATATTTTATCATGTACAGTTACAAAAACAGAACATTCTGCATGGATGTTAGGAATCCAGGCTCGTAGTTCAGCACAGACCTCCCTGCATGAGTTCTTGCAGACGCTTGCACCATGCAGTGGGCGCTGACTCCCCCTCCAACACACACATGCTACCCGACCACCTGCACCCGTCACCAGCCACCAGGGTCCCCCTTGTGCATCTTTGCTTCCTGATTCCTCTGGGGGTGACGGTGGTGGTGATAACAGCTCCTAGCATAAGAAAGTTCCATTTGGTGTTGCCACCTGTCTCTCCCGCCTCGCTTAGGTTCTCCTGTTTGAGTGATGGCCCCGTTGATTTCACCCTGCCTTCTACTGAATCTGTAAATCGTTGTGCAGTTTGTGGTTATAGTAGACCTGTAGCCTATTGCCTTTTCTAAACTGCTCCGTTTATACTCTTCATTTTGAAAGTATGTATAATTTTTGAAAATATGTACTCTATTCATGCAATCTGCTTCTCAGTGAGACAGACTTTTGCTTACCATATTCCTCTGTAGTAAAGCTAGCCCCTTCCTCAAGTCTTCGGTAGTCTGCTGTCCATGGGGACTGTCCATTGTCAGTGAGAGGGGGCTGCTCTTTGGGTTCCCAAGTGATGCTGCCCTGGGTGGAGACACAGTTTGGTCAAGGACAGGGGAGGGACCAGGGGGTATTGGATTCAGGAGAGAATCCGAAGTGCTTCCAACACAAGGGCCCTGAGACTTTCTCTCCTGAGCTCAGAGAAACAAGAAAACTAACAAAATAGCTATTTGCAATTTTCTAGACTGTGGAAACTACTTTGGGAGTAAAAAAGGCAACCCTCAAATATGTTTCAACTTTAAAATGTTGAATTCCTTTCAGACCTGTGGCATCTTATTTATTCTCCCCCTCCAACCCCTACCCCAATGTTTGTTAGATTTCAGGCAGAATGTCTTACAAAATGTCCTAGAACCAGATTATAATTTAATTGAAAACAGCTGAGGGAGGGAGGGGCGGGGGGGTGTGAGAGCAAGACAGCCATGGAACAGATCAGGAAAGTGGAGAGGGAGGGGGGCTTTGAATCTTTTATTTACTTTTTCTTTTTAAAAAGTAACTCAGCATCTACATGTAGAGTATCATGGACAGCTGAGATCAGGGCAAAGTCAGGTGCCAGCATCAGTGCTAGAAACGGCCGGGCAAGAATGGAATAGTTAGGCCTGTCCGGGATCACACAGCCTCACTCTCACCCTTGGGCACTCACCTGGAGGCCAGGATCGCTTAGAATAACCAGGTCCTGCCACAGTCAGACGAGGCAGGGCAGAGGTGCCACCTTCTGTTAAGACCCTGCTTTCAGGAAGGGCCTGCCAGTGGCCACCATGTGAAGTTCTGAGTCTCACGGGTCTCTCGTAGGAAGTTTTCAAGCTGGAGTGTCTTAGTGGAATACTCAGGAGCCTCCGGGGGGCTGGCAGTCATGTTTGCTTCCATCAACTCTCAGAGTCTACCCTCAGCCTCTCATTAAGCTGCTCTAGGGAGCCTTTTACTTTTTGATGGGAAATTTAGAAAGAAGAGTAACAATGTTGAAAACATGCGGTGAACTCTGGGGTTCTGTTGTTACCTTCAGGGTTCCAGAACCTGAAACCTTTTACCAAAGTTAGAAAAGAGCTTTATCACAAGCCTTCCCTGTCCTGGCATGAGGCCTGACCGCCAGACTCAAGAGTATCCTATTAACTGTGAATGAATCTGAGGTCAGTTCCCTTTATTGCCGAAACACATTCTCTTAAGATTTCAGAAGTTCGTCTTTGCTGTTAACAGGTGGAGCGTGCACACACATGTACTGGTGGACTGGAGGGCGGTTAGGGTTTGGTGTTGGGTTTCAGCCCTGTGTGTGTCGCTTCCCCACTCTGAGAAGACCTCATGGCTCACTACTCAGGACAGGTATGCCCAGTCTCAGGGTGTCATTTCAGGCAGCTTCTGAACCTGTTAAAAATGGAAAGGAGTCTATCTCATGAACCCCAACTTAAAGAATAAGGAAATTAGAATCTCTTGGAAAGCCCATCAAGAGGAAAGCAAACAGCCACGCCCATGTTTTTGTGCGCTGATGCCAAGGGCTGGTGAAGGAAGATAAGTTACCTTTTCTCTCTAAAAACAGAAACAAAATCCTGACAGGTCCGAACTGTGATTTCTTCTTTCTTGGTGTATTTGGGAAACGATTATGTATAACGTATTTTTTTAAATTAAGAAAAGCAAAAATTTTTTGTAGAAATTCAATCGCTGGCAAAAAGGTACAAACAGCCAGCCTCTCCTGGAGCCCAGGGGTGGCAGGTGCAGCAAGGGGAGAGAGCAGTCCTTGTGAAATCCCGTCTGTCAGACCATATCGTAATGCAGGTGCCCAGGTACTGAGAAGAGTACAGTTGGCCCCGAGTACACACAGGCTCTACATCCTGAGTCAGCCAACCGCGGATCCAGAGAGCCAATTGTACTACACCTTTTTGTATAAGGGACTTGGGCATTTGCGGATGTAGGCAGGGGGATGGAGTCCTGCAACCAATCCCCCATGGATACCGGGGGTGACTGTGTATTATATTTGATCTAGATCTTTAGTGGGTAGCATTTTATGCAGTTTGAATGAATAAAAATATTTTCCTCTTGTTTAGTTTTACTTGTATGTATTTTACTTTGATGAATGATTGGTTCTGAGGCCTCTGCCACACTCCAGAAATATTTGTGCGGCTGCTTTAAAAAAAAAAAGTGTGTCTGGTCACTTATTTCTCTAAAAGTATCTCATTGCCTGGCAATCAATCTTCTCTCAATATACTTGTCCTAGCACATTATGTACACAGGAAATGTAAACAGATGTGAAGGAGGACCAGAAAAAAAAAATAGTTGATAATAAAGAAAAATGTATGTTTTGGCTTCACATGTTTAGCTTTTTTTTTTTTTTTAAAGAGTTGCATGAATGGGAAAAAAATCTGTATACAGTATCTGTAAAAGTGTCTTATCTGTTTCAATTTCTTGCTCACACCCCATGCAAACTAGAGCTCCGTGTGGTGCATGCCATGTTCAAACACCCAAGAGTCATGCAGTTGATCGTTTGGTTTGAAGCGCCTCGTCCTTCCTTTGAAAGCGAACACTATCATATTGCATTCTTACTGAGGATTTTGTCTGTCCGTACGTTACCATGAGATATCTCTACCACATTTTGTCTCAAAAATCAAAACCAGTTTGATTTGGGAATCTTCTCCTTTCCAAGTGAAATAGAGACACAGTACTTAACTTTCCTTGGTGTCTGTAGATATTGCCTTGTGTATTCCATTTAAAACCGTAATCTAGTTTGTAAAAGCGATGGTGACGCATGTAAATAAAGCATCAATGACACTCTACCTTACTCCAAGAGATTGTTTGTTCTCCCTCTCCGTCTCTTTAACCTGAGAAGTGAAATAGCTGGGTTTATCTCAAAGTCTCCCTGTGGGAGAGGCACAGAGCAAAGAGACTCCTGAGATCTCCAAACTAAATGAATCCTGTGGACTTGGACCCACTTTGACCTCGATAGGCAACCAGACACTTTGATAAAGCAGATTTATGGCATTGTGCGTGGTGGTGGAGAGCCACTTTCAGCCTGCCCTGAGTCAGGTCACCCTGAGGGAGCTTCTGTGCAGGTGGGGGGATTTGGACTCTGCGCCCTGCATGGGTATCAGAGGTTTTGACCCTATGGGGGGATCCTGCTCTCAGGAGTCCAGCAGATGAACACTGGTTGTTGGTCATCACTGTACCCTCCTACATAGCAAACAGCATTTAAGGCTGCTGGTGGCAATAGCATAAATATTTCCTCACAGCTAAGTTCAGGGGAACTCCACCCTACTGTAAAACTATTCTTAGTAGCCCATGTTGTGGTTTTTCCTATTAATAAATATCATAAAAATCATTCAGCTTTTGGGTTCAAAGTCCTAAGCAACTTGATGGACTCCATTCAGGTCAAGTAGGTTAGAAAGATTTTAAAGTTTGCCTTTGGGATAAGGTCTGTGTTGGTGGAGAGTCATGCTTCGGTAAGTCTGTGTTTTGTTTTAATTTCCTGTAAAGTAAAACCCTCACCATCTTCTAAGACCAAAGCCAACTAAAAGATATTTCATTTGAGGTTGGTTTCCAGTTTTGATCCTGTCTCTCAAAAGATTAAAGATGGAAATCCAAAACCAGCTATCAGAAAATTGAGTTCCCCCAAGCCAAGTAAAAATTCAACTAAAATTAATTGAAGTTAAATGAACAACACTAGGTCAATGTCAGTGTGCCAGGGGGCCAGACTGTGATGTACATCAAGACAACTGGGACCTGGGCCTTGGCTTCTGTGAGTTTATATTCAAGGTATCATCTGTTCCCCTGTGAGGAATAAAGAGCTGTTACCAGCTCTCCTTGCTTTCAGCTGCTTGTTTAGAAAAGGAAGAATTTGTAATGGTTAATCTCCCTAACGATTTACAGATTTAATCTCAAAATGTTTGAGTAGTAAGGGCAAACTTCTAATCCCACGCATGTGACATGTATCAGCCAAGCCACTCATGTCACAGCTGGAACACAGGTCAGAGGTGGAGGAAGGTAGAGTTCATAGCCAGGACTTCACTGCCAGACGTTCCCTGACCTTGGCCCTCGGCCACTCCCCTGGAACTTGGGAAAAAAGGAGATGGCTGTGGTGCCCTGGTGCCTCTCAGCTCAGCTCGTGGTGGGCATGCTCAGGGGAGTGTGCTTGAAGAACAGAGGTGGAGAGAGGATCATCCGGAAGAGGACCCCTCCTCCCTCTGCTTCCATCGCCAGCAAGGAGACGGTTGGGTGCTGGGCGCCAAGGAGTAGACACCTTTGGAGCTGGAAGAAGAGGGGTCCTTCGCTTGAATTTCCTTCATTCAAACGTTAAAAGAGGAAGACTCTCATCAATATATAAGACCTGAAGAAAGTTCGATTGTGTCTGTGTGTCTGTAGTTCTGCCTACTGTCCATCACATACTAATGACCCAAAATGTCATCTTTGCTACCTTTCTCAGAGGACTTACTAGACACACTACACACCTGCCCACTCCCACTCGGGAAAGGAAACGTGCAATGCTCCTCTTGTATGGCACAGGCCAGCCTCCGTGAGCCCTACCTTCATCCACCCCACCAGCACCAGGATGCGCCAGAAAGCGGGTTGACAGAGAAAGCTGCTTTCGCCTCAGGTGTCTCACAGCCCCTGGCCAGACAGGCTGCCCCAAAGGCTGCGGGGTCAATGGCTTGGCACCCCTGTAACTTCCCAACCAAGCTGAGAGCCCTGATCTGGAAGAAATAGAAAACTCCTTAACGGTTCAGTCCAGGGCTGGATGCAAGGGTTTTGACTTTCAGCTCTGTCCTTGTATACTCTTAATTTGTCAAAGTGGGAGTGTGTTACTTTTATAAAGATAAATACGGTTTCTAAAGAGTCAAGGTGGAGAGGCTGTCTTTGACTTCTTCTCTGAGTGGTTTGGTTGCTAAGTCGTGTCCAACTCTTGCGACTCCATGGACTGTAGCCTGCGGGCTCCTCTGTCTATGGAATTCTCCAGGAAAGAATACTGGAGTGGTTGCCATTCCTGAGACTGGAAGGAATAACGAATAAAGTGGGAGAAAGGGTTAGGGAATAAAAGTAGACATAAGGAGATGATGATACTGTCTAAAAGGAATCTGATTGATAAATGAATAATATCATTGCAAAGTTGTATCTTCATAATTTTGGACTTCCATAATTTCCTCCTATTAACACCTTGAATATCATTATAGGAATTACCTAATCAGAACAAAGGAATTTTATGTACCTGTTAAATAATAATTATAAAAACTATGTGCTTATACAGGATGCACTCTTAGAAATGTAATTATCTATTGCTGTTGTAACTTTTATATTGACATAAAAAAAGCAGAAATACTATATGCCAGTGTAAACTGTGGCTGAGGAGAAATACTAAAAGGTAAAAGCCAAAAATTGAGATAATTCCTGTGTCATGGACACTTTGGCCTTGACACTAGACTCACAACCTCAACTATTGCCGCCATGAATAAGCTGATAACTGGTTCTTGGCCACTTCACACTTCTATGGGGGATAAGGGGCTCTTCCTCTCACCAATATGTGTCACTGGGAAATTCCCCAAGTAGGAGGGTGTTCTCATGCCAAGACTTGGCCCCAAAAGACAAATGTCCATTGTATTTGGCAAGTTGTTATGGAATTTTTTGTCACAATTATAGTCACTTGTTGCACTGTATTTTTGGAAGGTAATGTGTTCGCATGATTGATATCTAGGAAGCATATAGATGGACACACAGGGAATGTTTTTCCATCCCTGTCTAGTTCTCAGCCTAGTTCCTCCCACCCAAAGTTTCTTGCATATCCTTCCAGAATTTCTTACATATCTACCTTTTTTATTACACTAAAAGTACATTATAGCCACTGACTGGTATCTTGCTTTGTTAATGATTTTCTCACACATGGAGGAAACATCAGTCACAGAAAGCCTCCTCAGTTTTAGAGCTACATGGTCTTCTGCATCATTATATCCCAATTCATTTAACCTGTATTCTTCTATTGATAGACACTGGAGTTTGTTTCTAAACATTTTTTATTATCAGCAACACTGCAGTTACAAACTTATACATACATTACATACACATGTAAGAATCTTTGCAGAATTAATGCCCAAAGTGGAAACAATTCGATACATTTGCAATTTTGATAAATGGATCAAATTGCCCTGCAATGTACCAATTCGATGTACCAACAGTATATGAGAAATCCCTGGTTCCCCACAGCCTTATAATTTTCAAGTTTTAAAAATAAACTTGCAAATCTGTTTTTCCCTTTCCCTCTAAGCTTCTTTAAGTCTGTACCAAGGCAAAGAGGGCCTGGCAAGAGTGAGGAGTGGAAGATGGGAGAGGCTCAGGAGGCAGATTATGGGTGGCCTGGCGATGGCCAAGGAGGGAGAAGAGCTCGGTCCCAGTGCCAGCCTGCCTGGCCCGTCTGACCGCAGGCCCCGCCCCTCACGCCACCAGCTTGCACCGCCCCGCTCAGGCAGCGGCCTGACCTCACAGCTGTGCTCCCTCACCTCCCAGGATTCCAAAGGGGAGCTGTCACCCGAAGGAATCAAGTCTGGTCTCTTTGGACCAAACCACACACCTAGACCTATTCATAGCAAGATTGCACAACCGGCTGGAGAACAGCCCAGCTGGGCGTGGGGCAAGCAGGGCTGCTCTTCAGCGGGGTCCTGACCCACCAGTGCCCCTGGGCAAGGCTTCCACCTCTCAGGGCAGGGCTGTCCCCAGAAGGGATGGGTGGGGCTGGAGGGGTGCCTCAAAGATCTGACTGGCTACTCCTCCCGTGTTGGGGGGAACTTGTTCCTCCAAAGGAAAAGCTCTGATACTCTCCTGTGGGTAGGTGCTGCATGTTGGTACCTGGGCTGGGGAGGGGTGGCCCTGCTTAGTGAACGCAGAAACCAGGAGGCAGGATTTTACAGAAGAGGAAACAGTCACTTTACTACAGAGCCTTTGTTGTCTCTGCAGGGACCTGGCATCAGAGAGTCGGGGAGGAGCACAACTTTGGAATGGGGCAGACGTTGATCAGAGCCAGTCTGCCATTCACTAGCTCCATGATGATAGGTGAGTCCCTTAACGTCTCTGGGCCTCTGTTTTCTCATCTGTGAAATGGAAACAAGTCTGCCTGTGTCTGGGGTCAGGTGGATGACCTGAGAAGGCGCCCGGGTAGTACTGCAATGTGTCTCCAGCAAGTCAGCCTCAGAAGTCCTCTCTCATACACACGTCAGTGGCCCACACCCCATGGGGTGATAGCTTCTTGTGATATAAAAACATTAAACACAATTCGACATATTAACGAACCTCATCAGTATAATCAGACTGCATAGTAATTAAACATAAAAGGTAACCAACTTGTCAGAATTGTTTGCTCTTGTCTCTGATGTGCTTTAGGATCTGTTGGCAAGCAGCCATGCTTGTGGTCCGCGTCCTCCATGCCGTGTACCATAGAATCATCACCGTCATCACAGAGAACGCAAATGTCATGGCAAGACTGGCTCAGAAGACTTGTTTCTAGCCCAGGATCAGCCCCTGAATGTTGAGTGAGTCATTTCCCTCCCTCTGGGCACCAGTTTCCCCATTTGCGCCATCCACTCATAAACCCTTCAGACTTTATAAGTCATCACAACCAACCTGGAAATTGAGCACACGCTTTACAAACCACAAAGCAGGGATCAGAAGTACAGACACTGTTTGAGTCAGGAAACTGGCAAATGTTCATATGTTCATTTTCCAGAAGGGAAACTGAGGCAAAGTCCAAAGCGGCCTAAAGGTTCATGGTTTCTGGTTGCAGCCATCCCTTAGTCTGTCTCCAAAGCCACACATTTAAGGCAGTAAGACCCCGGGGAGAGAGAGTACAGAGTGCATCCTAAGGAGATGGGGGAAAAGATAGAGAAAGCGAAAAGGATGGATGAAGAGATGGGACTGGAGATGAAGGGGGTGGAAGGGGAGAGAGTGTCTTGTTCTGTGGTGTCCACCTCAGAGGGGTTGGTGTGCCCTACACAGAGGTCAGCCCCATAACCTGTCTGGTGTTATGTAAGTCTCTCCAGTTTCTGTTCTAAAGAAGTGAAATGATACAAGGGCCCACAGGGGCCCGGCTGGAAGATCTCTCAGACACAGACAGGAGGCCAGAGAGATCGCTGCTACTTTGAAGGGTACAGGAAATGGCAGCAGGCTGGAACATGGCCCTGGAAGAAAGGGAAACTGTCCCCTGGGGTGTGTGTGTATGAGAGAGAGAGAGGAGACCCTCTGATATTGCTGTCTCCAGGATGGGCCAAGATGGAATTTCCTCAACAGACCACTTCCTGTCAGCTGGCCTTGTTGTGGCTCTGGTGGGTGTTTGGAGAATTAAAGAGTATCTAACCGGATAGTTTGAGGCTTTTAATTGCTGTGTTTGTGTCTCAGTGAGTGGAAAGTTTCAGGCCTCCCCACCCCAACCCCTTGCTATACCCCTGGCTAGCTCCAGCCTTGGAGTGGAGCTGCCACTTGGGCTTTAGAAAAGAAAGGGCCAGTTGCAGCAGCGGGGGGTGGGGGCGTTGGGGGGGTGGATAGGCACCTGAATTTGCCTGTGTAAGTGCTTTGCCTTAGATAAGGTACTTAAGCTCCAGTACCTTCATCTCTCGTTTGCAAAATTGAGATGATAATGACAACCATACCTCAGCTTATTATTGTGAGGATTAAAGGAGAACAGGCGTGGAGACCACTTAGATCAGGCACATGGTAAGTCCCTGCTACACTTAGTTATGTCTATTAGTACACTGGAATTGCTCAATAAATCATAGATGATAACTTCCGTAATTAGGTTGCTAAAATGTAGCCACTATACCATGTACAAAAGCAAAAGAAATGTGCTCCTTGTACCAAGTGTATCAGAAGGCGTGAGGGAGCTTACTGAAAATTCAGAGTCCTTGGATCCATTCCAGGAGTACTGGATCAGAATCCAATGAGGCTAAAAATCTGGCTTTTCAAGCATTTTCCATTTCCAAACATTTCCAAGCATTTTCAAACTTTCCATTCTTCTGAAGTATACTAAAGTTTGAAAATTCCCATGTGTAAAAGGTAAGAATGCTCATCCACTTGGGGCGTCCTCTGTAGTAGGCAGAATAATGGCTCCCAAAGATGTTGTAAAGAAATGTCTTAAAGAGATGCGAATACTGACCACCATACCTGCCTCCTGAGAAACCTGTATTCAGGTCAAGAAGCAAAGTTAGAACTGGACATGGAACAACGGACTGGTTCAAAATTAGGAATGGAGTACATTGAGGCTGTATATTGTCACCCTGCTTATTTAACTTATACACAGAGTACATCATGAGAAATGCTGGGCTGGATGAAGCACAAGCTGGAATCAAGATTGCCGGGAGAAATATCAATAACCTCAGGTATGCAGATGACACCACCCTAATGGCAGAAAATGGAGAGGAACTAAAGAACTTCTTGATGAAAGTGAAAGAGGAGCGTGAAGAAGCTGGCTTAAAACTCAGCGTTCAGAAAACTAAGATCACGACATCTGGTGCCATCGCTATATGGCAAATAGATGAGGAAAAAAATGGAAACAGTGTGAAACTTTATTTAATTAGGCTCCAAAATCACTGCAGATGGTGACTGCAGCCATAAAATTAAAAGACGCTTGCTCCTTGAAGGAAAGCTATGACAAATTTGGACAGCATATTATAAAGCAGAGACATCATTTTGCCAACAAAGGTTCGTCCAGTCAAAGCTATGGTTTTTCCAGTAGTCATGTATGGATGTGAGAGTTGGACCATAAAGAAGGCTGAGAAACAAAGAATTGATGCTTTTGAACCATGGTGTTGGAGAAGACTCTTGAGAGGCCCTTGACAGCAAAGAGATCAAACCAGTCCATCCTAAAGGATATCAAGCCTGAATGTCCATTGGAAGGACTGATGCTGAAGCTGAAGCTCCAGTACTTGGTCCCCTGGTTTGAAGAGCCAGCTCACTGGAAAAGATTTGGATGCTGGGAAAGATTGAGGGCAGGAGGAGCAGAGGGCGGAAGAGGGTGAGATAGTTGGATGGCATCACCGGCCCAATGGACATGAGTTTAAGCAAATTCTGGGAGACAATGAAGGACAGGGAAGCCTGGTGTGCTGCAGTCCGTGGGATCGCAGAGTCAGATATGGCTGAGTGACTGAACAACAAGGAAAGATGTCTATGTCCCAGTGCCTGGAAACTGTGACTGTCTTAGATTATATGGCAAGGGAGCATTTAGGTTGCTCATTAACAAATTTCAGAATAAGAAGATTATCTGCCCAATGTAATTACAAGTGTTCTTACATGGAGTAGACGGAGATAGTAGAGTTGGAACCAGAGAGACAGTGTTCTGAGGAAGACTCCTCTGGCTTTGAAGATGGAGGAAGGGTCACCAGTCAAGGAATGATGGCAGCCTCCAGAAGCTGAAAAAGGCAAGAAAACAGATTCTCATCTAGCACCTCCAGAAGGAATGCAGCCCTGCTTGACTTCAGCCCATGAAACCCAACCTGGGCTTCTAACCTCCAGAATTATCAAGATAATAAAATGATGTTATTTTAAGCCACTAAGCTTGTGGTGACTTGTCACAGCAGCAACAGGAAGCAAATGTGTCCTCTTCGACCAGGTTGGACTCACGTCACTGGATCTGGAAGACCCAAGAGGTCCAGCCGTGGTCAGGGTGGGCACCCGTGGCTGATGGGAACGGCAGGGGACAGGGATAGGCTGCCCGGTTCACAGGCTGTCTTCGTGGCTTGGCTGACCCGCTCTGTTATTTGTACCTTGTTCATTTCCACTCTGGTGCTCAGGATAGCTATTGAGCAGGACGTTTATACAGGATGGGGGCTCAGAGTGCCTGTAAATTAAAAAAAAATAGATATATATTTTTAAATTTATATATATATATATATCTCCAGAGACCCAAAGGACCTCAACCAAGAGGGCCTGAAGGACATGAACATGCACTATTGGTTCTTCTCAGATCCTGAGGAAATGAAAAGGAGCATGGCGGAGCCGCCCCTGATTCTCTGGAGCAGGACAAAGGGAGGTTCTCACACCCACACCCTCACTGAGATGGGGCACTGCCTGGCTTCCTTCTCTCCCCAGGCTCTTCCTGCAGTGGGCAAGCCTTCGCTAGGCCTTCCTCCATCTCTTGCCCTCCTACCCTCCACCCTGCCATCCTCGGCCCTCCTGCTCTCCAAGCTGCTGGGACCTACTGAGTGACAGGCACTGTGCTGACCGCCTGACACATGCCATCTCTTCTTCCTGATTTCATTATAAAAATGTAAAAACATACAGAAAACTTGACAAAGTGATTGCCCACATGACTGTCACTTAGATTCAGCAATGCCTAACATATGCCATATTTGCTTTATATACTTATATATCAGGTGTATGTATGTGTGTGAGTACGTGTGTTTCTTTTTACCAAATCTTCTGAATATTCAGCCATCACAACTCTTCTCCTCTAAATGCCTCAGCATGCATCTTTCAACCCCATCGTTTCCCGGCAAAGTACAATTATCAGCTCTGCTTTATGCTTTACCCCTGAGGAATTTGAATGTAAGCATTTGAGATTCAGAGAAGTGGAATGACTTATCCAGGATCACACAAGTGGGCAGTGATGGAATGGGGACTTGATCCAGGTTCACCTCCTGTCTTCCGTGTGAATGTTTCTAGAGCTCAGAAGTCTGGTCATCCAGAAAAGCATGCCTCTGATTTGGGATTTCTTTCCGTGAGGAAACTTAAAGCATTTCAGAGTAACAAATTTTCATCTTAACAGTATCCTCTTAAGGTGAAAGCCACCACTTGCCAAGAGGTGAGGTAAATTCTAAGATGGCAGATTGCGGGAGAAGAGGTTCAGGGTGCAGGCCCCAGAGGCCGAGCCTCCTGCCACTGAATGCAGGTTCCAGCATGGGGCAACCCCATTGCGTCCCTGAGTGACCTCCCATGTCAGATCCCTTAGAGCAGGAGGCTGGTGAATCGTCCTGATTTTATGGTGGAAACACAAAAGCATAAAGGGGACCTGCTCACAGAAGAATTTAGTTCTCAAATAATGAGGAAAGGCCTAATAGTGGGCCTCCAAGTCTGGGCTGTTAACTACCTGAACCAAAATAATCTGGAAAACTTGTTCAGAATGAGACCCCCAGGTTACCCTAGCTCCAGGGAATGATATCAGCTGGGGGCGGGATCCTGGACTAATATCTTCCCCAGGCCACTGCTACCAATCTGAGGAAGAGAACCCATGGCCTGACCGCTCGCTGTGTACTACACAGCCTGGTACCACAGTGCACTCTGCCACTGGACTCCCTGCTAAACTGCTCTACTTTCTCAATGATCCTTTCGTAAAAAATCTCAGTGGCTTAGTTTTTAATTTTTAATAATCTGTCTTAATTTATCTACAGTAAAATCCATTTTTGTGTACACAGATCTGTGGGTTTTAACAAGTGCTTTGAGTCCTGAAGCCACCATCATAATCAAGATACAGAATAGTTCCATTGCCCCAGCAGGAACTCCTCTGTGCTCCCTACACCCTTCTAGTCAAACCCTTCCTTGAGCACTTACCCCTGGTGACCACTGGTCTGGTCCCATCTCTGTAGTTCTGCCTCCCCCAGAATGTCACTTGCATGGAATCATGTAATACACAGCCTTTGGAGTCTGGCCTCTTTTACTTGGCATAAAGTATTTATGATAGGTTACAGTATTTCGCACCTTTGGTTGCTATATGAATGTACCAGAGTCATTTATTCTTTCCCCAGCTGAAAGACATTTGGGTCATTTCTGGGTTTTGGTGATAAACCCAATTATCTTAATTAACTGATTGTTTTCCATGGGAAAGGAAAAATCTGATATAGTGGCCATGTGGTAAGAGGGGATAGGTGGTAAGTTAAAGACAGTGGCTCAAACAGGGTTCACCTTTTTAAGAGACTAAGTTCAGCCAGGGAGGACTTAACATTTGTCATTATAATAAACCTCTGGTCCTCCAAAATCATAGAAATAACAGCTTCTGAAGGAATGCCTCAGAGTCTATTTCTCACAAATGTTGGGGGTTGGGGGGAGGTCCTCCAAGGTTATCATCATTCTTCCCTACAGTTTACAGTGCTTTTGCCCAGCTGGATCTATTTGATCTTCCAATAGGCCCATGAGGAAGAAAGGCAGGTATTTTCACTTGCATTATTTTGAAGATAAGGTTGTGGGAGCTCAAGGAAGCTGGTATTTGTCCAGAGTCAACAAAGGCCCTCGGTTGGGGAGAAAACCTGGTTCTTCAGATTCCCCACTCAGTGTTCCCTGGCTTTAGAGTTTTACCACCTCTATGGATGGACAATGTGAGAGTGGCCTTTATCTCTTTCATCTGTGCATTGGAGAATCAACTCTTGCTCAGAGCCAAGTGATAGGGTGGGCAGAAAGACAACAGGACGGGTTTGAGTCACGTCTCTTTGCTGGCCTCAATGTTCTTATCCATAAGATGGGTGCAATAATTCCTACCCCCTACTGTGTCTGCAAAGATGAGAGAACCCGGAGGAGCTAATAATCCTAGTGGGTAAGGCATACGAGGGCTTTCCTGGTGGCTCAATGGAAAAGAATCCGCCTGCAATGCAGGAGACCCAGGTTTGATCCCTGGGTCGGGAAGATCCCCTGAAGGAGGGCATGGCAACTCACTCCAGTGTCCTTGCCTGAAATCCCATGGACAGAGGAGCCTGGTGGGCTACCGTCTAATCCATAGGCTCACGAAGAGTCGTACATGCTGAAGGGACTGAGCACAGCACAAAGGCATAGGAGGCACCCCCCAAGCAGTAGTGCTTGTTAATTACTTGGTTTCTTAGGAGGAACCACAGAAGGTACACACCAGTAACTCTGTGCAGTGGGTGCCCTCTGCTCTCAGCCCTGCACGGAAATCCCGAGGCCTCATTTTCCTCTGGCAGTGACGGAGGAAACCAAGGGGTTAAGGAGGAGTCTGGAAGCTGGCACAGCTGGGGCCCATTAGCTCCTAATGAGGGCCCAGCCCGGGAAGGAGGCCTTGCAGCTGTGAGGAGGGGCGCCGAGGGTGTCTCCTCAGAGGAAGCTCGGGCTGGAAATTTTGTTTTTCTTCATTCTGAACTTGGTTTTACGCTCGAGGGGGAGTTCTTCGTGGCTGAAGTTGGTGTTTGAGCCCTGACGCTGGTGATTTTTGCAGTAAATGGCTCGCTGCTCCTTGTGGGGCAATATTGCTACTGCTGTTGGGCCAAGGTGGTTAGGAAAGGAGATCCTCCAAATGGGGACTCTGTGGTCTGGCCACACGGAGCTGCCTTCTCCACAAGCAAGGCTGGGGGTGGAGACCCTTAACCCACAGGGTGGGGCTCGGGGTAAAGCGGCCTTTCTCCTCCTCCACATCACCATTATTATTACTATTATTATTATTGCCCCAGCGTTGCCTGCTTTCTGGCCTCAGGCTCCACCAGGAGACGGGGCTGAGTTAGGAACAACTAGGCCAGAGGAGGCTCCTTGGAGCAGAAAAGGGGAGACCAGGATGCCGACAGGTCCCCGCTGAACGAAGAGTGTCCTCTGTGCCGGTCTGTCTCCCTGACCAGCCCCTTAGTGGAGAAGTGAGGGAGAGCAGCGGACAGGCCTGGAGAAGCCCTGGGCACCCTCACCCTCTCGGGGAAGCCTTCCTTGGCTGCCAGGCGGCCCTGCGTGCCTGTTTCCCGTCTTCCCTCGGCCCCCGTGCCCTCCTCCGTGCAGCACTGGCCACTCGACTGTGATCGTCCCCCCGTCTTGTCATTACTCGTGGGCTGGCTGTGCCCCTGCTGCGCTGCCACATGCGGCTGCGGGAGCTGCTTCAGACATGCTCATGGGGTGACTGAAGGTGTGGAAGAGAAGCAGGACCTCTGAAGGCATCCGCAAGAGTGAGCTGAAGGGGTCTCTGTCCCCCAGATACCTGCTCGGCATTTTGTCCTGCTGGAAAAGCCCTCGCCGAGGAGTGCCAGGTAAGAGCCTGCACTCCTGCCCTTGCAGTTGGATTTCCTTTGAGTTTCTCCTTCCTTTTTCTTCCAACCATTCCGCAGAAGCAGAGAGTACTGGCTTAGTGTGAGGCACTTGTGACTTTTGTCTTCACAGCCGCTGTTGGCACTGGAGGTCTGCTTCCCTGTGGGTCATCCAGACATGCAGACACCATCCAAATAAGCAAATTCCCTGCACTCACTTTGCTTGTTCCTGATTGTGGCTTCACACCCTGCCTCTTTGATGCTGAGGTCCAAGGGCTCCATGCCAATACAAAGCAAATTCACTCCCAGGTGTTGCAGAAGGGAGGCTGTAAAGGAACAAAAGCTGCCAAGCCAGGTGCCTGCATAGTAGGGGAGGGGAGGAGATACAACAGAGCTTCCATTCAGGTTCCAATCAGCAGATGGACAGCCGACGAGGGCACGGCGTGAGAAGAGCTGGGATGGGATGAAGGATGGAGGAGGTGCTCAGAAGGCAAAGCCAGTGACCCTCTGGACATGCCCTGGTTCTCACGGTTCACCCCTCTTGTTCACCTGGAATGGGGTGGTTAGTTGTCCCCTGCCCGCCCCCTCAGCAGGCCACCCTCTCTCCTTCCAGGCAGGAGTGGACAGGAAGATGCTCAGGAGCCAGTCTAACTGAGCCAGTAATACATTCAGTTGACTCGCAGAAGCTTTTATTTTCACGCATTCATTTGTTGATGTTTTTCCTCATCCTCATTGCCCAAGAGGATTGATTATGCATGAAACTGTGATGTGTATTCTATGATCTGCCTAGAGAATTACCTCAGTGTTGGCCAGAGCTTAGCATTCTTACCACATGGCGCTCGGAGAGGCAGTCAGTGGGACCCAGAATTCCTAGGTGTCCTGCAGGCAGGCGGTCAGCACAGTGCAAAGGCAGGGCCAGGGCAGCCCACCCCCAGGCTGGAGTCTCCCTCTCCCTGAAGTCGGCTTCTCCCACTGGCTGTGTGCCTTTGGGCCTCCATGGGCTCATCAGACCCCTCTCCTCTCAGTCCCTCCTCAGACCCCACTGCCTTGGCTGTGGAGGTCACTGTGGTGGGACCAGCCTCACAGCTCAGGCCAGAGAGAGGAATCCTGGGCCCTAGCTATTTTCAGAGCTAAAATTGAAGCCCATGGTTTATTTGCTCAGCACTTAATTAGACTCCAGCCCAGCGCAGGGCCGCCTCCTTCCCGCCCACAAGCGAAGGCCTGACCGGTGGGTTTGGGAGCTGACGCCATGTCACAGGCAGGAGGTTGGGGCCTGGAGTATTTTTACAAACTCAAGCCTGCGGAAAACAAACCGCTTGGCCCCCAGCCAGTTAGCCTAAGTCGGTTGGGAGAGGGAGGGAGCAGGAAAGCGTTATATCATCCTTCCTTCTTTGAACTGCATCGTAAATCTGCCAGACAGGAAACAGGGATCTGGAGAGGAGGGGAGAAGGGGGGCAACCAATGAGGCTGGGCCAGGTTAGCAGCACCCTGGAAGCCTGGCTCGGGGTGGGGGTGGGGGGCC
>SJXQ01012009.1:10724-73238 GCA_006408695.1 Aepyceros melampus | reverse complement strand
ACCTAACAGAAGCAGAAGATATTAAGAAGAGGTGGCAAGAATACACGGAAGAACTGTACAAAAAAGATCTTCATGACCCAGATAATCATGATGATGTGATGACTAATCTAGAGCCAGACATCTTGGAATGTGAAGTCAAGTGGGCCTTAGAAAGCATCACTACGAACAAAGCTAGTGGAGGTGATGGAATTCCAGTTGAGCTGTTTCAAATCCTGAAAGATGATGCTGTGAAAGTGCTGCACTCAATTTGCCAGCAAATCTGGAAAACTCAGCAGTGGCCACAGGACTGGAAAAGGTCAGTTTTCATCCCAATTCCAAAGAAAGGCAATGCCAAAGAATGCTCAAACTACCGCACAATCACACTCATCTCACACGCTAGTAAAGTAATGCTCCCAATTCTCCAAGCCAGGCTTCAACAATATGTGATCCGTGAACTTCCAGATGTTCAAGCTGGATTTAGAAAAGGCAGAGGAACCAGAGATCAAATTGCCAACATCCGCTGGATCATGGAAAAAGCAAGAGAGTTTCAGAAATCTATTTCTGCTTTATTGACTATGCCAAAGCCTTTGACTGAATGGATCACAACAAACTGTGGAAAATTCTTCAAGAGATGGGAATACCAGACCAGCTGACCTGCCTCCTGAGAAATCTGTGTGCTGGTCAGGAAGCAACAGTTAGAACTGGACATGGAACAACAGATTGGTTCCAAATAGGAAAAGGAGTATGTCAAGGCTGTATATTGTCACCCTGCTTATTTAACTTCTATGCAGAGTACATCATGAGAAATGCTTGGCTGGATGAAACACAAGCTGGAATCAAGATTGCCAAGAGAAATATCAATAACCTGAGATATGCAGATGACATCACTCTTATGGCAGAAAGTGAAAAAGAACTAAAGAGAAAAAGGAGAGAGAAAGTGACTTAAAGCTCAACATTCAGAAAACTAAGATCATGGCACCCGGTCCCTCACTTCATGGCAGATAGATGGGAAAACAGTGGCAAAAGTGGCTGACTTTATTTTTTGGGCTCCAAAATCACTGGAGATGGTGACTGCAGCCATGAAATTAAAAGACGCTTACTCCTTGGAAGAAAAGTTATGACCAACCTAGATAGCATATTCAAAAGCAGAGACATTACTTTACCAACAAAGGTCCGTCTAGTCAAGGCTATGGTTTTTCCAGTGGTCAGGTATGGATGTGAGAGTTGGACTATAAAGAAAGCTGAGTGCCAAAGAAATGATACTTTTGAACTGTGGTGTTGGAGAAGACTCTTGAGAGTCCCTTGGACTGCAAGGAGATCCAACCAGTCCATCCTAAAGGAAATCAGTCCTGAATAGTCAATGGAAGGACTGATGGTGAAGCTGAAACTCAAATACTTTGGCCACTTGATATGTTGAGCTGAGTCATGTAAAAAGACCCTGATGCTGGGAAAGATTGAAGGCAGGAGGAGCAGGGGATGACAGAGGGTTGAATGGTTGATGGCATCACCAACTCAATGGGCAGGAACTTGAGTAAACTCCGGGAGTTGGAATGGACAGGGAGGCCTGGCGTGCTGCAGTCCATGGGGTCGCAAAGTGCCGGGGTCCAGCCCCGGTGGATCCAGGTTGATTCGAAGGGGAGACGGATAGGCGAGGAAAACTTATTTATTATTAATATAAGATTAGATTAGGAAGAAATAGTATAGTAGGAAAAGTTAGCTGAGAAAAGAGGCTGAATAACTTGGTTTACATGGAGAACTAATAAAGTTCCAGGTAAGGAGCTTGCACCATCTATGTTAGGCCACCGGCGTCCTTTTGAATATCGGAGAGTACCCCGCCCTGGGCTCGCTCTCTCATGGATCTTAGAAGCCGGGACAAGTAAGTAGACATGGCGAGCCTCCACGCCCCAAATGGGAATTCAGCTTGAAATTAAGAGTAAAGAGACAAGGGGGAAACCAGTCCAGCGACTGGCACATCCTCTATCATTCAGAAGGCCTTTTATACATTTTTGATTGTACATAGATATCAATGGGTAATACAAAGTTATGCAGCGTTAGCAGCCCAGACTCTCATCAAAACCAGGCTCTCTTTTTGCATACCCTCCCGTATACAAAAAGTCTCAGGTGGTTTACATGATCTTCTGGCCAAGAGGCCTGTTAACATTTCTATGGCTCTCTTCCTGGATAATTGTCTATCAACCAGAAAACTCCTTTTCCCTCGAAGTGTTTTTTCTTTACTCTGCATCACTTTCAAAGTACTAAATAAAGTGACATTCCTGTAGAACAAAGGTGTAGTGGGTTATAACAAAGAAAGTACTTAACTCAAAGATCTAATGTTGCTAATACCAGGTCTACTACCTGTTTTTCTATATACCAACTATATCTACAAATAAAAGATATGAAATTTTGGCAGCAAGTATTGGCTCAACAAATGAAACCTTTAATCAGTTCTATTCTAATGATTTTGGCTCCTCAGAAGCCCCTACATTCCTAGGATGTTTTAAGCTTACTATGCCTCCCGCGTCGGGAGGCCTCAAACAATCACATGCACGGCTGTATGAGTCCTGCAGGCAGGCTAGAAAGCCATCAGAGGGGTTTTTGGATTGAAACACTCTTTCAAATGCAGAAGACTAAAGCCCTGAGTTGACTTTTTCCAGAGAATGTCAGAAGAGTGGAAAAGCAGGCAGATTCTTATTTTTGGGGGGTACATGCTCAGGAAATGCCAGGGGGAAAAACCTGAGATCTGACTCGACCTTGCCCATCAAATCTCTGCCGCATGACCTTGTCATGGGTGGGATTCCTCACTCTGGCTCCTGGCAGCAAAGAGTCGACATGACTGAGTGACTGAAATTAAGTGATAGTTAAAAGTATTGTAGCATTGCTAATTACTTGAGTTTTGATACTTGTTCTATTGGTAGATAAAAGAAGCATTGGGAGCACCTATGTAGAGTGCATGAGAACTCTATTTTTGCAACTCCTGTAAATCTAAAATTATGTCAAAATAAAAGGTTAAGATAATTAATGTAATTTACTACATGAAAAGAATAAAGGGGGGAATCCTATAATCATCTTAATAGTTATAGAAAAAGCACTTAAATACAATTCAATATTCATTCATTTAGAAAAAATTAGCAAACTAGAAATATAAGGAACTTTCATAATCTTTTAAAGGGTACTTATAAGGAAATGGCAACCCACTCCAGTGTTCTTGCCCGGAGAATCCCAGGGACGGGGGAGACTGGTGGGCTGCTGTCTATGGGGTGGCAGAGTCGGACACAACTGAAGTGACTTAGCAGCATAGATAACCCTATAGCAAACAGCATGCTAAGGCGCTTCAGTTGTGTCTGACTCTGTGCAACCCTATAGATGGCAGCCTACCAGGCTCCCCTGTCCCTGGGATTCTCCAGGCAAGAACACTGGAGTGAGTTGCCATTTCCTTCTCCAATGTGTGAAAGTGAAAAGTGAAAGTGAAGTTGCACAGTCGTGTCCGACTCTCTGCAACCCCATGGACTGAAGCCTACCAGGCTCCTCCACCCCTGGGATTTCCAGGCAAGAGTATTGGAGTGGGTTGCCATTGCCTTCATGATCCTCCCTAATTTGGAAATGAGACAAAGATGTCAGTTATCATATCTATTCAGCATTGGACTAGAAGTTCATAGCTCATGTGGTAAGGAAAGAAAAAGAAATAATGTATGAGGATGAAAAAGGAAGAAGCAAAACTGCCATTATTCATCAGCATCATGGATAATATACAGAAATATATATGAATATGTGTGTATATATGTATTATTTATATAGATGTAACTATAGGGAGGAAATCCAAAAGAATATACTATATAAATTAGTAAAAGAATTTAGCAAGCTAGCTGGAGGTAAGATCAATATAAAAAATCAATTGTATTTCTATATACCAGAAATAATCAGCAAATGAAATTTTTGAATAATGTTACAGCATTGTAATAAGAGCATTGAAAGTGGTGCATCTCTGGAGGAAGAAATCCAATGGAAGATGTGAAACACCTTTGTGCAAAAGAATAACATGCCATTGAGTTAAGTGAAAGAAAACCCAAGTAAATATTCAGGGGTTAGAGGGCTCAATATTGTACAGATGCTCTCTCAAATAATCAACAGATTCATTGTCTCAGTCAAATTCAAAGAAATTGGTAAACATATTCTAAAATTTATGACAATACAAAAGATCAAGAATGCCAAAGTAATCTTGAAGAAGTACAGAATTGGAGAATTTGCACCAAAGATTGTCTGGATTTATTTTAAAGACTACAATAATTAAGGCAGTGTTATATGGTGTGAATCAGATGCTTAGATTAAGACAAAAGTGGCAATTCAGATCAGTGAAGCAAAGGCAATCTTTTCCAAATCATACTGGCTCATTGGGGTATACATATCAAGAAAAAAATGAACCTTCATAAGTACCTCACACTGTCCACTAAAACTAATTCTAGGCTGACTGTAGGTTTAAATGTGTAGGTAAAAATTTATAGTGACAAGAAATATCAGTTCAGTTGCTCAGTTGTGTCCAACTATTTCTGACCCCATGAATCGCAGATGCCAGGCGTCCCTGTCCATCACCAACTCATGTCCATCAAGTCGGTGATGCCATCCAGCCATCTCATCCTCTGTTGTCCCCTTTCCTCCTGCCCTCAATCCCTCCCAGTATCAGAGTCTTTTCCAATGAGTCAACTCTTCACATGAGGTGGCCAAAGTACTGGAGTTTCAGCTTTAGCATCATTCCNCTGGAGCCGATTATACAGAGTGAAGTAAGCCAGAAAGAAAAACACCAATACAGTATACTTACACATATATATGGAATTTAGAATGATGGTAATGATAAACCTGTACGCAAGACAGCAAAAGAGACACAGATGTATAGAATGGCCTTTTGGACTCTGTGGGAGAGGGAGAGGGTGGGATGGGTTGGCAGTGTGGCAGTGTAACGTGTGATATCATAAGTGAATCGAATCGCCAGTCCAGATTTGATGCAGGATGCTTGGGACTGATGCACGGGGATAATCCAGAGAGAGGGTGTGGGGCGGGAGGGGGGAGGTGGGGGTCGGGATTGGGAGTTCATGTACACTCGTGGCTGATTCATGTCGATGTGTAGCAAAACGAATACAGTATTGTAAAGCAAAACAAACTAAAAAATAAAAATTAATTAAAGAAAAATAATAATAATTAAAAAAAAATAAAATGAAATAGGATGGAGGGACCCCACTGAGGAGCAAGCTGGGTGGTAAGGAGAACAGAAGCTCTGCCACATGAGGAAAAGCAAAAAGATGGTCATGTTCAGCCAGGAAGAGAGATGCAAAAACTGTCTTTTTAAATGTGCGGGAGAATGACAGCAAGTGGTCTCTCTCTGTCTAGGGAGGGAGTGGGGAGTAGGGAGATCAGAGTCTTCTCCAGGTTCTCACAGAGTAGGATGTAGGATAGGATATGCATAAGAGCATGACTTGAGATTCCTGAGCCTGAATCCCAGCTGTGCCTTGGGCAAGTTGCCTCATCTCCTTGTCTGTTTCCTTATCTATGAAATGGGATAGTAATATTACCCAACTCATAGGAGGATTAAATGTGGCAATACATGAAATACATTTAGAACAATGTCTGCCATATTCCATAAATGTTAGCTTTAAAAACTGGTGCTGTTCCCCAAAGCCAAAGGGGGTTCTCTCTAGAGGACTGCAGACACCAGACTCAGAAGCCTCGACCCTACTGCTCTGCCTGGGTGTGGAGCCCTTGCTCTCCCCTGGTCTGTGAGCTGCTGTGGGTCTGAGGCCACCTCCTCTTCCCTCTTTGCCTATAGAATCCCATACTATCAGAACCAAATTGTGGTTGAAGAAACCAGTCCACTCCGGCCCAGGCACACCCTTAACATGTGTGGGGGCTGTGGTATAAATGACAGCCCCCAATACGTGAAACTTACAAATCAAGCTAATACCTGCTGAATAGAACATGTTTTAGCCTCAATACTCAAAAGTTACACTTTCATAACCACCTGGAAGGCCACATCTTCTTTTTCCATTCATCGGTCAATGGACATTTAGGTTGTTTCCATGTCTTGGCTATTTGAAATAGCACTGCAGTGAACATTGCCTTTCTTTGGGATTGGAATAAAAACTGACCTTTTCCAGTCCTGTGGCCACTGCTGAGTTTTCCAAATTTGCTGGCACATTGACTGCATCACTTTCACAGCATCATCTTTCAGGATTTGAACTAGCTCTACCGGAATTCCATCACCTCCACTAGCTTTGTTCACAGTGATGCTTTCTAAGGCCCACTTGACTTCACATTCCAGGATGTCTGGCTCTAGATGATGATCACACTATCGTGATTATCTGGGTCATGAAGCTCTTTTTTGTACAGTTCTGTGTATTCTTGCCACCTCTTCTTAATATCTTCTGCTTCTGTTAGGTCCAGACCATTTCTGTCCTTTATCGAGCCCATCTTTGCATGAAATGTTCCCTTGGTATCTCTAATTTTCTTGAAGGGATCTCTAGTCTTTCCCATTCTGTTCTTTTCCTCTATTTTGCATTGATCACTGAGGAAGGCTTTCTTATCTCTCTTGCTATTCTTTGGAACTCTGCATTCAGATGCTTATATCTTTCCTTTTCTCCTTTGCTTTTTGCCTCTCTTCTTTTCACAGCTATTTGTAAGGCTTCCCCAGACAGCCATTTTGCTTTTTTGCATTTCTTTTCCATGGGGATGGTCTTGATCCCTGTCTCCTGTACAGTGCCAAGAACCTCTGTCCATAGTTCATCAGGCACTCTATCTATCAGATCTAGGCCCTTAAATCTATTTCTCACTTCCACTGTATAATCATAAGGGATTTGATTTAGGTCATACCTGAATGGTCTAGCAGTTTTCCCTACTTTCTTCAATTTCAGTCTGAATTTGGCAATAAGGAGTTCATGATCTGAGCCACAGTCAGCTCCTGGTCTTGTTTTTGTTGACTGTATAGAGCTTCTCCATCTTTGGCTGCAAAGAATATAATCAATCTGATTTCGGTGTTGACCATCTGGTGATGTCCATGTGTAGAGTCTTCTCTTGTGTTGTTGGAAGAGGGTGTTTGCTATGACCAGTGCATTTTCTTGGCAAAACTCTATTAGTCTTTGGCCTGCTTCATTCCGCATTCCAAGGCCAAATTTGCCTGTTACTCCAGGTGTTTCTTGACTTCCTACTTTTGCATTCCAGTCCTCTATAATGAAAAGGACATCTATTTTGGATGTTAGTTCTAAAAGGTCTTGTAGGTCTTCATAAAACCGTTCAACTTCAGCTTCTTCATTGTTACTGGTTGGGGCATATACTTGGATTACTGTGATATTGAATGGTTTGCCTGGATACGAACAGAGATCATTCTGTCGTTTTTGACATTGCATCCAAGTACTGCATTTCAGACTCTCTTGTTGACCATGATGGCTACTGCATTTCTTCTGAGGGATTCCTGCCCGCAGTAGTAGATATAATGGTCATCTGAATTAAATTCACCCATTCCAGTCCATTTTAGTTCGCTGATTCCTAGAATGTCGACGTTCACTCTTGCCATCTCCTTTTTGACCACTTCCAATTTGCCTTGATTCATGGACCTGACATTCCAGGTTCCTATGCAATATTGCTCTTTACAGCATCGGACCTTGCTTCTATCACCAGTCCAATCCACAGCTGGGTATTGTTTTTGCTTTGGCTCCATCCCTTCATTCTTTCTGGAGTTATTTCTCCACTGATCTCCAGTAGCATATTGGGCACCTACCGACCTGGGGAGTTCCTCTTTCAGTATCCTACCATTTTGCCTTTTCATACTGTTCATGGGGTTCTCAAGGCAAGAATACTGAAGTGGTTTGCCATTCCCTTCTCCAGTGGACCACATTCTGTCAGACCTCTCCACCATGACCTGCCCGTCTTGGGTTGCCCCGTGGGCATGGCTTAGTTTCATTGAGTTAGACAAGAGTGTGGTCCTAGTGTGATTAGATTGACTAGTTTTCTGTGAGTATGGTTTCAGTGTATCTGCCCTCTGATTCCCTCTTGCAACACTTACCATCTTACTTGTGTTTCTCTTACCTTGGATGTGGGGTATTTCTTCATGGCTGCTCCAGTAAAGCATAGAACTGTTCAATTTCAGCTTCTTGTGGCACAGACTTGGATTACTATGATGTTGAATGGTTTGCTGGAGTGGTGGAGCTTCCAGCTTGGTCTCTATCGGGCGGCCAGGGGCTCCACAGCCCCAGCCCCCTCCCCTAGGCTGCCTCCTTTGGGTGCCGCAATCCTGGGGGTGGGGGATCAGGGGAGGCTCGGTCAAAGGAGCATGGTGGCAGAGAGCGCGCCACCAGCTCTTGGACTGGGATGTGGCCCCTGAGTGCCGGGTGCAGGAGGGAGGGACCGAGCAACAGTTAGAACTGGACATGGAACAACAGACTGGTTCCAAATAGGAAAAGGAGTATGTCAAGGCTGTATATTGTCACCCTGCTTATTTAACTTCTATGCAGAGTACATCATGAGAAACGTTAGACTGGAAGAAACACAAGCTGGAATCAAGATTGCCAGGAGAAATATCAATAACCTCAGATATGCAGATGACACCACCCTTATGGCAGAAAGTGAAGAGGAACTAAAAAGCCTCTTGTTGAAAGTGAAAGAGGAGAGTGAAAAAGTTGGCTTAAAGCTCAACATTCAGAAAACGAAGATCATGGCATCTGGCCCCATCACTTCATGGGAAATAGATGGGGAAACAGTAGAAACAGTGTCAGACTTTATTTTTTTGGGCTCCAAAATCACTGCAGATGGTGACTGCAGCCATGAAATTAAAAGGCGCTTACTCCTTGGAAGAAAAGTTATGACCAACCTAGATAGTATATTCAAAAGCAGAGACATTACTTTGCCGACTAAGGTCCGTCTAGTCAAGGCTATGGTTTTTCCTGTGGTCATGTATGGATGTGAGAGTTGGACTGTGAAGAAGGCTGAGCGCAGAAGAATTGATGCTTTTGAACTGTGGTGTTGGAGAAGACTCTTGAGAGTCCCTTGGACTGCAAGGAGATCCAACCAGTCCATTCTGAAGGAGATCAACCCTGGGATTTCTTTGGAAGGAATGATGCTAAAGCTGAAACTCCAGTACTTTGGCCACCTCATGCGAAGACTTGACTCATTGGAAAAGACTTTGATGCTGGGAGGGATCAGGGGCAGGAGGAGATGGGGACGACCGAGGATGAGATGGCTGGATGGCATCATGGACTCAATGGATGTGAGTCTGAGTGAACTCTGGGAGTCGGTGATGGGCAGGGAGGCCTGGCGTGCTTTGATTCATGGGGTCGCAAAGAGTCGGACACGACTGAGCAACTGAACTAAACTGAACTGCAACGAACATGTATCTTTGCAAGTTAGAGTTTTTTCTTCTCCAGATACACGCTCAGGAGTGGGATTGCTGAGTCATATGATAACTCTATTTTTAGCTTTTTAAGAGTCCTCTATACAGTTCTCCAGAGTGGCTACCCAAATTTACATTCCCACCAACAGTGCAAGAGGGTTCCTTTTCCTCCACACCCTCTCCATCATTTATTAATTTGTACTCTTTTAAATGATGGCCATTCTTACCAATGTGAAGTGGTACCTCATTATAGTTTTGATTTTCATTTCTCTAATAATTAGTGATGTTGTGCATCTTTTCATATGCTTTTTGGCCATCTGTATGTCTTCTCTGGAGAAATGTCTATCTAAGTCTTTAGCCCATTAAAATTTTTTTTTATGATTTGTTTTTTTATTGAAGGATAATTGCTTTACAGAATTTTGTTTTTTTCTGTCAAACATCAACATGAATCAGCCATAAGTATACATATGTTCCCTCCCTCTTGAACCTCCCTCCCATCTCCCTTCCCATCCCACCCCTCTAGGTTGATACAGAGCCCGTTTGAGTTCCCTGAGACATACAGCAAATTGCTATTGGCTGTCTATTTTATATATGGTAATATAAGTTTCCATGTTACTCTCTCCATACATCTCACCCTCTCTTCCCCTCTCCCCATGTCCATAAGTCTGTTCTCTATGTTTCTCCATTGCTGCCTTGCAAATAAATTCATCAGTACCATCTTTTTAGATTCCATATATATGCATTAGTATACAATATTTATATTTCTCTTTCTGACTTCCCTCACTCTGTGTAATAGGTTCTAGGTTTATCCACCTCTTTAGAACTAACTCAATGTGTTCCTATTTATAGCTAAGTAATATTCCACTGTGTATACATACCACAACTTCTTTATCCATTGATCTGTCAATGAACATCTAGGTTGCTTCCATGTTCTAGCTATTGTAAATAGTGCTGCATTGAACATTGGGGTACATGTGTCTTTTTCAACTTTGGTTTCCTCAGAGTATATGCCTAGGATTGGGATTGCTGGGTTGTATGGTAGTTTTTTCTTAGTTTTTTAAGGAATCTCCATACCATCTTCCATAGTTTCTGCCCATTTTTTGATTGAGTTGGTTGGTTGCTTGTTTTTGATATGAGTTATATGAGCTGTTTGTATATTTTGGAAATTGAGCCCACATTAGTTGCATATTTTCTCCCAATTCATAGACTACCTTTTTGCTTTATTTATGGTTTCTTTTGCTGTGCAAAAGTTTATAAACTTGATTAAGTCACATTTGTTTCTTTTTCTTTTTATTTTCATTTCCCTAGGAGATGAATCTGAAAAGATACTGCTGCACCTTATCTCAAAGAGTCTTTTACTTATGTTTTCATGTAGGAGTTTTATAGTATCTGGTCTAACATTAAGATCTTAATCCATTTTGAGTTTACTTTTGTACATAGTATTAGATAACATTCTAATTTTATTCTTTTACATGTAGCTGTTCCATTTTCCCAGCAACGTGTATTGAAGAGACTGTCTTTTTTCCTTTGTATCCTTGCCTGCTTTGTCATGGGTTAATTGACCATGGTATGTGCGTTGATTTCTGGGCTTTCTATCCTGTTCTACTGATCTATATGTCTGTTTTTGTGCCAGAACCATACTGTTTTGATAACTATAGCTTTGTGGTATAGCCTGAAGTCAGGGAACCTGATTCTTCCAGCCGCATTTGCCTCTCACAAGATTGCTTTGGCTGTTTGGGGTCTTTGGTGTTTTCATACTGTTATCTTTCTAATATGCCTTCTGGAAATACTTCTTGGAAAACTGTATTGAGAAATATTAGACACACTGTGGGAAGCCAGTGGAAGGAAAATTCTGGGGTGAGAATGGCTCTGGCCTCTGAAAATTACTCCAGCAGCCACTTCTTATTGCTAGAGAGCCCTAAATAAATGTAACTTTAAAACTCTTGTTTTAAGTATTTTCAGAAAATCTAAATAGAATTCTCAGAGTCCACACCAGACTGCCATTCAGACTTCTAGAAATAGATTTAAATTGTTCTGTTCCGTTCCGTTCAGTCGCTCAGTTGTGTCCACTCTTTGCCACCCCATGAATCGCAGCACGCCAGGCCTCCCTGTCCATCACCATCTCCCAGAGTTCACTCAGACTCACGTCCATTGAGTCCGTGATGCCATCCAGCCATCTCATCCTCAGTCGTCCCCTTCTCCTCCTGCCCCCAATCCCTCCCAGCATCAGGGTCTTTTCCAATGAGTCAACTCTTCGCATGAGGTGGCCAAAGTACTGGAGTTTCAGCTTTAGCATCATTCCTTCCAAAGAAATCCCAGGGCTGATCTCCTTCAGAATGGACTGGTTGGATCTCCTTGCAGTCCAAGGGACTCTCAAGAGTCTTCTCCAACACCACAGTTCAGAAGCGAAAACTGGGTGAGACATTATGATTTTTTGAGTAACAAGACAGGCCAAAAGAAAATGCTTAATGCAAATATTTCTCCCTTCTCTTTTCCTCCTTGTTTTTGTCCTTCAGTTCTCTATTAAAACTTTAAACCAGTATCTCCCAGCCAGTGCTGTTACATCACATATTCCTGCTAAGTCACTTCAGTGGTGTCCAGCTCTGTGCGACCCCATAGACAGCAGCCCACCAGGCTCCCCTATCCCTGGGATTCTCCAGGCAAGAATACCAGAGTGGGTTGCCATTTCCCTCTCCAATGTATGAAAGTGAAAATTGAAAGTGAAGTCGCTCAGTTGTGTCTGACTCTTCGCGATCCCATGGACTGCAGCCCACCAGGCTCCTCCATCCATGGGATTTTCCAGGCAAGAGTACTGAAGTGGGGTGCCATTGCCTTCTCCGTTAGATTGGGACAATTTGTTCCCAGCGCAAAGAAACCTGGTTTTTTCCCAATTCATGGGGTGGGGTGGGAAGGTGGAGAGGGTGGGAAGTTAGGGTCATGGTATAATTTTAAGAATTTTTATATTTAGATTTTTCTTAAAAATAACCTGAAACACTTATGTGGACTGGAATCTAATGTGAAGTGTGAAGTGTGATCTGATTTATTGTTGATTTTTACTTATGAATACTTGAAAGTGTGCCACAAAGTGGCGAACTCTAGTCATTCTGCCCTTAAAACAAACTGCTGCCCTGTAGAAGGGTGTTGAGATGCCAGCTGTGTACCATTCAGATATTGGTCCAGAAGGGGAGACACTGTGAGATGGGTTATGGTGACCCTCAGGTTCCAAGACTCAGCCAGCCCCAACTTGTCTCACCCTCCATTTACACTGCAACACACCAGACCTGGAGATCTCCCAGCCCCCATATTGGTTCAGAAAACACTGTTGCCCCAGGCAACAGAACTTGGTCCAGGTAGAATGACCCACATACATCTCAGAGGACATTGTTCTGGAATGACCTGGCAGTATAGAAAGGATTTAGAAAGTGTTTTCCTTGTCTGGGTATATGGAGAGACTCTGTCACTGGTCAACAGTCTTCTTGCTCTCTAGCACTACTTGAATGAACCCAAAAGGCAGTCAAGACCAATGAGTGGAGTGTTAAAGCTGTCCAGTTTCACCTTCTGAGCTTGGTCATGGCTGGGAGTCTGTGTAGGTCCATAGCGAAGGAGTGGAGCAGGGGACACCAACTCCAGTTCAGGATGGAGAATCCCTGAACATTTCCCCTGGAGCCTGAGGTCCCCCACCCAGTGTTTGCTGATGACCTCCTGCGTAGAGGATGACTTTCATCAAACTGTCACAAGGGACACAGAGCCTATCTTGCTATGTGCTTTGCTAAGGACAAAATCAATTCCCTGGGAATCAATAGTTGGTGGCACTGAAGATCCTATCCCAGCCCCCACCTCATTACCCAGGCCACAGCGTTCAATATTTGCATCACAGCCAGAGAGGGGTTAATGGGGTCCACATCTATCCTGTAGGTGATTGTCTTTTATCAATTCTAATAAGTCACCAGTATTGGCAGATTGCAGGCCAGTTTTTCAGAACAGCCAATATTTAATAGACTGCCTCAGACGATTAAGTGAAATGATTTCTTGGAGCAGTCCCAGATGCAGCTCTAAAAGTGGTCTCAGCTAATTATCTCAAAAGGAGAGAATCATAATGCCCCTTGCCAGTTAAAGATGCTTTCTGCCAAGATCAGGGATTCTAAATCTAGGCTTTCCATGCCCAGAAGGTCTATGGTGAGGCCCCAGCGGAACAATGAGCACCTTAGGTTTATACAAAGTTGTGTGCGTTTATTGCCATGTTCACCAAATTGCCGAGTGGATCCAGGACAGCGGACAGAGGCTACAACTGCCAGCCTGATTTTTGGGTGCTATTTGTTTTACAGGCCAATTTCTACAGTCTCCCAATTAATTTTTCATTTTCATCTCTGCTTTTATCCTCTTACTTAGGGTGGCCTTTATAAATGGACCATGGTACCAAGAAAAGCTGCTAGCTGATTCATCAAACTGTTTTTGCAGCTAAGAAAGAAACTGTATCTTTTTCTGTGAGGAAGCTAGCACCTCACTGCCAGTTCCTCCCCTCCTTGACCAATATTAAGATATTCAAATCTAAACCTGGAATAATGTGGCCATGTTCAGCATCTGCAAAATAAAGGCAAACCTGAGTTCCTCCCTCCACCCACAGATTACATTTAAGGTCAGATTTCTAAACATCTGAGGACAGTGTCTGTATGTCTCAGTGGGATTACTAAATTACACTCGGCTTCCTGTGATGAGGTGTTTTCCTCCCCACACCCTGGCAATTACTTGCCAATTAATACAATTGAGTAACCACCTTATGACAACTTTTCATTTTGAATGTCATGTTAACATTTTCCTTACTCTCCTCTACCCACGATTTCCTGAATTTTCAAGGCTTGGGCTGTCTCCCTTTCCCCTCTTGTTCAGCTTAACACTGGGCAGGATTAGGGGTTGTTGCTCAGTCACTAAGTCATGTCCAGTTAGTGACCCCTTGAGCTGCAGCACATCAGGCCCCCATGTCCTTCACTGTCCCCCTGAGTTTGCTCAGATTCACATCCATTGAATTGGTGATGCTATCTAACCATCTCGTCCTCTGCTGCCCCCTTCTCCTTTTGCCTTCAATCTTTCCCCAACACCAGGGTCTTTTCCAATGAGTCATCTCTTCACATCAGATACCAGAGTATTGTAACTTCAGCTTTAGCATCAGTCCTTCTAATGAATATTCAGGGTTAATTTTCTTTAGGATTGACTTGTTTGATCTCCTTGCAGTCCAAGGGACTCTCAAGAATCTTCTCTTGCACCCCAATTTGAAAGCATCAATTCTTCAACGCTCAGCCTTCTTTATGGTCCAACTCTCATATCTATACATGACTACTGGGAAAACCATAGCTTTGACTATATGTACATTTGCTGGCAAAGTGATGTCTCTGCTTTTTGATATGCTGTCTAGGTTTGTCATAGCTTTCCTTCCAAGAAGCAAGCGTCTTTTAATTTCAGGACTAAGAGTAGTGAATGTTCATGTGGACATCTGAGTGAAGGATTTCTACCTACTTCCTTTCTAAATGCACCAGTAAGAAAGGAGTGGTGACAACAAGGGCTGCATAGAAAACTTTACAAATCTGCAGGCTGGCGAGTTTGTGAGCCCAGATTATCTCCTGGCGCTATCTGGTGTCTGCAGAAAACAAAACCCTCTTGTCCAGGAGTTCTTTACCACCTACGCTTCATTCCCATCCGAGGCCCACCTGGAAGGGCGGTGAGGTGGGGGTGAGTCAGCAGCGGCTGCCTGGTGCTGTCCTCCTGGAGGAACTTGTGCCGCATGTCTGTCCATCTTTCTCTTAGTGACTGGCTCACCTCAGGTGGATGCAGGCAGCCATGATGACCTGCTACCCTAGTGCCAGAAGACAGAACTCCCTTTCTTACTCTACCAGTAGCTCTGTGACCCTGGACAAGTCATTTAACTTCCTTCCCCTGCTGTCAAATGGAGACCATGATGTCAACATTACAGGGGTGTTGAGATGATTAACCTGGGGGAGATGTAAAAGTGGTTAACATTCTATGTTATGTTTCTTCTCATTCATGAAATGGGGATACTGCTGCTGCTGCTGCTGCTAAGTTGCTTCAGTCGTGACCGACTCTGTGCGACCCCATAGACGCCAGCCCACGAGGCTCCCCCGTCCCTGGGATTCTCCAGGCAAGACGCTAGAGTGGATTGCCATTTAATACTACCTAACAATATATATTAGATTATAATATAATCCTACTAAGTAATAGCCTACTAAGCACTGAGCTATGTAGAAGGCCGCAGGGAGTAAATATGTCTGAATTTTCTTTTTAATGTTTGATTAGGATGTTAAAACCTTTAAGATTTGATGCCACAAAAGCATGAGTAAAACTACAACAAGCTTTCCTAAAGTGGGGGGAAAAAAAAACTAATTGAGAAAGGGTCCTGAAGGCAAGTGTTTGGAAAGCTCCGTAGCCTGTATATTCCTTTTAGGGGTTTACATCATGTTAGTATCTTAAAGTCCTGTGATTTAAAAAGAATGTTTATGATAAACTTGCTATTTGCACATTTTTTGATCACTTAAAAAAATGGACTCTTCTGTTTATGTCACACTGTTTATATCCCAGATTCAGTGTAACACACTTTGAGAAATATTAAATTACCCTATTCCTAATGTAACTTCGCCAAGGATTGGATGATACCAGTTGCTGTGATAATTTTAGAGATAGATTTTAAACTGAATTGGAAATTCAGAATGGGGGTTTCTGTGACTATACACTTAGTCATCAGAAATTTTTTAACCTATGATCGAAAAAGAATGACTTCTTGCAAAGCATGGGTTCTGAATCTTCTGAATTAAGATACCTGCCTCTGGTTTAACCAAAAAAACACCATCATCTTTGATGCATTTTTTAAAAAATCTAATGTCGCTAGGATCATCAAGGCACACAAGAAGGAAGTAGAGAAACCTTTATCCAGACATGCACATATCTTTTGCCACCTCAGCTGAAGCTGGGTTGGGATGTTTGTTTTCGTCTCACAGTTGTGCACACTTTGTCTGGAGGACCAGTGCCTCCAGTTTCACATCCAGCAACATATGCAAGAGTATCTGTTGTTTATACATGCTCCCTACTATGCATATATTTTTCTTTTTAATCCTCAGCACAACCTTTCAAAGAAGGTATTTCCTCTGTCTTACAGATGAGAAGACTGAAACTAAAGTTGTTAACTTGCTTGTAGTAAGATGTAGAGCTGAGTTTCAAAGGCCAAGTTGGCTCTCTGAAATGCTTGTATTCTTTCTAATTCTTTTGTCACCTTCACTCCTCTTCTCCAAGATGCCTGAAGGTTTCTATGGTGGCAGGATATCATACTCCACACCTTTTCTTACCTCCATAAAGTTACATCTGTCTTAGTGCTCTAGACCGACTATTTGTGGCTCTCTACAACTCATGTGTTGAAACCTAATCCCCAATGTGATGGTATTAGCATTTGGGGCTTCTGGGAGGGGATGAGGTCATAAGGGTGGAGTCCTCATACAGGATTAGTACCCTTTTAAAAGAGGCCCCAGAGAACTCTCCAATCCCTTCTGCCATGTGGAGATACAGGGAATACACAGCTGTGAACTAGAAAGTGAGCCGTCACCAGGCATTCATCTGATGGTGACTTGATCTTGGACTTCCCAGCCTACAGCGCTGCTGCTGCTAAGTTGCTTCAGTCGTGTCCGACTCTGTGCAACGCCATAGATGGAAGCCCACCAGGCTCCCCCATCTGTGAGAAATAATGTCTACTGTTTAATAGCCACCCAAACTCTGGCATTTTTATATAGCAGCATGAATGGAGTAAGACAATTAGGAGGAAAAATCATCTGATCACCTTAATCAACACAGAAAAAACATTTGGTAAAATGCAGCATTCATTCATGATAAAAACCCTCAGCAACTAGAAACTTCAAGTTTATAAGGATATCTACAGAAAATCCAATAGCTAACATCTTACTTAATGGTGAAAGATTAGACTTTCTCCCGAAGATCAGAAATAAGGCAAGGATGCCTGCTTTCACTTCTATTCAATGTTGTCTTAGAGGTCCTAGCCATTGAAATCTGGAGAAGGAAATGGCAACCCACTCCAGTGTTCTTGCCTGGAGAATCCCAGAGATGGGGGAGCCTGGTGGGCTGCTGTCTATGGGGTCACACAGAGTCGGACATGGCTGGAGCGACTTAGAAGCAGCAGCAGCAGCAGTGAAATTGGGCATGAAAAGAAATAAAAGGCATAAAGATCAAGAAAAAACAAATAAGATTTTCCTTGTGGTCTAGTGGCTAAGAATCCCCCAGACAATGCAGGGGACATGAGTGTGGTCTCTAGTCCAGAAAGATCCCGTATGCCACAGGGCAGCTATGCCTGTGTGCCACAAGTACTGAGCCTGTGCTCTAGAGCCCATGCTTCTCAACGAGGGAAGCCACTGCAATGAGGAGCCCAAACAACACTAGAGAGCAACCCGCACTCACCAAAACTAGGGAAAACTCAAGCATAGCAACAAAGACCCAGTGAAGTCAAAAATTAATTAATTAGTTTCAAAATATATTTTAAAAATAAAGAATAAATAAAATTGTCCCTACTTACAGATGTTATGATTGCTGATATGTAGAAGCCCAAAGAATCCACAAAATAAGAATAAGTGAATTTAGTACAATTGCACAACACAAAATTATTATAAGAAAATTAATTATATTCTTACACACTAGCAGCAAAAAATTTGAAAATGAGATTTGAAAAAGCAATTCCTTTTATAATAGTACCACAAAACCTAAAATAGTTAAAAATATAACTAATAAAAAATGTTCAAGCCTTCCATGCTGAGAAATTAAAAATATATAGTGAAATGGAAAACTACACTGTGTTCATTGATTGGGAGACTCAATATTCTCCTTAAACTGATCTACAGATTCACCATATTCTCAATCAAAATCCCAGGAAGGTCATTTGTAAAGATTAACAAGGTTATTCTAAAAAGTATATTAAGATGTAAAGACATAGAATAACCAAAGCTAACTTGAAAAACAAAAGTTGGAGGACTTACTCTGATTTTAAGACATTATATAGCTATAATAATCAGGACGGCCACGTGCAACTACTGGGAAAAATAGTTTCATATTCTCTTAAAAACTTAAATATCCATCTGTCAAATGACCTGGCCATTCTACTCCCAAGTAGAGAAATAAAAGAGAAGAGAAATGAGAGAAATGAAAACATGTTCACAGAAGCTTGTACACAAATGTCCATAGAAGCCTTATTTGAAATGATCCCAATTGGGTAATACCCCAAATGTCCATGGTAGGTAAATGGATAAAGAAATTGTGGTATATTACATAATGGTATGTGTGCTGCCGTGTTATGCGTAGATGCTCAGACGTGTCTGACTCTTTGCGACCCATGGACTGTAGCCCACCAGGCTCCTCTGTCCATGGGATTCTCCAGGCAAGAGTACTGGAGTGGGGTTCCGTGCTCTCCTCCACGGGATCTTCCCAACCCAGGTCGAACCCAGGTCTTCTGCATTGCAGGTGGGTTCTTTACTGTCTGAGCCACCAGGGAAGCTCATAATGGTATGTAAGCTTCTTAGCAAAAAAAAGAATAATCATTACATGCGCAAATATGGATGAACCTTAAAATAATTATGCTGACTGAAAGAAGTCAGTTACCTCCTCCTAAAAATACATACAATATGATTTCATTTATTTAAAGTTTTTGAACATGTACCCTAAGCTGTCATGATAGAAGGATCAGTGGCTGCCTCAGGATGGGGATAGAGAAAGGAATAGATGACACAGAGGCACAAGGAAACTTTTGGGGGTTATGGAAATCAATATTCATTATTTTGACTGAGGTGATAGTTTCATGGGATAAACATTTGCCTAAACTCACCAAGTTTTACAATTTTAATTTTTGCAGTTCATTGAACGTCAATTACCTTAGTAAAGTTGAAAAGATCACACCTGTCCTGGCCCATGTGTTCAGAGCTTGTTCCCAGTTTCCTAAGAATCAGATCATAAGTAATACAATAACTGAGGGACTTTTGAGAACTTAAAGAAGAAGGACCATTAAAGACAGGAAGTTCTATCAAGAAAATTAGACTCATTTTCCTTTTAAAAAGGGTTCTTGGTGTGGGAGAGCAAAGGAGGGTGCCAGCACCTGTTGCAGGGGCTTTAACAGGCCTTTCTGGGCTCTCATGGTGCCTGGTGAACAGAACCTGGAGGTGTGGAGGTGTATGGACTGCGTGAAGACGTAGTGGATGGCGTCAGGAGGTTGAATGACCCAGATGGTGTGGACGAAGGACCTGACGTCACCCAGAGGTAGTATTTGCTGACAGCCAGCTGCCACTGCTTGGCATTTTCGTGAGTGACTTAAATGAGAACATACATTATATGCTTGTTTAATATACATTCAGCAAGAAATCAATTGAGTCCTACAGTGTAACAGGCACTGAGCTGGCCCTGCACGGATTGATCTTGGGAGGAGGCTCCTGGGCCACCTGGAGCTGAAACAAGAAAGAAAATCAGTGGGACATACATACTCACAAATACCTCATTCAAAACCTTGATTTGACATGAAGAACTTGGCATACAAGAGAGAACATGGAGTTCCAGAAAGAGCTAGAAGGAAGGTGTGTGGGGGTTGGAGGACATGAGGTCAGGTGGCCAAGAGGTTGCAGGAGTCTGGACTTGGGTGGTTTGGGCTTTGGCTCTGAGAAGAGGGCAACAGTGGAGGATTAGAGCAGAGGACTGACGTGGGCAGGCTTCCCATGCGATGCTAGTGGTAAAGAACCCGCCTGCCAGTGCAGGAGATGTAAGAGACACAGGTTCAATCCCTGGGTCAGGAAGATCCTCCAGAGGAAGGCACGGCCACCCACTGAGATGCTGAAGGCTAGGGAGTCTGGTGGGCCCACAAGAGAGAGATCAGGGCCTGAGCTGGACAAGGGTGGGGGCCAAGCACGGAGCCTCCATAATGTGCTCCCCAACTCTGGCCTCAGGCCCTGTCACCATAGCCTGTGACACCACTTTGTCTCCTGGGACAGTGGAGGCAACAGGTCTCCCGCCCCTTGTCCCCACCCTCGCCCTCCAGCTCAGGCGCTTCCTGTCTTGGTCTGTGACTGTAAGCATCGAGTGTCTGAGCTTCTCTCTGATTGTCGTAATCTGTGTCCCTTAAAAGGGTGTCTGGATTTTGGTATCAACATATCTGGCTACAAAGCCTGGCTCCATTACTTACCAGCTATGACTCTGGCTAAGTTACCAAACTTTCTGAGCCTCAGTTTCTCTCTGTAAAGTGGGCATAAAAGTACTGACATGTACTGTGTGCTTAGTCTCTCAGTCGTGTCTGACTCGTTGCAGCCCTATGGACTGTAGTCCACCAGGTGCCTCTGTCCCTGGGGTTCTCCAGACAAGAATATTGAAGTGAGTGGCCATGCCCTCCTCCAGGGGATCTTCCCAGCCCAGGGATTGAACCCAGGTCTCCTGCATTGCAGGCAATTCTTTACTATCTGAGCCACCAGGGAAGCCCAAGAATACTGGAGTGGGTAGCCTATCCCTTCTCCAGAGGATCTTTCTGACCCAGGAATCGAAAGCAGGTCAGGGATGCTGTTAAATATCCTGCATTGTACAAGACAGTCCCCCACAACAAAGAATTTAGCCAGCCCCTGCATTGCAGGCAGATTCTTTCCCAGCTGAGCTCCAGGGAAGCCCATCAACTGCTATATTTTAAATGGATAACCAATAGGACCTCCTGCAATAGGACCTCCTGTATAGCACAGGAGACTCTGCTCAGTGTTACATGGCAGCCTGGATGGGAGGGGAGTTTGAGGGAGATGGATACACATATGTGTAAGACTGAGTCATTCCCCTGAAACTGTCACAGTATTGTTAATCAGCTATACACCAATAAAAATAAAAAGTTAAAAAATATCTGCCCCAGTAGGATTATTATAAGGATTTATGCCTTTTTATTGTGTAAAATTTAGGCTGTTCCTCAGCTTTTGTCCCAGTGAGTCAGAATTGCTTTCTGGCCTTCAGTTTTTAAAAATTAGTTATATACTTCTGGCTGTGTTGGGTCTTTGTTGCTGCACAGGCTTTTCTCTAGTTGGCGCATGAGCTGCCCGTTGCAGTGGCTTCTCTCATTGTGGAGATGGGTTCTAGGATACAGGGGTTCAATAGTTGTGGTTCCCAAGCTCTAGAGCAGAGGCTCAGTAGCTATGGTCCATGGCCTTAGTTGCTCCATGGCATGTAGGATCTTCTTGGACCAGGGATTGAAACTGTGTCTCCCTGGCCTTCATTTTGAGAACAGGGCAATAAAATTAGTAAATGTTAAAGATCATGTATGGATGTGAGAGTTGAACCATGAAGAAAGCTGAGCACCGAAGAACTGATGCTTTTGAACGTGGTGTTGGAGAAGACTCTTGAGAGTCCCTTGGACTGCAAATAGATCCAACCAGTCCATCCTAAAGGAGATCAGTCCTGGGTGTTCTTTAGAAGGACTGATGCTGAAGCTGAAACTCCAATACTTTGGCCACCTCATGCGAAAAGTTGACTCATTGGAAAAGACTCTGATGCTGGGAGGGATTGAGGGCAGGAGGAGAAGGGGACGACAGAGGATGAGATGGCTGGATGGCATCACCGACTTGATGGACATGTCTGAGTGAACTCTGGGAGTTGATGATGGACAGAGAGGCCTGGCGTGCTGCAATTCATGGGGTCGCAAAGAGTTGGACGCGACTGAGTGACTGAACTGAACTGAACTGAAAGATCACTATTGGAAATGTTGCAAATTAGCCTCTAGTGCCAGGACTTCTCTAGGCAGATACAAGTTCCATTGTAGAACTTTGTTAAGATGGGCATCATTAAAGTCTTGAGGTGGAAAGGTCCTTGGTGGCCCCCACATTGAGCTGGAGGGGACATCAGGGGCACCCTCTCCAGCATGACACAGGCTGTCCCATCCCAAAGACTCTTGCTTAATGGTTCTCAACTGGGGGATTTTGCCCTCCCAGAAACATTTGGCAATGTCTGGAGACATTTGGTTGTCATGAGTCAGGGATGATACTAGCTTCTGGTGGACAGAGATCAAGGATGCTATCAAATATTCTACATTGAACAGGACAGTCCCCCACAACAAAGAATTACCCAACCCCAAGTATCAATAGTGCCAAGATTGAGAAACTCTGGTCTAATAAGAAAGCTGGATTAGAATTCCAGTTCTATCATATATAGCTGTGTGACTTTGGGCGAGTTACTTGTTTTTACATCTGTAAAGCAAGGATGATAGTATGAGCTAGCACCCCCATAAGATTGTTGTGAGCATTAAATGATTTGTGGTATGTGCAGTGTTTAGATCTGTGACTGGGGCATGGGGAAACCCTATCTAGGAGTTTGGTTTTGAACAATCCCTCATTAGAACCATAACTCAGGTCAGAGCTCTTCCCCCGGGGACTACCCCATTCCCAGGTAAGTCTTCTATTCCCTGGGCTGTGAGTGCCCTTTCTCTGTAACTGACCCAGCTCTCAGACATGTTACCACTCTGGGCTCTTTTCTGGGAAGATTCTAGTGTGTCAGTGTTGAAATAAGCCTCTTACAATTGTACCGAGCAAGCCAGATGTCCTGGAAGCACAGAAGGACCATGCTATTACCTTCCTTATTAGATGAGCCCTTTGATGGAGGCTGTCTCTGTCGGGCTGGCTTCTAAAACAAGAACTGTGTGCTGCCACTGTCTATTTACCCTTTGACCAACTGGAACTTCCTTGCCTTTATTCTGCAGAGGAGGGGTCCTCAGGTAGAGTGCTCTGGGCAGAAATCACAGAAAATATGGTGCTCCAATGACAAATGATGTACCAAAAAATAATTTTCCACTGAGCCTGAAAATTCAGTGAAACAAACCCCCATTTTCCTTGAAGTGAAGTGGAGTGTTATTGAACAGGAAAGAACTTCCCAGAAAAGCCGTGTCACCAAATAGAAGACCCTGACACCTGCATGCCTCACTCCTCTCCTCACCTCCCCTCCCCGCTCAGTTGGGTCATTAGTTTTAGTCACTGTTTTAGCTCAGACGGTAAAGTGACCCAGGTTCAATCCCTGGGTTGGGAAGATGCCCTGGAGAAGGGAATGGCAGCCCACTCCAGTGCTCTTGCCTGGAGAATCCCAGGGATGGGGGAGCCTGGTGGGCTGCCGTCTCGGGTCGCAGAGTCAGACATGACTGAAGCGACTTAGCAGCAGCAGTCCCCTCAGGAAGTAGCCTCTTCTAGATATGGGAGCTCATAAAAGATTCTCCTTTGTCTAATAGATTCATCCCACTGTAGCCTGGACAGTGACTGTTTGACACGTAAATACTGGGGCCCCTCTACAGTCAACAGCAAGAGCAAGTTCATTTCCAAACTTCCCAAAGTCTCAGGGGAGCCCACTTAAGCATTCCTCCCATAGACTTCTGAGAAGATCTGTTAAGCTGTAATGGCTTCAATTTGGTCCAATTAACCTCACACTGGGCTAACTTCTGCCCTTAGCTGTGTGTTGGCAGCTACTGCTGATTCCAGGTACAGTAGTGGGCAGGTAACAGTGGAAATTAACTTGGTGGATTAAAGGAACAAATGTTAACCATATCCTCCAAGCATGAGAGGGAACAACAACCTGCTAAAGCATTGCCCAGCAAACGTGCACCGTCCACCCAGAACTCTTCACCAAAGCCAGACCAAGTGGAAATGAAGTAAACGGCCAGCTTAGGTCATGAGGGAGGTTTGCTTGTTTGCTTTATGTTGTCAGGTGCTTTTTATCTGTGGAATATATTGAATAGCCGTTATTTTCAGCTTCTGTGATTATAAGTCTGAACCAGTTCCTTTCAAGGCATAAAGCCTTTTCAAAACCGCAACAACCCAGTTTTCTTTGGAACTTTCACTCTAAGTTACAGTTTCAGAGTAAGGCTGCCCTATCCAAGTGGGAAACCTAGAGCCTGCTGTTTGCTTTCTCACTCAGCATCCTTTTGGGGTCTCCTCCACATCCAAGATTAGGCTCTTCTTCACATGCCTTTGAATGGACATGTCCATTTCCCAGGGCTTCCCTGGAGGCTCAGTGGTAAAGAATCTGCCTGCCAATGCAGGACATGCTGGTTTGATCCCCGGGTCGGGAAGATCCCCTAGAAAAGGAAATGCTAACCCACTCCAGTATTCTTGCCTGGGAAATCCCATGGACAGAAGAGCCTAGTGGGCTACAGTTCAAGGAGTCGCAAAAGAGTCAAACATGACTCAGTGACTAAACATCAACAACAACAATGGGAAATGGCACTCGGACAACCAGCTCAGAGCCAGCCCTGGAGACTTGCGGTCCTCTGACCCAGGAATCGGGACCCAGATTCCAACCTGCATTCCACAGACCCTGGGCTCTTCAGGGGGTTGAGGGGAAGGAGGGAGAAGCAAATCCCAACCTCTCTTCCTGGAGGTACCAGAGTACCTCCACTTTAATACATTGTTAACTTTTAAAGATTTTTAACATTTACATAGAAAAGTGCACCTATCCTGAACATGCAGCTCAATGAGATTTTACAGACTCTGTGCACGTGTGGAACCAACCCTGCTCTAGAAGCAGAACATTTCCAGCCCCCTGGTGCTCCTTTTCAATGCTTCCCTCAAAAGGGGAGCCATGCTGATTTCTGATAGTATCTCATTGATACAGTCTACACATTGAGGGCTCACATAGGTTTTTAAAAACTTTTTATTTTGGAATAATTATAGACTTCTAGAAAGTTGCAAAGATAGTATAGCAAGGAACATAGAATTTTATATTCTTTTTCAATGTTCAAAATTTTTTTTCAAAAGAAGCTTAAAAACCAGTGGCTTAGTAGAAAATGGACAGGTTTTGGAGTTGGACCTCATGGGATTGAGTCCAAAATGCTTTTCTTTATCCTCATATAACCCAGACACGTCCTTAACCATCCTGAGCTGCAGATAAGGTTCATACTACTTTCCTGTGGCTGGTAGGTTTAAAAAAAGTGAGACACTGTGTGAGCATGTGTGTAAACTGGGGGACATCGCATGGCGGTCTGGCTTCCCCAGGGCTCTCGGGGGAGAGCTGGATGATCAGGAGTGGCCCAGCACCGCCTGGCCGGTTTGCAGCTTTGTTTGGTTCGCAGGCATCATCAAGCTCTCAGTTACCCCAACTCTTCTGTCATTCCTCTGCCTCCCCTGCCAGCTGTAGCCTCTCTCCCCAGCTGTTCCTGTGGGCGGAGCACCAGGTGCAGCCCAGGAGGGAAGCCTGGGGAGGGCTGACCAAGCAGGTTCAGGAGGCCATCTAGTCCCATTCAGCTGCCGGGGCCAGGCCTGCCCTTGGTCCCTTACCTGTGGGCTGGCCATTGTGAACACAGCCCTGCTTCCACGCCGCCTGGAAAGACCACCCCACCCATCACCCATTCTGGGGAAGGGTGTGGCTCCCTGCTCACAAAAGGAGAATTCCACTATGGACGGGTGACAAAAGGCAGCCTCAAGGAGTGCCCTTACTAAACCGGAAGGCATCTGACCTCCTGTCATTTTTGGGAGGGGACTGAGAGCGACTCTCAGCCAACAGACCCTGAGTCATCCCAGAGAAGATGAGCTGAGTTCATATGACCCATCTCAGAGGTCTGAACCTGCATAGATAGGTAGGAGCCACCTGAGAGATAAACCCTGGGTGGGCGGGGTCAACAATGGACAAAGGCTGTGGGTCGGCTCCTGTCCACTCTGCCCACTTCAGGCTGTACCTGCCACATCTCCAGGTCTGAGAAGGGGATGGACGCAGAGGAAAGACTTGCTCCGTGGGTTGCCTGCCATCTCTCAGGTTTCAGAGCACGGCCTGATCTGTCTTTGGTGGCAGCTATGCCATTCTGGGAAATGCCCGCTTTCCTTTCTTGGTGGTTAACCTTTCTGGAACACTTTAGGGTGGCAATCTTAAGTCTAAGGTCAGGAAGCTCCAGGGAAGAAAGGGTGAGGGTGTGGCTGGTAATGATGAGTATGGCAAGAAACAGGATGGTAGGGAAGAGCTTGAGCAATGTGGGAGAGAGGACTGGTCCTGGTGGGAACTTCAGACAGCCTGGACACCCTGTTACTTAGGATAGGTGTCATATATAGAATTCCTGTACGAGCCATGCACTGAGCTGAGTGCTTGGCATATATTGTTGTCATTTAATGTAAGTAACCCTTTGGAGGTCATTAGCACCATTAGAATGTCTAAGTAATTTGCCTAAGGTCATGTAGCTGGTAAGTGGCAGAGCTGGAATATGTTCCATCTGTGCAGCTCCAAACCCCTGTCTCCTTTCTCCCTCCCCTTTGTCTGCCATGGAGACTCTCAGCCTTCTGGTCTGTTCTGGAAAGGGTTATTCTCACCTAACTGCCTTCCGTGCTTATTGGGAAAGACTGACAACTGTTATACAAATACTGAGGGCTATTGTATTTTAACGAGAGCCTGGGTAGCAGAACAGCCACCAGCATTTCTGGAGACTTGTGGTTCTCAAAGTGAGGACACAGGCATTGCACTTTGCAGATGCTATTTGCCTTCATTATCTCCTCTCTTTTTAGCAGACTCTAGAAGTCATCAGAATTACCTAGAGGGTTTGTTCAAACACAAATTGCTTGCCCACAACCCACAAGTACCAATTCTGTAGGTCTGGGGTGGGACCTAAGAATTTGCATTTTTCATTTCCAGGTGCTGCTTGTGGGCTGTTTTGGGGCTCACACTTTGAGAACCACTGCACTGTTGCAATCCTGTAAGATTAGATGAGCAGGTGTTATTAATGTTTCCATCTTTCAGAGAAAAATATTGACATGCAGGGAGGTTTGGTGACTTGGGATTAGATGACAGTTATCAAAAGGCAGGAGCAGGGCTTTAAAACAGAATGTGACATCTTATAGCTCAGACCACTGCTTCTCAACAGGTGTATGTGCACTGAGAGTTCTGCAGTGATGATCTCCCAAATTACATGAGCCACTTCTGGGTCATTCGGGTGACCACCAAGCCTCAAATGCCTCCTGGCTCTTTGGGGCCTGCAGGCTGTGAAGGCATTACCCTTAGTGAGGTGGGAGACCTGGGCCTCCCCAGAGCATGTGACAGGAAAAGCCTGCCAGAAGCCAAAGCCCACATTCACAGGCAGGCAGACATACATCTGTGTCTCTACGCTGGTCTTTATCTAACAGCTTGCAGCAAGAATTGGCCAGCAAGGCATGAACCTTATCTTTAAGCAGAAGAGGCAGAAGTCTTGGATGGCCACAGTTAGAGATGCCTTTCAAGGCTCGCTCCTGGCAGAACTTTGGTTCAATATGAAAGTGATGATCTTGAAGTGGCAAAAAAGCTCTGCAGTTATCCCACCATGCACCCAGTGCACAGGCATCCTCTGCCAATAGCGTTTCTATGGCCAAGTGCAGAAGCCAATGCAGACCCGCACTAAATCTACCGTTTAATCAGTGTTGGCAATTAGTTTCAGCAAAACCAGACACTTACCTAAGTCCATAAAGTTTAAGGGGTTTTTATTAAATTTCATATCTAGCTTATATTTAGTTTGGATATAGTCAAGAAACATAGTGAAGTAATTTAAACAGTGATAACAGAGGCTTGAGGGATGGTTTTTTTAAACAGAAAGACCTACTTCTTCTGTTTAAGAAATTCTGCTCATGAGATAATAATGAGATAATGTAAGTGAAAGCTTCTCTGAACTATGAAGTGCCATATATATGTTCATCCTTGATTTTTTTTCAGTTTCTTCTTTTTAAATAGCATACTTAAAAATTGAGGTATAGTTGATTTACAGTATTATATAGGTGTCAGGTGTATGACAGTGATTCACAATTTTTAAAGGTTATATTCCATTTAAAGGTTATATTCCATTTGGAGAAGGAAATGGCAACCCACTCCAGTACTCTTTGCCTGGAGAATCCCATGGATGGAGGAGCCTCATAGGCTTCAGTCCATGTGGTCGCAAAGAGTCGGACACGACTGAGCGACTTCACTTCACTCACTTCACTCACTTCATACTTTATCACTGGAGAAGGAAACAGCAACCCACTCCAGTTCTTGCCTGGAGAATCCCATGGACAGAGGAGCCTGGCTGGCCATGGTCCGTGGGGTCGCAGAGAGTCAGACACGACTGAAGCACGCATACTCCATTTACACTTATTATAAAAAATTGGCTGTATTCCCTGTGCTGTATAATATATACTTGTAGCTTATTTTATACATAGTAGTTTGTATTTCTTAATTTCATACCTGTATCTCTCTCCTCCCCACTTCTTTCCCCCACTTCTCTCCCCCCACTGGTAACCACCAGTTTGTTCTCTATATCTGTGAGTCTGTTCCTTTGTTGTATTCACTGGTTTCTTTTATTTTTTTTATTTCATGTACAAGTAATATCATACAGTATTTATCTTTCTCTGACTTATTTCACTAAGTATAATAGCCTCCAAGTTCATGCATGTTGTTGCAAATGGCAGCATTTCATTTTTTTTATGGCTGAGTAGTATTCTGTTGTGTGTGCACATCTTTATCCTTTCCTCTGTTGATGAACACTAAAGTTGTTTACATATCTTCAGTTCAGTCACTCAGTTGTGTCCAACTCTTTGTGACCCCATGGAATGCAGCATGCCAGGCCTCTCTGTCCATCACCATCCTGGAGTTTACTCAAACTCATGTCCATTGAGTCGGTGATGACATCCAACCATCTCATCCTCTGTCGTCCCCTTTTCTTCTCACCTTCAATCTTTCCCAGTATCAGGGTCTTTTCAAATAAGTCAGTTCCTCGCATCAGGTGGCCAAAGTATTGGAGTATTCCAATGAACAATCAGGACTGGTCTCCTTTAGGATGGACTGGTTGTATCTCCTTGCAGTCCAAGGGACTCTCAAGAGTCTTCTCCAACACCACAGTTCAAAAGCATCAATTCTTTAGCACTCAGCTTTCTTCACAGTCCAACTCTCATATCCATACATGACTATTGGAATAAACCATAGCCTGGATTAGATGGACCTTTGTTGGCAAAGTAATGTCTCTGCTTTTGAATATGCTATCCAGGTCCTTATCTTGGTTATTATAAATAATGCTGCTATGAATATTGGGCATTATGTTCATAAAGCTTTATGAATTAGTACTTTTGTTTTAGATATATATGACCAGAAGTGGAATTGCTGGGTCATAGGTAGGTCTAATTTTAGTTTTTTCAGGAATCTGAATATTGTTTCCCAAAGAGGCTATACCAACATTCCCACCAACAATATACAATGGTTTTCTTTCTTCTACATCCTCGCCAACATTTGTTATGTGTCCTTTTTGATGACAGTCATTCTAACAAGTCTCAGGTGATATCTCCTTGTGGTTTTGATTTGCACTTCTCTGATGATTAATGATGTTGAACATTTTTCCATGCACCCATTGTTTGTCCTTATTTTTCCCCAGCTTTATTGAGATATAATTAACTTACAACATTATGTAAGGTTAAGGTGTACAAGGTAGTGATTTGATATATGTGTAATTGCAAAATAAGATTAGTTAACACATCTACCACCTCACATCGTTACATTTTGTGTGTGTGATGAGAAGTTTTAGAATATACACTTACCAACTTTCAAATATACAATACAGTATTGTGAATTATAGTCACCATGCTATATAATACATCCCTAGAACTTACTCATCTTATAACTGAAAGTTTATAAAAACCTTTTTACCATCTTCATCCATTTTCCCCACCTCCATACCCTTCCCTTTAGCAACTGCCAATCTGTTCTCTGTTCCTATGAGTTTGGTAATTTTAGATGTCACATATAATGAGAGGGTGCATATACATATATACAGTCGCTTAGCCTTGTCCAACTCTTTGTGACCCCATTGATTGTAGACTGGTATAGCCCACCGGGTTCCTCTGTCCATGGGAATTCTCCAGGCAAAAATACTAGAGTGGGTTGCCACGCATTCCTCCTGGGAATCCTCCCAACCCAAGGATCAAGCCCTGGTCTCCTGCATGGCAGGCAGATTCTTTACCAGTTGAGCTACCAGGGAAGCCTATAGTGTTTGCTTTCCTCCCTCCTTACTGTTCTATCTGTCCTTTTGCAAAGTACTAGCTGACTGCCCCACCTACTTCTGTAATTCTGTAATTCCCCTCCTACCACATTCTCAGAACAGAACCAGCCACTTGGCCCCAGCTAGGAGTGATCAGTTCCGTGGAGCCCAGTTTCAGGGCTTGCTGAGGGAGGGTAGATTCTATCCTGCTAGACCCGGGTGGGGCCTTGGAGGTCTTCTGGTCCCTCCTATGTGATATGAGGAAGTGAAACCAGAGACACTGGCCCTGAACTTCTCAATACCACAGAGAGAGTCAGTGCCAGGTCCAGGAACAAACTGTCTGAGATTCATTTTCAATAAATTCTCTTTTCCCCATTCTTTCTGTTATACACCAGGATGGAAAAAGGAGCCAACTTTTCTGGAGACTCAGGACCCATTTGGCAGAGAAGCACATAGAAAAGCCAGAGAATGCAGCCTGGGGAGATGGAAGATGCAGTCAGGACTCACTAGTGTCTAGGAATGGAAGGTAAGAAGGCAGATGGAATGGCTTCCAGTGCTTAGAAAGTTCCCCTGAAATGGTTCTATGTTCTCAAGAGCTTCAGAATGAAGGCTAAGGTATTCCTGTTACAGATATACTGAGAGGACTCTTTCTCTTGGCAGAATTCTCTCTTTTTTTTTTTCCTTCTATTTTTACCCCTTAAAATGGGAATTTCAAAGGCTCACTTGCAGGAAGGGGAGAGGCCTATGAGGAGAAGGATAGTGAGTCACTGCAGAAAACCAAGGGCTTAGGAGGGGGAGGGAGCTGATGCTCTGAAACAGGGAAGATGAGGCCCTTTTTAGTCACAGCATATGTCAATCATTGCAGCTTGGCAAATGGCAGTGAACCTAGAAGGACTTTCTTTCATACTGGAATCAAGAACCTAAGCCTTAGGATACTTTACATTTAAGTACATACTTTGCTGGAAATTTTTTAAAAGTTAAAAGGATTAAAGACTTGGAATATGTCAAATATGTAGAATCAGGCCCAGGCATTACCTTAAGAGAGGAGTGTGTTTAGGTTGTTTTTTGTTTTTGTTTTTTTTTCATTTTTAAATCATTGCCTCAGAAATCAGTATGTGGTGTATTTTGCTGCATGAAAATTTTAAATGGCAAATGTTTTTAGCTGTTTGAACATGAAGATACTTATCAGAAATACAAAACACTCTAAACCCCCCTTTCCAGATCCTAATATACAGTCAGAGGCCCACAATTCATCTTTAATCAGATACAGTCAAGAGATCCCTGGTGTTTAGTAGTCTGAACTCTTCTCAGGACTACGGTATGTCTTAAATCAAAATCACGTCTCAGTTCTGGATATAGGTTTACATTATGAGTGGTGACTTTTAACTTCATTCCAGCTGATTTATGATATAAGTGAGGCATAGAGTTTGGCTCACAGCAGTAATTCATGTTCTGCGATGGAGCTCCAAGTTTATAGAAATATCGTGTCATCTAGGTGGCCAGTCCAATGAACCTGGTCACTGTCACAGAACACATGCTTGATAATTCAGCCACACCCCCTGGGCTTCAACTCCAGAGGCTGGCCAGAGAGATGTATGTGTGATTCACACCGTCTAATCTGTGATGCTCTCCTTCAGTTGTGACTTCATTTCCCCCAAATAACGCTTCAGTGGTTCAAATCTGTGCCACAGTGGCAGCTGGGCTGTTCAGGGAAAAAAAGGTGGTTTCAAAGTCCTCTTGCAACCATATGCCAGGGTGAACAGGACGCCTGTATTTCCATGTTCACGTGAGAAATGCTCTCCTCCCCAGAGCCACAGCGCCCTGCCTTCAGATGTTTTATACAATTGTAAGAAGGTAGGTTTGTCAGAATGCGTCAGTGCTAACAAGACCCACATCTGAGGGAGCAGCATAGGAAATCTCTCCAAGCTCCCCAAATCCTACCATTTGTCTGCGTGAAAACAAACTAGATATGTGCACTCTTCCAAGTGCCTCATAAAAGGCCACAGCGGAGGGCGGGAGCATGAAGAAAACCACTGCCTCAGTCCCCTCCTCCCTCTCCTGCCTGTGAGGAGCCTCAGCCGCCAGGCTCACAGGCCTTCTGATGAGGAACTAGCAGAAAGTGGGCCCTCTGGCCTCTCCATTCACTTGAATAAAATGTCCCATCCACACATAAGAACTCCTTTGCCCATGTTTAGACCAATGTCTCAAATTTCTGATAGGCATATGGTTAGCCCCTGACTAATTCATATGCACAAATGAATTGGGTAAATGTTGAGATCTGCTAAAAACCTGAGACCTGACACACCCCAGTGGAGGTGAGGGTCAAGAAAGCTAATGTTCCTCTCTTATTCTTAAGACAAGAGGAGAAGAAGTCAAGCTTTCCTGCAAGGTGGATACAGCCGAGCACCCAGGATATGGGACAGGTGGGACAGAAATGACAACTAAGTCCATCTCACAGGCCTAATCCAAAGAATTTCTAGTGGTTGCCTCTAGCACCTTGTTAAGCATTCTGGGCGGCATCCAGGCTCACCAGGAAAGAGTCGTGATTATTAAGCCAAGTCTGCTTTGGACATGAGGTAGAGAGGTAGATGGCAGAGTTTGCCATCCTGGGTAGGTACCTACACAATAGCTAAGAATTCTGTTGATCAGTTCATCCAGCAGGTAAGCTAGATCAAGTTTAATTTTGTCTCCAATCTCTACAGGTTTTCTCAGTACCCAATGCCAACTGGAAGGAGCTCCTGCCAGCCATGTAAGAAGGAGAATGTCAGGCTCTAATCAGAGAGAGCCTTGGAGAGCTGAGGAGATTCCCCAGCTTCTTCCTGCTTATCATTTTCAGTGCCTGATGTCCATTTCCACAGAGGAATTAACAGTAAGTTCTCTAAAGGGGAGCTGATTGCTGATTTGCTTGTTTTGAGGGATGAGGTAGAAGAGAGGAGTTGGGGAGACTTTGCTTTGCCCAAGAGCTGGTCACAGGAGTAGAAAGCGCTCTTTGCTGGTTGTAGCAGCTCTAGACTGGAAAGAAAAGCAGGCCAAACACCTGGGCCAGTGTCCTGGGCACTGTGCTGTCCTCCTGGGAGGACAGGTGTGGTGGGCGGGGGCTCAGGCAGGTGACATAGACCCTGAGTAAGCAGGAGTCCCGTTTAAGATGGCGTGTGTCATCATGTGGCACCTGCCTTCTAGCACTGATGGAGGGAGCCACGGCTTGGCTGCTGTGCAGCAGTACACTGGGTAGATAAAGGGCAACCAGGGAAGCTGGAAGAAGACTCGAGGAGCTGTGGGGGCTGCAGACATGTTCATTCTCTCTGGGCTGCAGCGGCAAGGAGTCTTCAAAGACGACTGATACACTAGGACAGACAAAAGTGGCCCATCGCCAAGCGGGCACGCAGGCCAAGTGCTACCAAGGTCAGCAACATGATTGCTTACAAAACACAAACGATCAAGCCCTGAGCCTTTGGAGTGGGAGCACTGCCTCAAAGACCCTAGACTACTAACCCTAGAAAGTATCAGATAGTGAGAACTCACACAAAGTAAACCACCTGAATACAACGATCAGCATCACCAACTACCAGTAGCACCCTGTGTAGGATGCCTCATCTAAACAACAAACAAAACAAAAATACAATCCAAATCATCAGCAGACAGAATTACCACCTCATTCAGCCTTGCCCATCAGCAGAGAAACAAAAACTCAGCACAAATTTCACCCTATTTGAAGCTTACACAAACCACTGGACCAATCTTAGAAGGACAGAAACCAAAAGCAAGAAATAATTCAACCTAAATGTCCATCGACAGATGAATGGATAAAGAAGATGTGGTATATATACACAATGGAATATTACTCAGCCATAAAAAGGAACACATGTGAGTCAGTTCTGATGAGGGAGATGAACCTAGAACCTATTATACAGAGTGAAGTAAGTCTGAAAGAGAGAAATATCATATTCTAATGCACATATACAGAATCTAGAAATATGGTACTGAAGAATTTATTTACAGGGCAGTAATGGAGAAACAGACATAACGAATAGACTTATGGACATAGGGAGAGGGGAGGAGAGGGTGAGATATATGGAGAGAGTAACATGGAAATTTACATTCAGTTCAGTTCAATCATTCAGTCGTGTCCGATTACCATATGTAAAATTGATAGCTGAGGGGAATTTGCTCTGTGGCTCAGGAAACTCAAACAGGGGCTCTGTATCAACCTAGAGGGGTGGGATGGGGAGGCAGATGAGGGGAGGTTCAGGAGGGAGGGGATATGTGAATACCTATGGAGAAGGCAATGGCAACCCACTCCAGTACTCTTGCCTGGAAAATCACAAGGGTGGAGGAGCCTGGTAGGCTACAGTCTATGAGGTCACGAAGAGTCTGGGACAACTGAGCGACTTCACTTTCGCTTTTCACTTTCATGCATTGGAGAAGGAAATGGCAACCCACTCCAGTGTTCTTGCCTGGAGAATCCTAGGGACGGGGGAGCCTGATGGACTGCCGTCTATGGGGTTGCACAGAGTTGGACATGACTGAAGCGATTTAGCAGCAGCAGCAACAGCAGCAGCAGCAGCATGGCTGATTCATGTTGGGTTTGACAGAAAATAATGAAATTCTGTAAAGCAATTATCCTTCAATAAAAAAATAAGTTAAAAACAACAAAAAATGACACGTTTAAAACTGCAGTGAGTGGTTTCTGATTCTTCCTCTTATAAAATGATGATTAAAGGAAAATATTGATAATTTGACTATATAAGTGGAAATAAAAGGCACTGACCTACAGTTTAGGTAAACAGGACATCCATGGAGATAGAAAAATGTTAGCTTCATAGTCAAAGACTTGGCCTTTCCTTCTGTAGAGATAGAAGCTATTTCTACTTCTAAATTTATAAATCTACAAAATTACAGAAATGGACTACATCAAGCTAACAGGTTTCTTCTGGTTTAATTTTTATTTGTGAATATCATGAAGGCTGAACTGATCTCTAATTTCTACATCACAAAAAAGTTTCTATCCCTAGTAAACTTGCTTCTTTCACCATTTTATATTCATTCCTAAAGCACTGGGGTCAGTACCCAATTAAGTCTTTTAAGGAAAGTCAGTATAAATTCTTTTTCATGGCCCAAATATTCTTTGAAAAATGAAGAAAAACAAAATATGCTAATTTTTCCTTGGAAAATTAGCTGAGGCTATTTTATGAATTGAAAGTCTTAAAATTAAATCATTTCACTTGAAAGAAGCCAGAGAACATATTCGTTCTCAGTGCTTCCTGCCTCTTGCCTGGTTGGTGGACATTTCCAGAGAACTGCGTGCCAAAATTCTACAAGTCTGGTCTTTAAACCTGTTTTCCAAGCCTGCCCTCCAGTTGTTTGTGAAGAAACATGCCTTTCATGGTAAATGGAAACATATCCAGTGTCAAGTTCCATGCTCTTAACTCTAAAATTAGAAAGTCTTGGTGTGGGAGGAGGGCAGTGAGTGTAGGAATGACGGTAGTTACTCAGAAAGAAACACAAATTAGATGGGACTGTACAGATTGTGTAATATGTGTTTTCTTTCATTTTTCTCATGAAACCAGGGATTTTTATAAGAGGAGCAAAGCAGGGGGTAGGGTGAGGGTATGAGTCCAGCGAGAGGGTGAGAGAGCCATGGTCGTTGGTTTAGAGTTTGTAACAAAACAGGAAGCTCCACCTCTGACCCAGCCCCAATTCCTTTCACCCCATAAATAGCCTAGTCTTCTGTTTTCTTCATTTTTACTTCTCTTTTTAAAATAATTAAAAAAAAATTTTATTGGAGTATAGTTGATTGACAAGTCTGTGTTTCGGGTGTACAGCAAAGTGATTCAGTTATACATATACATCAGAGAAGGCAGTGGCACCCCACTCCAGCATTCTTGCCTGGAAAATCCCATGGACGGAGGAGCCTGGTAGGCCTCAGTCCATGGGGTCGCGAAGAGTTGGGCATGACTGAGCGATTTCACTTTCACTTTTCACTTTCATGCATTGGAGAAGGAAATGGCAACCCACTCCAGTGTTCTTGCCTGGAGAATCCCAGGGACGGGGGAGCCTGGTGGGCTGCTGTCTATGGGGTCACACAGGGTTGGACACGACTGAAGCGACTTAGCAGCAGCAACAGCATACATATACATATGTCCATCCTTTTTCAAATTCTTTTCCTGTTTGGGTTATTACAACATTGAGCAGCATCCTTTGTGCTATCTACAGTGTATCCTTGTTGGTTATATATTTTAAATACAGCATGTACATGTCACTCTCAAACTCCCAATCTCTCCCTCCCCCTGACCCTTCCCCACTAATGATCATGAGTTCCATTCTCAAAGACTGAGTCTGTTTCTGTTTTGTAAATAAGTTCAATTGTATCATTTTTTAGATGCTATATATAAGTGATATGGTATATTTGTCTTTCTTTGACTTATTTCACTCACTATGATAATCTCCAGGTCCATCCATGTTGCTACAGATGGCATTATTTCATTCTTTTTAATGGCTGTGTAATGTTCCATTGTGTATATGTACCACACCTTTTTTCTTTTCTCTATTCATCTGTTGATGGACATTTAGGACATTGTTTCCATGTCTTGGCTATTGTAAATAGTGGTGCTGTGAGCATAGGGGTGATATGTCTTTTTGAATACTGATTTTCTCTGGATATATGCCCAGTAGTGGAATTGCTGGATCATATGATAAATATATTTTTAGTTTCCTAGGGAATCTCCATACTATTCTCCATAGTGGCTGCACCAATTTATATTCCCACCAACATTGTAAGAGTGTTCCGCTTTCTGCATACCCTCTCCAGCATTTGTTGTTTGTAGACTTTTTAAATGATGGACATTCTGACTGGTGTGAGGTGATAACTCATTTTGTGGTTTTGATTTGTATTTCTCTAATAATTGGCGATGTTGAGCATCTTTTATGTGTTTTTTGGCCATCTGTATCTTCATTTTCACTTTTAAAAGTGAAGAGGAAAGGGCAACGCATGGGTGATAAAGGGTAAGTAGATAGATTGTGTCTGTGCGTGTGTGCGCACACGTTTAACTTTTAGAAAGTTCTGAAAACCTGCAAATCAACCTCCTCCTATCTTCTTCTTTCCGGTGCATTTGTCCTGACCCTTCTGTGTTTCTGAGCTAAACTATGGCGGTGTGTGTCCTACCTTTTGTGTTTCTGTGTGTCCGGCTGCCAGAGATGCAGAGATAGGATGAGAGGGAAGAAGGGGTATGTGTCCAGGCACATTCTCCTGCTGGGGCAAAGATGTGGTTTTCTTTCTTTGGGCTCTGCCAGACGAGGAGGAAGTAAGTAGATGAGCTCCTTGCCCTGGGTCCAGTTAATATGAGCAGTTTTGCCCTGCCAATCAAAGCAAAGTTTTGCCAGACTCATTCTACGCCTATTCATTTGTTTTACTTCTACCTTTGTTTAGGTCTTAGGTCATTTTACCTGAATGTTAGCTCTTCCCTTCACAGATACCATGGTCATTTAGCCTCTGGACTGCAGGGACTGGGCTTTATTTAAGTCTGTCTTCAGGGCTTGATATAGTGTCTGGTACATCAGGAGAGTTCAACAAACATTTGCACAGGCCAGTGCTCTTTAGCACACAGTCACTGACGTCCACCATGTGCAAGACCCATACCCAGGACTGAGATGAAGGGGTGGTGAAGTGGGGTCACAAGTGAGTCGGGCACCTGCACCTTGCAAGATCACAGTCAGGTGGGGAGGAAAGACACCTGTGGGGGTGAGGGGCGCAGACACATCCAGGCTCCTAAGCCTCTAAATCTGAGCAGTGCTTGGCACACAGTAACATGTGCTTGTTGGTTAACTTTGCATGCTTTGAATCCAAGAAATACTCATTTCTTGAGTGGTGGTTCAGGTTCTGAGCCTCCATACTTCTTCTTTAAAAAAAAAAAAAAAGTATTTATTTGAATTGGAGCCCAACCTCCATACTTCTAAAATCAGCCGTAACAGCCTAGCAGCCACTGCTTATGAGGCTCATCTCTCTCCAGTCTTCAGGGGGCCTTAACTTTGTCCCTTCCCTGGATTCTGTGCCGCCTCTTCCCCATTTCTTGCAGCCCACCGCTCGAGATGTGGAGGCCTTCTCGTGAGCAACCTGATGTGATTTCCAACAGTGGTTAATGGTTGTAGTAAAGTAGCCAGAATGCATCTCAAGTAGAACATGAGCTTCATTCTGGAAAACTCCATCAGTACTGTTGGTCAATGGAGCAGAGGGCTCTGAGGACAAGATTTGCAGCCTGGCCCCCAAAGAAAAGTGTGAGAGGAGTGGAGTGAAGGGGAGAAGGACAAATTTATTCTCATTAAAGGTTGACAAGGCCAGCAGGGTTCCGTTGGTGGCTAGCTGGGGACAGTGGTGACGGTCAGAGACGGACAGGAGGCTGCGGTCTGGTGTTGAGCCACAGGAGGAGCAGGGAAGTCGTGGAGAGTCTGCTGCTTTGTTTTAAGCAATTGAGATAATGTTGCCAAAGGGGGAAAGTTAGAAATCTGAACCTCATGGCTGAAGTTATTGGACAATTGTCCATTTATTTGACATTAAAATGTGTAAATAAACACCCTTAGGTAGTGCAGAAATGCAATACCACAAGGAGATCCCAAGAAGGGAACCAGCACTCCCCAGGGCTCCCTTTTAGTGTGATTCCTGTCCAGGGGTGGGTGACTGCAGGCATCCTTTGTGCCTGTGTCTTGCCTGTAGACGCGTGGGGTAGGGGGTTCTGAGGAGAAGATGGCAGCGAGCCTCTTTTCCAGCCTGGCTCTGACACCTGGCTTCAGAACAGTGAGACCCTTTGAAAAACTAGAGAAAGCCATGGACACATCTTCCTACTCACCACACATACCATGTAGAGCTTAGGCATAGATGCAATTTCAGACTCTTCCCAGGTCCCCTGAGTTTCATAATTTCTTTGCTCCCAAAGGCATGGCCTCCCTTAACCTCCAGAATCAACTCTGAGCCCTTAGCACAGTGCTCAAACCTCCCAAGGCACAGTCTAACCTCCCCCTGAGCCCCAGGTCCCACTCTGCATGTTGGTACCAGGCCCAGAGGAGCTGGAGGTTCCCTAAGGTGCCAGGCACATCCAGGCTCCAGGCCTGTGCTCCCCGGCGATCTTTCCACCTGCTTCTCTTTCCTTGCTAAATCTCAGTTCATCTCTCAAGGTTCCTTTTGCACTGATGCTGCTTGAATGCGGGCTTCTCCCCTCCTTTCAGATGGAAGTAATTGCTCTCCTGTTAGCATTTGCAAAGTGCTTAGACTTTATTACATGCATCAGATAATGCTGGCTATTATTGCACCTGTTATGTGTGTCACCTAATACTGTCTACACCAAAGGATTATAAACTACTTGAGAGCAGTTGTGTATGTCAGTCTACCAGGTATCCTCCTTATTAGGTTTCAGTGTAATGTCCAATTTTGAGGTTTGAGTGGCTTAGAAATGCTGGAAAGAATATAAAATAATGCAAAGAAGCTCCACTGTCTTGAAATGAACACAAATCTGGGCAGGGATGGGGCTGCAGATGCCCAGGATCCTGCAAAGATGAAAGTAGGGCTTGGCTGAGTGTGCCTGGCAGGTCCCACTCAGCAGAGGCTCAGACCCTGACACCTTGCTCGGGGCTAAAAAGCAAAGGGGAAAGCTCAGAGAATGCAAGATGGCATGAAATGGGCTTTAAAAAATGATTATAACATAATTTTTTTTTTTTTTTGCATATGGCATCTAGCAAGAAGTTTTCTGGCAAAAAACTACCGTCAATCATATTTTATGTGAAACCCCAACCCTTACAGCATTTTTGACTCTTAGAGTCCCCTCTCTTTTTCTCAAACCAAAGAAGAGTTCTTTGCTCTTCACCAAACAATTTAGGCCTTGTTCTCATTTTTCACTTGGGTGTTTAAAATGCTCTCAGGAAAACAGTCCTACCATTCAGAAATTCCAAATATATCCATAAGCCTTTATTATTCTTCAAGGGTACGGGAATTTTCCTTGGAAACTATTTGAATTTGCGTAGAATTTTTGCCTTTCATGTCTCTTCTTGCTTTTAAAATGAGTTTCGGTAAATAGAAGTCTCTGAACTGATATTTACTTTTTTTGTTGTTTTTTATTTTTGCCACATTTAGCCTGCCTAAATATGCTTTGTCATTAAAAAACAAAAAGTAATTTCAGGCTCTCCCCCTCAAGTTCCTTTTAAAAATTAACTGGCAAGGTATCACAGCGTGTCATTTGTTACCTTAAAAACATTAAGCTGGTATTGACATGAAAAGAAGAAGCCAACTGAACATAAAAAAGACATCTCTTGGCACCACTTTTAACAATCTGAACAAAACCTCGAAAGCAATTCCACCTTCTGGTCCCAGCTTTGTAAATCAGACCCCTGAGGATGCCAAATTTCAGAAACTCTTTTTATGCCGAGACAACCCTCCGAAGAAAATGAAATATATTGGATGTTACCAGTGGAAAGGAAAGCCTGCACATCTGAGGCACCGAGGGGAGGATGCTGCCTGCCTCAATTCTCACCCAACATCTTGGAGCGGAAAATGACAGCCTTGGCACGGCACCCTCTCCCATACGGCAAGTGTGTTGGCTGCAGAGGCTCTTCCGGATCCCAGCAATCTGTCCCGTCCAGGCCCAGCACAAGCTGTGGAGCCCAACCTGGAGCTGGATTCTGCAACAGGCTCCCGCGTCACCACTGGGACCCGGGCAGAGGGACTATGTATGCTCTTCCTGGGAATGAGAGCGCTGCCTGGCCCAGTGGGCTCTGCTAGGGCAGAGGTGAAGAAACCTCTAAAGTATGTATACAAACTGAGAAACATCTCTCCTAACAGTGCCCTGAAACTATTTAAAAGGGGCACCTGAGGGGTCCTGAAATGCTCTGTATGCTTTTGTTCAGTTGGGTTTGATCAGGGCGGGTGGGAAGCTCACAGATATGGGATCACATGATGAGGTCCTCACACTTCCTCCTTTAGTGGGTGTGTATCATTAGGAATGTCATTTAACCTCTCTGGACCAGAGAATAATATCTTCTTCTCTCTGGGCTGCTGTGAAAAGTGAGTTGATGACCTGTAAGATGCCACTAAACAGGCGGTGACATCATGGCTATCCAGGGCTCTGGACTAAGAGTCGTACCCTGAGAAGGCACCCTGACCTCCAGGCAACTAGCTTTTGACTTGTGTTTACCAAGACCTTTGGCTTCATGTGTATTTTTCGAGGCTCGTCACTCTGCCCTGTGCTCACCTGTCCTCCTGCTTCACTGCGGACCTTTGGCCGAGCCCTTCCCCGACACCCTACCTATGCCTCTGCCACTCCCTGTGGAGGATGTGTCTTCTCCCGAACTCCACCTGTCTCCAGGAGACCCACAGGGCAAATCAGTCTCCTTTTCTGAACCACCATCTTTTGAGGCTCTACTCTGTACCCGAAGGAAGAATCATGAATAATGAGAAACTCCAGCCCTAGAAGAAGAGAGACCAGTGATCAGCCAGTTCTGGGCAATGCAATTAAGTTACAAGAGAAAAATGGGGATGATGCCCTGGAGACTACTGTGAGCCCTGCACTTAAAGATCAGGGTTAGAATGGATCTTCTTGTCAACATCGTTTCACAGGCGCCTTGACAAAAGAACCTGTGCTTTGCTCATCTAGGGAGAGATGGCAAAAGCAGGGACCGTTCAGCCTTCCAGCACAGGGTTGGTCCCTGCAACACCCAGAGACCTGGGACAGAGGGATTCCCACACTTCTCAACAAGTCTCAGGCCTACTGTCTGGGGAGTATCCTGAGCAGCCTGGAGTGGAGACGTCCTGTACCAAACAGAGGGTGATGTCACACCCAGGCACTTTGCTGACGTGCCCGCTGAGAGTCATTTCTTATTGGGGCCAAAGTAACACTTTGCAATCATAGTGTTTGATAAGATGGTGATGAGTGATCAAGCCACAGTACACTGGAGAGAAATCAGGAATGCAAGAAGTCAACCTTCCCTGACTCACCAACAGGGTGACTTTTCCCAGCCACACCCTGAAGCTGGGGGAGAGGTCTCAACGGATCCCCTACCTATAGCTGAGACGTCATCTGGAGGCAGATAAGGTGAACAGGGCGCTGGACAGGTAGACATAGTGCCTGCTAAATTACAGAAATGATTTCACTCACTCATTCATTCACACGTCTGTAACTAGTTTATCAAATGGGCTGGAGTTGGTGGGATACAACCAGGAAATTGCTTCTTTTTCTCTCTCTTATCACTGCCCTTCCAAATTGCTGTCAAACCTTCTTTCATTGGGCAATATCCCAGAACTATTCAGTCCCTTTCAGGTTATTAATGAACTATCCTCATGTTAAAATATTAAAAAGCCCAATCCAATATACATTTTACAACTGTTTCCTGCCAAATTCAAAGCTATTTCATCTTCCCTCAGCTCAGGATTGACCCAAGCTCAAAAAGATTGCACAGTCTTTGATTATTGTGTTGTCTCTTGACTTTCACTTTCTGCTTCTGACTCTCCAAGGTAGAGGAAGAGTAGGGAGAAAAGGGGAAGAAGCAAAAATGTCTTTTTACTCTGTGGGGTCTACTGTCACACAGCTACTGATGTCCTCTGAATATGAGAGTTTTGGGGTACTGGTTCCTTCTCTTGTAGGGCACTTTCATGGGCTCCTTGGACCTGCCCCATTCCCACCCACACTCTCTGGCTGACTCTTAGGACCCTCCTTCAGATCCAAACCAATGGGATACCCCATGTGGCCATCTAATGCCAGGTTCACCTCCCCGTGGCAGTCAGGCCCTTGGCCAGTCCTATTAAGAGGACTCAAGCCCAGCTGCCATTCTCAGGATCTCCCTGGTCCACAGAGGAATTCTCACCTATTGTCTCTAGACCCTGCAGTTCAGCAAGCATCCACCAAGAAGGGAGATTTTATCTCTGCTCTTGGCAGAGTTCCCTACTCTCTGAATGGGCCTTTTAGAGCCAACCTCACTTGGATGGGGGAAGCACTCCCTCCCCTCCTCTGATGAGAAGAAAAGGAAAATAAATGCACAATACTTCTTATTAGAACTCCCCTTTGGTCCATCTAAAATCATATATGTATACCTCTACCATCTCTCTCTCTTGTTTTGGCCAACTCTTAACAAGGCTTACATGGAAGCTTCGTCCCTCTTTGGGCCACTTGTTACCCAGCTCTGCTTTGAGCTTCAGCGAAAGTTCTCAACAGAAAAATTCCAATTTAACCTTCTGTTATTCACTACTAATAATTCATTCATCCACAATATTTATTCAGTAAACACCCAGGGGAACCACGTGCCCAGGATTATGTGCACGTGTACTCAGTAAGGAGCAAAACTGACCCGGCCCTGACCCACTTCTGGGTGTTCTGGGCGGATCCAAAATTACTAGCCTCCTAACACCTTTCCAGAACACCTACATTTGATTAATCCCACATCCTATCAACTGGAACTGTGTTATTCAGGGCTTGCACACGACAGCTACAAAGACAGCTGCAACTTCATGTCTGCAGTACTGGGCCCAAGTGCTACAAGATCCTAAAGTGCCTTTGAGCCGTCACTGATAACTTAATCAGCAGAATTATTTTAGTGTTGAGTGTATTTTGCTGATATCTGATTCTTAGTTGTGTTTCTATTTTAATACTAAGTAGACATGTGCTCTAAGATACAGACAGTTCCCTATAATCAGAATATTTGCTAAATTATAACTTCCCATTATTTGACCAGACTGAGTTCAGAACACTTTCCTGTTTGTTTATGGAGTACTTCATAGTTCTATAAAGTGTGCATATATGTACATATGATATAAATTTTTTTTCAGTTTTTTTTTTTTTTTTGAGGGGGAGTGTGTATTTTCTTTTATTAGATTGAATTTTCCTGGTATTTTCCCTTTCATCCAAAAAATAAAAGTACACACTTTCCTGGCTTCAATGGATATCTCATTGAAATATTTAACTTGATTTTTTAATGCAAAATTATGTGTTTTTAAAACCTTTCTCCTGTTCTTGGCACTACTAATTGAAAACATTCAACTTAGAATGTCTGCCTTGTTCTTGAAGTTGGATTCTATGTGTTTTGATTTTTGTGGGAATTTTTTTTTTTTTTAATCTCATTAAACCTCGACAGAGAAGAAAAGTTTTGATCTTGTGCAGGGAAAAACACCAGCTAATCTTTAGTGTTGCCAACTACTACATTTCAAAAAGTCTTGCATTCTAACCCCAGTTCCCTGATGTAATATATATAAATCTCATTAACCTTATAAGTATGATTTTTCAGGAGCAAAGAACCTTTCCCTTCTTCCTTTATTATGTCTAATTTGCATAATAGCACATAGTCCAAGTGTTGGCAGATAATAATATCTTAAAGGGCACTGAAGTATAAGAATAACTACATCCTTGCAGATGTTTTATGAAATATACCCCATTAGTCACTTTATATTTGAGAGGCAGAAAAATAGGCACCTAGCAACAGCATGCTGCCCCTTGGGATGAAATAAAAGTCATTTTACATCCAGAAGATATTGTCTTTTCTTTGGGGGGGTTGGTGTCAGGCTAGCAATTTAATTACATAGAAAACTCTCACAAGGAGACTGGGCTGTTGATTGTCCACAGGCATGATGAATGACAGTAGCGATATCCCCAATGATGGCTTTTGGTGAAGGGGATGGGGCTCACTGGGAGCCTTCCAGACAAGTGCATAAGTCATTCCTGTGCAGAGACCCTGAGACTCTGCTTAAGAATTGCGCTTTTCCTCTGAAATGCCACCTTCTTGCCTCCCTCTCTTCCTCTCTGAGTTGATTCTGGAACAGGGGCACTGCCTGCCTCTGAACCCAGAAGTAAGGACCTGGCACCTAATATAGTATCAGGACCCACTTTCCTCCACTGGCCACCAGCAACCACCTGAAAATGCTAAGCCCACATTAGCACCCGATTAGATGGAATTTCCAGAAGGTTCTTTTCTCACAGCAATTAGGACATGTGCAAAGTAATAGGCAAGCAAAAGTAATGAAAGAATGAAGCATGGGTAGAGCAATTGTCCTCCAATAATTGTACTTTGTTCTATACTTCTCAATATTGTACAATTATAATCTTTGATAATTATTAGTTAGTCAAGAATTATAGGAGAAGGCCATGGCACCCCACTCCAGTACTCTTGCCTGGAAAATCCCATGGACGGAGGAGCCTGGTGGGCTACAGTCCATGGGGTTGCTAAGAGTCGGACACGACTGAGCGATTTCACTTTCACTTTTCACTTTCATGCATGGGAGAAGGAAATGGCAACCCACTCCAGTATTCTTGCCTGAAGAATCCCTTGGGGCCTGGTGGGCTGCCGTCTCTGGGGTTGCACAGAGTTGGACACGACTGAAGCGACTTAGCAGCAGTAGCAGCAGCAGCAGCAAGAATTATGGTTTATGAGTATTGTTCAATTGTCATCACCAGTAGAATGATGCTTAGGTGTGTTCTTTCTATAAAACTTAATAAGTAACAAGGGAAAAAAAAACAACCTAACTTTCAGCAAGGGGGAATTCCTTGAGGAATTCGACATACCTATGTACATTCCTTGAGGTGATTGCATCTCGGCCAGTGCAGAGGGCAGCCCACCATGGCCCCAAGGCCACTCTGTAGACATTCGCTGAGCCCCTGAGAATACATAGCCCTGACCTCTAGCAGTTCCCCTTCAGCAGGGGAGTGTGGCACCCAGGAGACTTCCCAGAAACAGGTTATTCTGTCTGTGTTGTGGGGACTTGGGAGCAGGCAGAAATTCACACTTAAGTCAATATCTTGCCTTCGAGTCTTGGCCTCTGTTGGTTAATAGTGGAATGTAAAGTGAAGCAGTGTGGTGGGGATAGCACACGTTGGGATGCCAGGGCTGGAGGAGAGGTGGACTCTCCCTCTCTCCTTAAAAAATAAAAACAGAAGGCAGGAAGGAAGGGAGGGAGACAGAGCAAAAAATGTTAGAAATCATGGTGACCATCGCACAATATTGCAAATGTAATTAACGCCTGAATTGTACACTTGTCATTCAGTCAGTAAGTCCTGTCCGACTCTTTGCAGCCGCATGGTCTGCAGCACACCAGGCCTCCTTGTACTTCACTATCTCCCGGAATTTGCTCAGACTCCAAATTTTAGGTTATATGTACATATTGACCACAGTTTAAAAATAGTATAATATACTCCAAACCATTGAATTGTACATTTTAAATGAAGTGAACTGTATGGTATCTGAATTTATACCTTAAGCTGGTTTTTAAATTTTTGATATCCATGAGGTGGGTGTGTGTGTGTACACACACACATGCACAAGCACGGACACAGGCCAGCGGGAGAGACTGCCAACTTCTGAGTTAATCTACTTTGGGTGGAAATGTCAGAGTGAGGACTAGACCAAGGCACGGAGGAGAAATGTAACATATATATCCCTTGTTTAAAGTGCTCTGGAGGAAGGGAGAAAGATGGAAAGTATTGTATGCTGCTGCTGCTGCTGCTAAGTTGCTTCAGTTGTGTCCGACTCTCAGCGACCCCATGGACTGCAGCCCACCAGGCTCCTTCGTCCATGGGATTTTCCAGGCAAGAGTACTGGAGTGGGTCGCCATTGCCTTCTCTGAAAGTATTATATGATGGATACTAAAATAATGTCGTCAGAGTACAGGCGTCACATACTTTTATAAGAGGGAGGCATCTCTGCTTTTCTGCATCCTTTGTTGTCAAAGTCAGAGGCATGGCTAGCTCTGCTGATTGGAGGCCGGTGAAGTTGTGGCAACTAACGATCATGCTGAAGCTCCTGTACTCCCAGGAAATGTCTGACCGTGCTTCGGAATGCTGCACATCCCCTTTGATTAGGCCTTGGAGCCAGTGTTCCTTTCTCTGGAGAAACTTCAAGATCAAGGGGGCATGGTTTCAAGGTCAAGGAGGCGTGGTGGAAGCGCCGCTGGGTCTGGGTCAAAGACTGCCTCCCTTCCTGGGAGGCATTGAGGACTGGCCAGTCGCCTGGGCTTCTTTGGCCATAAAATGTCGATGGTGATTCTCACATCGTCTTCTTGGAGAAGCGTGAAAAGCAAAATCCAAACAAGATAACAAGTGAGCCTTCAGTAACTGTGAATCACCGCCCTTGTGGAAGGTGTTCTGGATGTATATAATAGAAAACCTAATACATGAGCAAAAACAAAAAAACCAAAACAGAAAAAAGACACTGAGTTGAAAAGATACTGGGAAATCTCTTAGAAACCAGGGGCAGGGAGTGAGCCTGGATGCAGAAATGCGGTCTGGAGAGCTGGAAGCTCATTCCCTCTGGCTCCTCTGCACGTCCATCTGTCTTCATGCCCCTCCCTCTCTGCAGGCTGACTTCTGTTGCTCCGGCCTGCAGGCCAAATATGGTCACCCCGTGGCACCTGTGATTACAAGCCTCTGTTTAAACAATGAGCCCAGGCTTTTCTCTCACGTCCTCACTTATGGCTAAGCCTGGGCAGGCAATCATGCCTTGTCCGCTGAGTTGTGGGTGTGCGCAAGGGTCATACCGATAAACGTCATCCTCTGTCCATCCCTGTTGGCGGACAGGTACCAGGAGAAGTGCCCTCTACAAACATGATGGCAAGATCTAGTGGTCTGATTACATTAGTCAACGGAGGGTGGCGTTTGATGTTAAGAACCTCCTTTCATACTGTCCTGTCCCCGCTGTCTTCTGTGAGTCCTGTCCTGTGAGCCCCATGCAGCCTGGCCCTGGCTGGGAGCTGGTGCCAAGCAAAGTGATGCTGGGGGTCCCTCAGAGAGTGGAGCTGGGCTTGTGGGATGCTTTGGGGGCCCAGAATTCACCCTGCAGCTGAAGTGGGACCAGGCTGTTCTGCTTGTGCTCAGGGACCCCTGTGCATTTCTCACAAAATGTCTTGCAAGTGAGGTGGGTACAGGTAGGTCATAGGAGGGCTTCCCAAGTGGTGCTAGGGGTAAAAAACCCACCTCCCAATGCAGGAGACATAAGAGATACGGGTTCAATCCCTGGGTTGGGAAGATTCCTTGGAGAAAGTCATGGCAGCCCACTCCAGTATTCTTGCCTGGAGAATCCCCACGGACAGAGGAGCCTGGTGGGCTGCAGCCCATATGGTCACAAAGAGTCGGACACAACTGAAGCAACTGAGCATGCACACGTGCATAAGTTGTAGGAACCCATTTCGAGCTAGCTTTAGCAGAGTAGGAGACTTTTTCTGGGTTTGCTTTTCTGGATCCCTCTGTCCCATCCCATCTGCTGCCCTTTGAGCCACTTCGCTATTTCCCAGCTCTCCACCCAGAGATAAACACGGTGAGTCCTGCACTGATTTCCTCCCGTGAAAGGACAGTGCAGAAGATGCTGAACTAAGGGCTGCTGACATTTTTCCTCCTTTCCCTTTCATTGCCCATGGTCTGCAATTACTCATTCCACCCTTGGCCATCAGAACTGTGAGAGGGTGAGCAGGTGTTGAGAGCAACTTTGCTCTTTTTGAGTCAATCTTGTTACATGGATAAGGTCCAACTCTCTCGGGGGAGCTGGCAGCTCCTCCAAAGCCAGACCACTGGACAAGGCTCCCGAGAGCAGTGCTAGCCTGCTTGGTGTCACAAGGAGCTGGGCCAGGTCTGCTCGCCTTGGCCCCCATGAGCAGGCTGCTTTGCAAACAGATGTACAGATAATTGACTGTCATAGGTAGACTGCCACGGTATAACAGGCTTGCAGAAAAGAGAAAAGAACTCTGAGCTGAGGACACTTCTGCCCCTCAGGTCTGTGCCCTCCTTCCATCTTTCCTCCACCCTCTTGTCCTGTTGGACACGGAGGAGCCAGTAACTTGCCAGTAGGTCTGCTCCATGTGTTGTGGAAGATGCTGGTGGTGGGAAGGGCAAAGGGGAGAGGGAAGGGTGGTGTGCAGAAGAGCAGGCAGGCCTTACCTGCATTTAGTGGACAAACCCACTGCAGGTCCCTGCAGGACTTGAGCCTTAAAGATTAACCCTTAAGAAGCCACCAAGGCAAATCAGTCCGTGATTACATTCACGGCTAGTTACTTAGTAAGAATAACTGGCCTCTGTCCCTGGCACAGTTCTAATCCGCTTACACTTGTCAGTTCACTTAATCTTCACGGTGCTACGAGGTAGGCACTTCGATTAGCTTCATTTTACAAACAAGAAAGTCGAGGCACAGACTGGTTAAATACTGGGCCCACTTTCACAGGGCAAATCAGTGACAGAACCAGGATTTGAACACAGATAGTCCCCCTCCAGAGTCACTCCTCCAACTGCTTCCTAGGTTTTTGGCCTCTCACGATGCAGGACAGGGTGGAGTCAGTCTTTGCTTTAGTGTTCTGTGATCATTTAAAAGATGCTACTAGGGAGAAAACTTATTTTTAAAATCTAGCCATTGGAAAAGCAAGTTTTAGCAACAGAAGGTTTCATGATCCATTCAAAGCTCACCGGTCAGTTTGCATGTCTCCTAACTCCCACAGGAGTAAAACTGCCTGTTCTCGCTGCCGTTAGCAGAGAGGAGCCATGCCCTTAATGTGCAAGGGGAGGGAGGGCCAGTCATTATTTAAGCTATGTGATCTGATGAGTGGGGGGCGGTGCTGGAAAGTGAACAAAGCTGGAAATTATTGTGCTGCAGCTCACCCTGACGTTTACAGTGATTCTAGAATCTGTGAACATATGGTAACTGCTGGAAGTACCAAATAGCAGTTGGAAACCATAGGCTTAAGGAATAAACTGGCTACTCTCTTTGTGTGTGTGAAAAGAAACACACAATTTTTAAAAATTGAAATGTAGTTGATTTACAATATATTAGTTTCAGGTATAGAACATAACAGTTCAATATTTTTATAGATTACACTCCATTAAAATTATTAGAAAATATTGGCTATATTCCCCGTGCTGTACAATATATCCTTGTAGCTTATTTATGTTATACCTAGTAGTTTTTAACCTCAATTCCTCCGCCTTTCTGGCCCTCCCCACTTCCTTCTCCACATTGGTAACCTCTGGTTTGCTCTCTAATATGTGAGTCTGTTTGGTTATATTCTTTCACTTGTTTTATTGTTTAGATTCCACTAGAAGAAGTGATTACATGCAGTATTTGTCTTCCTCTTGTACTACTCCTGCCCTTCACATCTTTTCCCACAGCCCATTTTCACCCCCAAATCTGAAGAAAGTCCAGAACAAACTATTTCCTCATCTTCAATCCATCCCCCACACATCAGTGTGAGTTTTCTCTCTCCTTTTCCAGTTTTGATTGGACCTTAAATTCCTCGTCTTTATTGTATGGGGCTGGATGGAGAGTTGGAAGTGTCAGGATGACATCTCATTTGAGATCTGTGATGGCCCTTGGGAATTCAGGTCAAGGGCTACTTCTCTTGCCAGTTGACAGAGCCCCACTGTGTAGCTAGCAAAACCCACCCCTTCCCCTCCCCTGACACCCCGCCTCCCGCACCTGGTCAGCAACCTTTGCATCTTTCCCCTCTTCTCTGATTTCTTTGGGAGCATCCTGGTGGTGATGTCCATTCCCCCTCTCTGTGCCTGGTGCTGACTCCACTTCGCCTCTGTCTTAGTCTGTTGAAGCTGCTATAACACCACAGACTGGGTAGCATGTAAACAATAGAAACTTACTTCTCACAGTTCTGGAGGTTGGGAAGTCCAAGATCAAGGTGTCGGAAGACGTGATGTCAGCTGAGGGCCTGCTTCCTGGTTCACAGACAGCTGTGTCTTGTTGGATCCTCTCATGGCAGAAGAGCTGAGGGAGCTGGCTGGTGTCTTTGTTATGAAGGCACCAATCCCATTCATGCGGGATTCATTCAACCTCATTTACCCTCAAGACCTAATCACCCCCAGAGGCCCCATCATTTTGGGGAGCTAGGTTTCAACATATGAACTTTGGTGAGGGAGAGACACAAATAATTAATCTACAGCAACCTCTTTCATTGTCTAGTTTACATGTTTTGTCTCTTTCTTCTAAACGTAAGATTCTGGAGGGTGTGAACCATGTTTTCTTCATTCACTACCTACCTTACTCCATCAGCAAGCAGTGTGGTCGCTCCTGTGTCCACATCCATTCATCTTTGTAGACTTAATGTTGAGCACCCTGCCTTTGACCAAGAAATAAATCCACTGCTATTCAGAGATTTTCCTGTCTTCTGACTCCTCTTTTTCTTCCCCAACCAAGTTGCTTTGGGAACTAAGGGAACTAGCTTCCCCTCCTCTCGAAGTTAGAGAGGTCTGGAAGTCAGTCTCAGGGGTAAACTGAGGCTCCCCTGGATGCCTGCTGTTTCACATCACAAGTTCTCCCAGAAAAACCAGTTTGGGCAGCACATTCTTGTCTAACCACTTCTCTCTGGAAAGCCCTATACAGAGAGTGCTAGTAGCTTCCTATGTGGTATCCACTCTCTTTCTTTCTTAGAGACAGAGATACAATGTAATTCCAGGTGGCATGTAGTCAGTCAAAGGACTATGATTTTCTGCCTTTTTTGTAGAAGATGAAAGCAGAAATTGTTGAATGGAACTTCTGGGAAAGACTTTTTTACCCTTCCATCCTACCTGCCTTGTTTGGGGTGTGAATATGATGGCTGGAGCTGCAAGAACCATATTGAGTTCACAAAGAAGAGACTAAAAGAATCAAGACTCAGTCCTAATTTTCTTGATTCTAATTGATTCATAAGCCACTGATCCAATGCCAGTAATTACCCACACTTTCATTTCACACTAAACAATAAATAGACCATTGTGTTTAAGTCACTGTAACCAGTCCTATTACTAGCAACTAACAGCAATTTCTAGCTGATACACTGAATTGGATGATAGTTCAGTGAATGCTCGAAGGCCTTAGTTACAGGGAGTTGAGCTCTTATCAAGGCACCATTCTCAGAAATTCTTCCTTTGCTGACAAGCCCTGGTGTCAATACTCTCTGAGTTAAGTGAAATCTTTCTGGTGTTCCCAAATTTAACTTCTTCAGTGAAAGTGAAAAATGAAAGCCACTGGGCTCCTCCCTAGAAGCAGTTTTAGGAAAGCAAGTCATCATCTCCCTTTGGCACGTGGTCACCTGCGACAGCATCGCTGCTACCATGCCCGCGAGCTACATGTTGAAGCTCTCCAACATCTGGCAGCTGAGCTGCCACTGGCTTTTTTAAGCACAAGTAAAACCAAGCATTCAAATGTTCCCAATTTAGCCTCTGAAGCATTATGTTGGGCGCCTCTACCTTGGTCCACAGCTGCCAGCAATCCAAAGCTCTTTCTTGTACAGACATTTTCAGTTTTTTAAATTTAGGTATTCTCCTCACTCCCAATGGTGGTGAAGTTACCCTGGAGGAATTTTTATAGAGGCAGTCACCATTGTGTCTTACCAACCAAAGGTGTTTAAAAGGTTTCCCTGGGGCTGGGGTGGTAGGGACCGTCTTTAGAAGAGAGCAGAAAAACCTGCTGAGAAGCTGAAAGTCTTGTGTCCTATTAATGCCTTATGAAGAATGTGTTCCTCTCTGTAGCCAGGCCCTCATCTCAAGCAGCCAATTTTTTCCCAGTTTTTTAATGAATTTATTTGGTTTTCATTGAAGGATAATTGCTTCACAATATTGTGTTGATTTCTTTCATATATCAACATGAATTAGCCATAGGTGTACATATATCCCATCCTTCTTGAGCCTCCCTCCCACTTCCCACCCCACCCCACCCATCTAGGCTGTCACAGAATTGCAGTGTGAGCTCCTGGCGTCATACAGCAAATTCCCACTGGCTGGCTATTTTACATATGGTAGTGTATGTTTCCCTTCCACTCTCTCCATTCATCCCACCCTCTCCGTCCCCGCCCCCCATTCCTGCCATGTCCAAAAGTCTGTTCTCTGTGTCTTCAAGCAGCCAGTTTTAAGTGGTAGTCATGCCATGAGGGTGGGGTCGAAGTGCTGGGAATAAAGCCCCACCTTCTTTCTCCTTCATGCCTGTGCAGGGTGAGAAGCCGAGTCGGTGGGAGGCAGCACTCTGGAACTGAAGGACTCCATCCTCAAGGGCTGACCATCCATCTTGTGGACCCCTTCATCTCCAGACGATGCTGCCCAGGACCTGAGGGTTCTTAGACCACCCTCTCCTTCTATGCTCTCTCTAGTCGTGCTCCAGGTTAGTGCCGCAGTCTGTAAGAAGCGAGTGGAATCAGAGAATATCAGCAGCACAAGGGGCTTCAGAGACTGCCTCACCCCACTATCTAATTTGACATATGGATAAAACGAAGTCCATGGCAGAGAGATGACGAGTCTCAGGGCACATCACTAGTTAGTGACTAGCTTTAGGTCCTGACCTTAGGCTGGCAAGTTTGGGATAGTAATAGATAATAACAAGAGCACGTGTGTGCGTGCACACACACTCACACACACACACACACACACACACACACAAACTCTTGTTTAGTTCACTATGTGCAAGGTGCTGTTGTAAAATATGTATAGGGTTGTGTGCATATTATCTTTCCCATTTTATGCATAAGGACTACAAAGCTCAGAGAGGTTAAGTAACTCACCCAAAGTCACAGCTAGTGACTGGCAGAGCCAGAACTTGAACTCAAGCAGTCGGGCTCTGCTCTTGACCCCGCACAGTCCTGACATACCAGTGTGTGGTCTTTACTCACTTACGGTCCAGAGGAAGGATCTCTAATAAATTCCTTGGCCAGAGGATTCCTGGCTTGATATCTTACTCTTGTGAGGGACATTTCCTGAAACATGAAGGTACGAGGTACTAAAGTAAGCCTTCAATCAAAACTAAAACTAAGCAAAAAAGTCCATGGTCAAACAAATGTGCAATGTTGTATTAAAACAAGTTAAACAGAATTGCTTTTACCACAGAACTTCTCAGAGCCTTCAATATGCCAATGGACATTGTGAATTTTCTAAAAGAGTCTAAAAGCATTTCCTAAACCTTTTGGAACATAGAGCATTTTTTCATGCACTGATGTCATCACACATCATGTGGCTTCTGGAAAACTCAATCAAGTTAAAAAGGCAAATTTTATTTGATGTATTGTTATGAAAATAGCTTTGACCTCAAGAAGCACTAAAATGGAAAACAGCTTTGACTCAAAGATACCCTCCAGGGTTTCCTGGAACATAGTTTGAGAACTGATGTCCTAGAAAATAATATATTAAAAGTAAGACTTGAAGGATATGATCATGGGCTAAATAGCATCTTGTCCTTGTGAAGGACAAGGAGAAGAATGAATGAAAGAGCATGAATGTGTTTTAAGAATCAGTCTTTCATTCTACTAACTCCTTATTTTTCCTTTTCTTTCTCTTCTCTTCCCTCCTTTCTTCTTTTCATTTAAAAATTCCTCATTCCTCCATAAAGGATTTAAAGTGGCTTACTCTTCCAGTAAGGCAACATTCTTATTGACAGAGACACATTCCAGAATAAGTAAAGTGTTATTTTAGTGAGGGGGGTGCTGTCCCTATCCCCCCACTTCTTGATTTGCACGCCTATAAATCAACCTGAAATTTCTATCACTAGCATTTTGTTTGTTTAAGTTAAGCCATGTCTTTCTAGAAAGAGGCTCTGGCTCAGATATACTTTGGATATGGCAGGAAGTGTGGCATGTTGGGCTACACCACCTGAGCCTCTGCACAAGTGGCTCAGTTTGGGGAGGTTTTCCTGAATAAGAATCCTGAGGGATCGGGACTCAGAATGGGAGAGTACTGCAGCGGCTACCCTCAGGGGACCCTAGAAAGTGAGGTACCTGGTGAGAAGTAGCTGCTGTTTTTTAGGGAGATGTCCAAAGGTGCCTTTTATTCATTTAACAATTTTATCTGGGATCTGCCCTGGATCTGAGGTCATTGTGTGTTTCTACTAGACCAGAGGTCTTTGAGGCCTTCCCTGGTGCCTCATACAGTAAAGAATCTGCCTGCAATGCAGGAGACCAGGGTTCGATCCCTGGGTCAGAAAGATCCTCTGGAGAAGGGAATGGCAACTCACTCCAGTATTGTTGCCTGGAGAACCATGAAGAGAGGAGCCTGGCAGGCTATAGTTCATGGGGTCACAAAGAGTCAAACATGACAGAGTGACTAACACAGGGGTCTTTGACCTGACCTCAACCTTCAGGACAAAGCCCGTGTGACATCCGGGGTAACCCAGACCAGGTGGGAAAATGACATCTGTCCTCCTGGGTGACACAGCGTCCTCCTTTGTAACACTGGCCTGTGCAACGTCACCTTGTCCTTTTGCTCATGAGGCAGCTGATCCACAGGAAGCCCGGTGCCCACAGCCTGGGGCCAGATGGAGAATCACCGGGTGGAGGGACACTAAGGGTCCTCCCCCCGGCAGCTCTGCCTTCCTCGCTTCCTTGTCTTTTCCAGCCTTGGGTTTTAGGGCTCCTGCCAGGCGACGCTAGCAGTGAATCACCACCTCTTACACTTGCCACTGCCACGTGCCATATGCCACACGTGAGCCCAGGTGTGTGCCAGGCGAATCCTTAGCTGTTTGCCTGGAGTGGGCTCTCGTGATTGATCTGCTCCTCATCCAGGCAAACCCATCCAGCTAAGCATTTTATAAACAACAAAACAAGTTTATTGGGGGTTTTCCACATACAGTAGTACTACACACTCCTTCAGAAAATACAGATGAGAAAGTGGAAAAGTCACCCACAATCCTGTCCCCCAGAGATATGGACCGCCAGCTCTGGATGTGAACCCCACCTGCCTTACAGACGCTTGTGGAAGGTCCCGGGTGGGATTCGTACGTGGCCAGAGTCATGGGCATTCTTCCACCTTCCACGCGCATCCCCACTGCTTTGCAGCAGTGTCTACACTGCAGAAGGGGCCAGATTTTGTGTGTGGATTCTCTGGCTTAGAGGGTAATGGAGAGGACAGCGTGGAGTCCGGCCCCCTTTCTGTCTCAGGGACGGATGAATCTGATGGGGTGCGAGGGGGGAGGAGCCCGCTCCACAGTTCCGAGTAGGATTCAGTGTGTCCCACACAGCAAGGACTCGGAAGTTCAGCTCTGCTTGGGCAAATGAAGGATGTCTGTTCTCCGTCATGTATTGAAGCCGCTAATTTCCTCTTGGGACACCCCTGTCATGGAGTGGGCGGCCTCATGTAGGGATACCCCCTCTTGCCAAGTGTCTGCCAGTCTAATTCCTGGTTCCTTTGCTCACGCTTGATGCTGCCTTGGTATTCCCTTTAGATCTCCTAATTTGAAGTCTGTATTTATTCTTTTCTGCCTTAGCACGTGTATAGTAGTTAAATATGAAATCCAAGGCGTCATAAACCATCAGCCTCCTGTTTCATATAAAATGCATGAGGAGACATCACCAGCGTTCACAGGCTCTGATGAATCACCTCAGGTTCTCAACATCTCCCCACCACTCTTAAAAAATATATTTTTTTTGTTTTGAGTTGGGGGCTTCCCCTATGGCTCAGTGGCAAAGAATCTGCCTGCAATGCAGAAGCCGCAGGTGACGCGGGTTTGATCCCTAGGTCAGGAAGATCCCCTGGAGGAGGGCATGGCAACCCACTCCAATATTCTTGCCTAGAGAATTCCATGGACAGAAGAGCCTGGCAAGCTACAGTCCATGGGGTTGCAAAGAGTTGGACTACTGAAGTAACTTAGCACAAGCACGCACATAGCCAGTTAACAATGTATCACTCTGAATTCTTCAGATTAAACAAGGAAAGAGCTGGGGAAAGTTGGGCTCTTTCGAGACCTGCCCTGGCCAGCTAGAGCAATCCTCTCTGCTGGCTCAGCCTCTTCACCGGCAGCCCCTGCTGGCTCATCTGTTTATTCTGCAGTTAGCACTAGAAGGAGACTCACGGGGAAATTTTTGCTTGAGGGCCCAGAATTTATATTTCAGAACTTCTTCCCCTCCTTAGAGCACCAGATTCTGTCAGAAGAGTTTGAAAACAATAGCTCTCAGTGGTCTTCCAAAAATATTCTTGGTAATAATCATTGGTAATTTCAATATCCACAAACATGGTCTTTCCAATACTGTCTCCCAGTTCTTCAACTTCTCCTCCTCCCAGTGATCTTATCCTTTATGGCATCTTTTTAAAAATTTTTATATGTCTGTCTCACATAGAGTACGGCTGTCATTCATTTTTTAAAATTTTATTGGTAAATAGTTGATTTTACGTGTATTAGTTTCAAGTTTATAGCATAATGATTCAGTTATATATATATATATGTGTGTGTGTGTATGTGTATATATATATATACACACACACACACATATATTCATTCTTCTTCAGATTCTTTTCCCATGTAAGTTATTACAGAATATTGAGTAGGGTTCCCTGTGCTATACAGGAGGTCCTTGTACAGGTTGGTTATCTATTTTATATATTGTAGTGTGTGTATTTTAACCCCAAGCTCATAATTTATCCACCCCACCTCACCCTCCTACATTTCCCCTTTGGAAACTGTTTTTGAAATCTGTAAGTATATTTTTGCTTTGTAAATAAGTTCATTTATAAAAATTAGATTCTACATATAAGTGATGTCATGATATTTGTCTTTCTCTGGGTGACTTAGTATGATAATCTCTCGGTCCATACAAATTGTTGCAAATGGCATTCTTTCATTTTTTTTTTTTTTGCTTAGTCACTCAGTCACGTTTGGACTCTTTGTGACCCTATGAACTGTAGCTGGCCAGACTCCTCTGTCCATGGAATTTTCCAGGCAAGAATACTGGAGTGGGTTGCCATTTCCTTCTCCAGAGGATCTTCCTGATCCATGGATTGAACCCACATCTCTCATGTCTCCTGCATTGCAGGCAGATTCTTTACTCACTGAGTCATCTGGGAAGCCACTAGGAAATGACAGTGACACTCTTTAAGTAGGATTTTCTACCAGTTTCATCAGAATTGACCACATATCTCAAAACCTTAAGATATGGTTGGTCATCAGATGGCAGATTTAGGAGAGGGGACACTAGGATGGAACAGGACAGAAACTTGGTCTGCTAAGGGAGGCGGTGACCCAGCAGCTGAGAGCTCGCACTGAGACTCGTCAGTGGGGGGTTCAAGTCCCTGCTCTGGAACATTAATGAGAGGACCTAACCTGAGCATCTTGAGAGCTGAGATGATGTGTGGAAAGCACCGGAACAGTGTCTGGACATAGGCACTATCACATACTCACTGTTAAGACTTTTTAAAAAATTAAACATGGCACCAAGAAGTTTTTAAGCACATTCTGTTTTTAAGCACAAATGTTTAATTGGCATTTTGACTCTGTAGGGTGGTGTCAGTATCTGTCCTGCAGATGGGAAAGTGGCTCTCTAGGCTGCCTGGCCTGTCCCCAGGAGAGGGGGTAACACAGGCATGTCCATGGACGGCATGCAGATGAGTTACCCAAGGTAGGAGGAAAGACTAGACTCTCCCCTGGCTACCAGGTTGGAGGTGAAAGAAGCTCATTCATCTTTCCCTGGGCATGTGGCTGGTCTCCTTAGAAACTGCTGGGGCAAGTCTCACGGTCAGGGCACTTGGCCCAAGGCCCCAGCATGGGCTGCTCACAGAAGCATGTGACTGGGGGAGGAATGACAAAGTCAGGATTTTTGCTCCAGGTTATTGACGCAGGAGGTGAGAGGGGATGGGGGCACATGGGAAGTTGGTGAAGACATTCCCCCAACTATTCTTTTTTATGGCTGAATAATATTCCACTGTATATATGTACCACATCTTATTTCTCCATTCCTCTGTGAATGGATGTTTAGACTGCCTCCATGTCTTAGCTACTGTGAGTAGTGTTGCAATGAACATAGGGCAATGTATCTTTTCAAATTATAGTTTTCTCCAGATATATGCCCAGGAGTGGGATTGCTGGATCATCTAGTAGTTCTATTTTTAATTTTTTAAAGAAACCTCCCACAGTGATTATATCAATTTACATTCCTGCCAGCAGTGTAGGAGGGTTTCTTTTTCTCCACATCCTTTCCAGTATCTGTTATTTGTAGACTCTTTGATGATGGTCATTCTTACCAGCATGAGGTGATACCTCATTGCAGTTTTGATTTGCATTTCTCTGATAATTAGTGATATTAAGCATCTTTTCACATGCCTCTTGGTCATCTGTATGTCTTCTTTAAAGAAATGTCTATTTGTATCATCTGCCCATTTTTTGTTGGGTTTTTGTTTTTGGATATTGAGTTGCATGAGCTGTTTGTATATTTTGGAGATTAGCCTTTGTTGTTCAGTTCATTTGCAAATATTTTCTTCTGTTCTGTGGGTTGTCTTTTTGTTTTGTTTATGGTTTCCTTTGCTGTGCAAAAGCTTTTAAGTTTAATTAGATCCTGTTTGTTTATTTCTGCTTTTATTTTCATTACTCTAGGAGGCGGAGCAAAACAGATATTGCTGCAATTTATGTCAAAGAGTGTTTTGCCTGTTTTCCTCTAAGAATTTTATGGTGCCTGGCCTCATATTTAGGTCTTTGATCCATTTTGAGTTTATTTCTGTATATGGTGTTAGAGAATGTTCTGATTTCATTCTTTTACATTCTGTCCAGTTTTCTCAGCACCACTTATTGAAGAGACTTTTTGTCCATGTGTATTCTTGCCTCCTTCATCATAGTTTAATTGACCATAGGTGTGTGGGTTTATTTGGGGGATTTTTATCTTGTTCCACTGATTCATTATGGTATTTTGGCCACTCACGCCCCTGGCCATGCCCTTGACCTTGCCATTACTAACAGTTGTACTCCCTTTGTAATCTCAGTTTCAAATGTTCCACCCTCTGATCATAGTTTTCTCCTTCCAGTTCAGGCTTCTATTCTGTCCAGTGGTTCTTCAACCTCATTGAGATTCCCAGTCAATGAATCTGTCACCCTTTCAGTATTCCCCACCACCCCCATTGTCACCCACAAGTCCTTACCGCCCTCCTTACCCACTTAGATTATGTGGTTTCTCATTATCACCCTGGCCACTAATACGCATTCAACTCCCTTCCACTTCTTCCTTCATTGCACCTTCTTGGCAAGACCAGAGAGGCCTGGCTGAATCTACCTCTGTCCACTGTGTCTGCTCCAGCAAGGCTGAGCATGCCACTTGCTGTGGTTGAACTTCAGATGGGACCTTGGTGCTGGCCTGGTCCTTCTATTCCATTTCCCTACACCATTATTCTCCCACTCTGTAAGACAATGATTTCCCATTTTCTCCTCCCTTCTCAAACCCTCAGTCTTCCTCCCCCATGCTCACTCTTAGCTGATACGTTGCTTCCTAGTTCAGTGGGATTATAGAACAATAAACTGACAAGTTCCACATTCCCACCACCACATCCACCCACCCATCCATCCTCATCAGTGCATATCTCTTCTGCCTTCCCTGCTGGCACTGGGATGAATTTCCCAAGCTTCCATCAACAGTACACAAAGTGTGGTCCTTGCTCTTGACTGGCAGCATCAGCATCACCTGGGAGGTGATCAGAAGTACCAATTCTCCAGCCCACTCCAGACCTGCTGAATCAGAATTTGTGGGGTAGAGCCTGGAAACTGTCTCTCCAAGTGATTCTTCAGCACAGTGAAATTTAAGAAGCACTTAGCTAGAACCCTTTCTGTCTCACCTGCTCAGGAATATCCCTCTGGGGTGGTTCCCTCTCTCTTTTGCATCATCGCACTTTTTCCTCTTTTGGATAGATAAATTTCTATTCCATCCTGAATATAGGCTGGATACAAAACACACAGCCTCTCTTGATTCCAAATCTCACTTTAGCCACCACCCCATTTCTCTACTTCCTTCTTTCTCTTAACATCCCCTCAATCAATCTTTTCCTCCCACCATCCCCTAAAATGAACTTGCTAAGGCCATTTTGGCAGAAACTGGCTATTGGTCACCCAACTGTTTCTTCTTTCTGGAGACACAACTAACTGACATCTCTCAATATCTGTGCATGTAAGTAAGCCCAGATGACTAGTTCTTGGTGTGGGAGTGTGAACCTTCAGGCTGAGGCATTTGAGCAAGGGTGTGCTTCGACATGGACTGTCCCGTCCCTTCTCTACAATAATGATCCCCACATTTATATCTCCAGCCTGGGCCCAAGGCTTGCTTATCCACCTGCCTACAAGGCATCTCCGCTTGGCATCTGCTAGACATCTCAATGGGGCTTCCTAGGTGGTGCTAGTGGCAAAGAACTTGCCTGCCAATGCAGGAGATACAAGAGACACAGGTTCAGTCCCTGGATCAGGAAGATCCCCCGGAGGAGGGCCTGGCAACCCAGTCCAGTATCCTTGCCGGAGAATCCCAAGGACAGAGGAGCCTGGAGGGATATGGTCCATAGGGTCACAAAGAGTCGGGCATGACTGAAGTGACTTCACATGCACGCATCCGACTCACCATGTCCCACGCCAGACTCCTGATGCCTTTAGTCGCGTTTCACCCATCATCTTCTCCTTCTTGATAAAATGTTAACTCTGTCCTCTGTCCTTAAGCACCTTAAGTCAAAACAATGAACTAATCCTTATTTCCCACATCCCATTATTATCAGTTCCTACAGATCTTACCTAAAAAACATCCTGAGCCTCATCTCACCCTTGCATAGGTGCTGTCTGGGTTCCAGCCACCGCTGTCTTCTCTTGCTGACACTCTTGCCATATCCTCCTAATTCTCTTCCTGCTCACATTCTGCCTGTCTCCATGCTGTTCTCAACAGAACATCTAGGATGATCTTTAGACCCAGAAATCAGATTATCTTACTTTTCCAGTCTCGCCCTGCCCCCAGATCACTCAGAATTAAAACCAAAGTCCTTGAAATGGCTCTCAGGCCCCACATGGACTGGCTCCCCATCACCTCTCTGACTTCATCTATTCTGACTCTCTCCTTGGCTGGCTCCCCTCCTGTAACACTATCTTCTTTGCTGCTTGAAGCATATTCTTGCCTGGAATACACTTGCCCAGATAATCACAGCCCATTCTCGCACTTCCTCTAAACCTGCAGTCCAATTTACTTTCACAGCGTGGCCTTCCCCAATATAAACTTATGCCCACCCACCCCTGTACTTCTTGTGCCTCTTAGCACTTTCTACCGCCTGGCAGACTAGACATAGACTTATTGTTTTGTTTGCCTATTCTTACCAGAATGTAAGGAGAACAGACCATCTTCTTTATTCTGTGTCCCTAGAACATAGAACAATGTTAGGTGCACAGTAGGTACTCAAAGAAACATCTGAAATGAATGAAAGAATGAATAGCTAAATGGACCAGCCTTGTTGGGCCCAGGAGGGGAAGCAAGTCTCACCAGTTGAGTTTTTTTTTTTTT
>SJXQ01012009.1:0-10630 GCA_006408695.1 Aepyceros melampus | reverse complement strand
GATTCGTTTCACTTATGATATTATACTTGTTGCACTGCCATTCTCCCAAATCATCCCTCCCTCTCCCTCTCCTGCAGAGTCCAAAAGGCTGTTCTATACATCTGTGTCTCTTTTGCTATCTCGTGTACAGGTTTATCATTATCATCTTTCTAAATTCCATATATATGTGTAAGTGTACTGTATTGGTGTTTTTCTTTCTGGGTTACTTCACTCTGTATAATCGGCTCCAGTTTCATCCACCTCATTAGAACTGATATAAATGTATTCTTTTTAACGGCTGAGTAATACTCCATTGTGTATATGTACCACAGCTTTCTAATCCATTCATCTGCTGATGGACATCTAGGTTGCTTCCACGTCCTGGCTATTACAAATAGTGCTGCGATGAACATTGGAGTACACGTGTCTCTTCAATTCTGGTTTCCTCGGTGTGTATGCCCAGCAGTGGGATCGCTGGATCATAAGGCAGTTCTATTTGCAATTTTTGAGTTTTTTTAATAATTAAATTTATTTTTAATTGAAAGGTAATTGCTTTACAATATTGTATTGGTTTCTGCAAAACATCAACATGAACCACCCATAGGTATACCTATGTCCCCTCCCTCTTGAACCTCTCACCTCCCTCCCCATCCTACCCAACTAGGCTGTTACCGAGTCCTGGTTCGAATTCCCTGAGTCCCAGCAAATTCCCACTGGCTTTCTATTTTACATACGGTACATATGTGCTTTGTTTCTGGAGAATGAGAGTCCTTTCTTGCTCTCCTTGTGAATTTTGTCACGAGGATCTTGTCTTCAAAGCCTCTCGTCTACCCTGTTTTGAACTGCCTGGGAGACTTGTCTCCTCCTGATGAAGTTGGCCTCTTAGACACACTTAGTGGCATTGGACATGAGTCCCCAGCACAACCTTTGCTCGTGAGGCTCCAGGCTTCCATTTGATACTGCAGGGGTCCTGCCACGCACTCACTGAGGTCTGCCCAGCAGCACAGTGGACAGCCCCAGGTTCTACTTGTGCAAAAGTGCAGACAAGTCACCATGACAACTTCAAAAGAGAGGAGGGAGGTTTGAAGGCCCTTTCAGTCACAGGATTCTTGAGGAGAGATGAGCAAGACTGGGCAGGTGGCTTGGAGGTGCCGCTTCCTGGTCCTCCCTACTCTCTGACACTGTCTCTGGGAAAGATTGTTGGAACCAGCAAACACACAGCTTTGTTGATGAAAAGCCTGTTTATTTCTAGTACACTGGACACTTTGTTCAAGAATAGTTCATCCATTTGAAAATATTGCCCTTGTAATGGTGCCAAGGTCATTCTCTGCTGGGGTTATCAGCAGAGTACGTGCCAGCTCTGCCTGAGGTATTTTAATAGGTGTATCGTTTCCCTGCCAAAGTGACTAAAGAACATTACATAGTTAATTTGTATTCAGTGCTCTCCCTGCATCATTCTTAATATTTAGTTTTTACTGGGAATTTAAGAGGGGGAAAAAAAGAGAAAGAAATGAATAAATAGGTTAGGATACAATGAACTGCTTTAAAAAAGGAATTTTAAGTGGTTCTGACTCATTTTGGAGTTCTGTACCCGTTTGATAATAACAATATACTTTGCAAAGCATTGGAGAGTTTTCAAAAAATTTTTATATTCATTTTCTCCTTTGATGCTCAAATTTACCCTGAAAGGAAGGATGCCATGTCCTCTATTTTAAATGAGAAAACTGAGGCTCAGGAGGAAATGGCTTGTCTCAAAGTCAAAGAATTAAACATGATGGAATGAGCGTTAGGATCCCAGTCTTAGTGCCTAGGTCAGAGCTGCCCACGCCAGGGTGGAAAGCTGGGTGATATAGGCAGCTCCATGGAGGAGGCAGATCTAGCTGGGTTTGGTCAGGGACCCTTGAAGTCTAGAAGTGAATGCAAATGGAGAGCAAATTTGTCAGCAGCTCTGGCTTTCTGTGTCAGCCAACACAAGATAATGAACACAGTTTCTCACCCTAAAAACCACGTGGAGACTCTACCTGCAGAGTGGCTGATGAGCAAGAAGCAGGTGTGGCAGGACCTGGGGGAGAAAAGCACCCCACACACCTCCCCCATGGCCCTCTGGGGAAATCTCCACCCTGGGCTTCAGGAGACCAGAATTCCAGTGCAGTTCCACAGGGTATTGCCTGACCTTGGGCAAACCCCATGTAAGATAGATTCTATCACCTCGGCTCACCCCTTGGTAGAGACAGTCAGCTTCCATTGGAATGTAGCCATGGATGACACAAAGAAATACAAAGCAGGTCCACAAGCTTGTGATTGCCACAAAGCTGAAAAGTGTAGCTGATGACAAATGACAGATCAGCTTTCTAGATCTTGAGACTAGTTGGAATGTCAGGATGGAACCTCTAAGGTAAATGGACAGAACTCTCCTCGGGTTTAACAAAAATTGCATCAGGAGCAACATTCATTATTGGCCGACATCAGTCCCCCCTTAGAAAGTGAAAGGCACATGTTTGGACTGGAGAAGATTTATGAATTTTAGTTGACCAGAGGCTCAGTGTGACTGGAGCTAACAAAGACATTAATAGAACCACGGACTCTATTGACAGAGGTGTAGGGCCTAGGAGGATTCACGTTGAGCTTGCATGCACAGTCAAAAGAACACGGGCCTCCATAACAATGCTCTTCAAGAGGGTTATTGACAAGCTGGAGGCAGGGTAAGTGGAGAAGAAATCACGGTCTATGACAGGGGCTCTATGGCCTGTAAGGGGCTTCCCTGGAGGATCAGATGGTAAAGAATCCACCTGCAATGCAAGAGACCTGGGTTCCATTCCTAGGTTGGGAAGATCCCCTGGAGGAGGAAATAGCAATCCACTCCAGTATTCTTGCCTGGAGAATTCTATAGACAGAAGAGACTAGTGGGCTACTAGTGGGCTGCAGTCCATGGGGTTGCAAAGAGTCAGACATGACTGAGCTCCTAACCCTTTCACATGGCCTGTAAAGGAGAATACTCACTGGAGTGACATGATAGTGGTTGTCACATAATTAAATGATCAGGAGGATGCGGAAGTGCATAATCTACATGGAGAGCTGCAGGGCTGGAACTAGATTAGTGAATGAAAAGCAGAGGGATGCAGTTTAGATGTAAAAACGGGGGCGGGAGGCCTTACGAAGTGGTGAGTTCCTGCCCATCAGATGTGCAGCAGCCTGACCCTCTGATGGGGGGTTCCTGCCCTGTGTGGAATTGGCGCTGGGAGATGCCTCCAGGGATGTGGGAAATGAGAGAATGCATGTGATACAAACTCTACATGCTCTGTGAGTGTCAGTTCGCTCTGCTTGAGGAGCTGTGGTCGTGCCCGGGCCTTCCTTCATCAACACCTTCCACTGGCCTGGGCAGGAGTAGAAGCTCTCCTCTAGTTTAGGATCCGTCTCTAGACTCTGCCCCTCCTCTGAATAGGCATGGAGACCAGAATGTTGCTTTGCCAAGGTTTTTGAGTTTGTTTTATTTCCATTCCCACCTGGGGACTTTGAAGTAGTAGCAAAGACTTCAGGTTAGGGGAGAAATTCTGAGAAACCTCCAGAAAAGGCTCACGCCTTGGGAGGGAGTCTGTTCTAAGCAAGTCAAATGAGCTGGAAGCTCTGTGAGTCTGGCTTTACTGGAGTATCTTTTTTTCCTTTTGGATCTACAGAATTAAGGTTGAGGTTTTTCTCTTTTCTGTTTCTTTTTAGAGGTTTCTGGGTTACCTAATAGATTAGCTGAACAAATCTGGAGAAATTTATCTTTCAAACAGAACTACTATTCAGGTGCTGAGTAATGAACTCTGTATCCGTGAAGGTGATTGACAAAATGAAGCTCTTAGGCTTGAGAACACTGTGGAAATGAAGCCCACAGCTTCAGGCATGAAACCAAATGGGATTCTGACTGAGGAACTTTCCTGAAGGGTGACTTTGCATTTTGCATCTGTGGTGTGCCCACCTCTGCTGTTTGTCCCTCATATCTGGACACCCTCTCCTACCCCATGCCCCTTGCCCTAAGAATCACTACAGCCCCTAGCCAACCACAGGAGATAGTCCCAAACCAAAAGTCCTTGCCGCACCCTGGCCCTGGGAGGAACCTCTGTACAAAGTGGGCTGAATTAAGCAAAGACTGCTCTCCTGGAAAATGGTGTTAGGCCTGGCCAGTCAGGTGGTCAGCGGCTGGCTGGAGCTGGGCTTGAGGTAGAGGAGCAGAGTTGAAGCAGCCATTGTCTGACATGTGCTTTCAATCAAACAAAAACATCCTGTTCAGTTACCATAACTAAGAGAGAGGCTGATGCGGCTGTGGGTGCCTGGCATCTCCCTCCTTCACCTCAACAACTGTGATCTCCCTGGGACGAGTTTGCTCACAGCAGATCTATTTTCACAGATTCCACCACTATAAAAGCCAGGATGCTCTTGGTATTTATTAGGCTATTTGGGATTAAAAGTAGTGGGTTGCTTTAAGTGTAGAGTAGTGGTCATGAGCAAGGGTGAGAATCTTGACTTGTGTAGCATTGAAACATGCTGTTCTCGCAATCTTTTTGAAAAAAGGTACAAGTAGGCCACGGGCTATGCTTGTAACTGTTTTCACCAGTCTCCCAAAAGTGCCTTTCAGATACTGTAAATGATGGTCATGCTTATAAGGTTGAAACATTATTTTAAATCAAGGACTAAAGCCTTATTACTTTTGTAAAACACTAAAACTCATTCTGGAAGAAAAGCAAAGATCTTTCATAATTTTAATGACAAATGCAATTTTAAAGCAATTGCATTTGGCCTTGACAGATAGAGACTTGAAAAACAAAGAAACAACAAATTAGAGGCTTTCTTTCTTATGTTAAATAGAAGTTACACAGTGGTATCCAGGGCTTGGCACAATGGCTTCACAGTGCCATGAGGAACTCAGCTTCCTTCCATCTGCCATCTTTAGCATGTGGTTTCCATCCTTGTGGTCATCAGAAGGCTGCTGGAGCTCCAGCCATCAGGTCCATATTGGAAGTGGGGAAAAAATGAAAAGTCCAAGAGCAAAATGTACACACCAGTTGGAGCCCGTCCAAGACCTTCTACTTATGTCTCATTGGCTAGGTTTAGTTCCATGCTCATCTGGCAAGGGAAATTGGAATATGAAAATATTGAGTCAGGCTCACTAATGTTTCAGTCAAAAGTAGAGTTACATTAGTAGGGAAAACACTGGGAGGTGGTCTGTCTAATGGTCTGTGCTCCACAGAAAGGAAAAGTTTCTATAAGACATTCTATTGACTTAACATTTTATAGTAAAAACCTATAGAATTTCGTATAAATTTTTCATTAAGAAACCACTTCATGTTGTAAGTCTCTGATAGAGTTTTCATAGCTGACCTACCATGACTTCAAACTAAAGCTACCCACTGAACTCTTAATCATCTCACTCAATTGTCCCTGTGTCTGCTAGTTCCCCAGACCCAAATCAGAGTTTACTTAGTTATTGTTTATCCTTCATGTTCAACCAGTCACAAAGTTTAGCTGTCTCCTCTCCAGACCACCTCTTAAAGTCTTTCTTTCCTTTCCACCTGCACCATCAGCTCAACAGAGCATCCCTGAAGCCAGCTGCTGTGCTGGGCTCTGCGAATGCAATGATCATTAAAACATTTGGTCTTATGCCTTCAGTCCTGGGTTAAGCAACCCCGCCAGGCTAAGAGCTGATCCTGATTCCTGATCCACTCATTCCTGCACACAGAACCCTTGTTCAGACACTGTCCCATTCCTCCTGCAGAGTGCAGTCAAAATCTGTTTTTCGAAAGCCTCTGAAGCCTTGTACTTGACAGTGCCCCCTTGTGACTGTGCTGTGTTTGTTGGCCATGTGGAAGGACGGTAGATTCTAGAAAGATCTCTGTTCAGCCATTTCCTGGCATTGTGATCTTGGACAAAATTTCTGGCTCCAAGTGGTGCATGGCAACAGTGGTGTGTAGCAGTGAACACTTGAGTGGGCTTGTCAGAACCAGGAACAGTGAGGAAATCTAAAAGGACCTCTGTCTTAAAAAGGTACTTGACTCCCTTTGGATCAATTCAAAGAGGCTTCAGTGACTCTTAAGAGGATTAGGCCAGAGGACTTCAGTGCAACTTTTGTGCTTTTGTTCCCTAGGGAGACCCTTGACAAGTGACACACACAAACAATACTTGGGGTGGAATAAGAGCTTCATAATCATCTGTATGAGGCCCATAATACAATTCAGCATCTCTTAAGAGCTTCAGAGTCTATAAACATTTTCAAAATATTTCATTTAGGCTTCACAATCACTGAAATGCTTGAGGGGAAAAAAAAAAAAAAACCACGTTTTAAGATTTCTCTAGCAGAAGCATCACCTGCAATCTCAACAGTCATTTAAAAGGACTTAGTCTCCAGACCTGTCACCCTCTTACTCTCCCTCATTTATGCTACTCTTTTTAGAGCTATTGCCTGGAAGGAGGTGAAGTGGATATCATTAGCTCCATCTGCAGTTGTGGAAATTGAGAGAATAGTGAAGTACTTTTTCAGAATCATAGCAGTAAATGGTAGAATGATGAAGCTCAGTCTGATCATCGACTCTTATTCTGTTGAGGAGGTAAGGAGAGAGACAGAAAATGGTGACAACGAAGAAGTAGAAACCGTCTCATCCTCCTCCTACTCCTATCTCAACTCTTGCTAAGACTTCAGAATGATAGGAAGAAGTGAGCACATGAGGAGGGACATGCCAGGGACAAACAGCTCAGTGTGTTTTGTGGAGAGGATGGGTGTAGAGCAGGTGGCAGAGTGAAGAGAGTAGGATCATTATCCAAGAAGCAGGGTCATGGAAACAGCCTTGAAGGACCAGAGCAGAAAGACACTGTTCTTTCGGGTACCTTCAGATGACGTGCCCTTAGAGACCGGATTTGGCAGGTGGATACTTGTCCTTTTAGTTGTTAAGCATTTGTTCACTTTTCTCCTGCTAACCACAACCTAAATTCCTACTTGGAAACTACCACTAACCCTGTTCTCAACCTGTGGGTCTCTAGAGGAGCTAAATTGACCCCTGGCCCAGGAATCAAAAACCTGACCTGGGCCTAAGCTAGTCACTGCTCCAGATTTCCTTAGGCAGTGTGATTTGTTTAGGAATGAGCAGCGATCCACTTAGAGCCAATGCAATTTTTCCAATACTCTAGGACAAAGACCCACTTTCTGCTGGGTGTGGACCCGGAAGTGTGTAACTCTAGTAGTTGCTGACAGTTATCTGATGGACATGAGCCTGTTTCTGAATGGCTTCAACATTCAACAAGAAGTGAGCAGAGAGATGGAGGTAAAATTGGATCCTGATAAACTTCATTCAAAATCTTGTTTATAACAACCGTCTTCCTGAAAACTTCAGTTATAGGAGCCAGCACTTTGTGGTGGTTGTTGCATAACCCAGTTGGCATGTCTTTTCTCAACTGTAGTCAAATGGATCAAGTTTCATAAAGTAATATTTTAACTTTATTTTAACCATTGGCAGAGTCAAGTTTTGTCATATAAACGTCTTCTAAGGAATTTCTTTTTTCTTAGAAAATTGGGGAGATTTGCAAAGTGTTTCTGCTTCTGGCTCCAGGGAGTGCAGATACCAGACTATCCTCCTGTCAAAAGCAACCATAAAATCTATACTTATAAACACTGTTGTCTGACAGCATGGAGAAACATCAAGGCAGCCAGGATTGTAGGGGATTATCTGTGAGAGAATGAAATATAATTCCAGTCAAATGCCCAGATTTTGGTGAAAATTGACGAGCTAATTTTAAAATTTATATGGAAAGGCAGAAGGCCAAGAATAGCAAAAACTATACTGAAGAAGAAAAAACATTTTTTAACACTACCAAATATGAAGCCTTATATTAAAACTATAGTATTTCAAACAGAACATCTCAACTATAGAAAAATAGATCAAAATGGTGAGTGACTCAGAGAGAGCAAGTACATAGGCAGAGAGCAGTTAGAAATCTGTTTCAGTGATACAGCTGAGAGATGGCAATATTTACTAGGTGTCAGATGTCATTTTAAACGCTATACCTGGATGATGACAAATGGGATGGGAACAACTATATTATTCTGAGAGCTATTAAGGAGGTAAAATATGGAGTATTTGATGATTTGATAATTTAGGAGTGATGAAAGAGAATTCATGATAACTTCATGTTCGTGGCTTAGTTATAAATGGATGGTGACACCCGTCACTGGGTTAAGGTACATGGTTCGGAAGCGTGTTTTGGTAGAAGGGGTAAAATAATTAGGATTTGGGCGCTTTGCAGTCGTAGGTCTGAGGATGAGGAGAGACATCAAAGGAGATATAGATTTGGGAGCTACCAGATGGACCGGACATGCATATTATGCACCTTCACACATTTTGTTGACACCACTGCCTCTTGGGCCCTCAGCCAAATGCTCTAAGTGGGGTCATCACCAGTTGCTTGAATATACTTGCCTTTGGGCGATTGATTATGCCAGATCCTCCTTCTCGGCTGCCACCTCACTGTCATGTCAAATGGCAACATGTTGTAGATTCTGGCTGCTCCCACCCCTTCCAGACTTGGATGAAATGGCTTACCAGCTCATGGGGCCTGGCATTCTAAATGAAGTGTTGTTAGGGGAAACAGAGCAATAGTAATGGGTGCGAGGTTAGTGTGGGTACAGCAGAGGTAACAGTCGTAGGATTAGGGAGAGAGAAAACACCGCCTCCTTTCAGAGTAAATGTTAGCAAAAGAGACATAATCCTTATGTCAACGAAGAAAGAAACCAAGGGAGATTTAAGGAAAAAGCCAATATAGATGAAACCAGGGAGCCCACCCAGCACATGGGAAATTAAACAGGAGGCAAGTTACATTCTCCTAATGACTCTGGGCTTTATGTTGTATGACTTTATTCAAAAATTTTGTCCTTATGATATGTGGATATTTAGGGAAATGGAATAATCTTATATTTGCTATTAGTTAATAACTGACACATTTCACTTTTTTTCAATGTAGCTGTCATTACTTACAAAGTACCATAGCAACTATCACTAAGTTTGTTTCTGATACTGATGGCTAGTGTATCTACAAGCAACTATATGTAAGTCTGTGAATATGGGTGTGATTGTTTGTGATGTGTTTGAGACAGAGAAAATGAGAATGAGAGACAGAGATAAGAGACAGACCCAGTGATGAGCCGGGAAAATGTAGTGAATTTAAAACAAATCTGTGAATTCTTTGATGCTTCTTCCATTGAGAGGGAGGGTGAATATTCCCTCCCCTTGAATCTGGGCCTCAGTGTCTTGCTGACCAGTTGCAGTGACTGGTTGGCCAATGGCATAAGGCCAAGATTACACTCTATGTTTTCTGGTATAGGTTACAGGGGCAGCATAGCGTCTGCCTGACTCTCTGGCAATATTCAATAAAGCTGGAAGTTGATTTTTAAATAATAAAAAAATCTACAAACCTTATCATTTGGAGAATTTAAGCTCTCCATTTCCTCATTGATTAAAGAGGAAATTAGAAAGCATAGAAAATCTACAAAGTAATGGTAACACATACGTGACATATTAGAACCTATGGTATATAGCTAATAGGACTCAGAAAGAAATTCAAAGTCCTAAATATTTATATCATTAAGCAAGAAAGAACAAAAAAAATTAAGAATCAAGTTCTGAAAGTTAGTAAAAGAACAAAACCAAGGCAAGCAGATGGAAAGAATACTAAAGATAAAAGCTTAACTTCATTAGAAAACAAAAAGATGGCAATACTAAGAAATAAATCAACCCAAGATCTGGTTCTTTGGGGGGGAAATAATAAAATATGTATAGATGTTAGGTAATCTAATCAAGAAGAGGGGCAAAAACACAAATTTACTGAATGAAATCAAAACACAAATGGCTACTTTGCTTAAATATGCAAATAAACGGCTAAATGGATTCTTTTTCTTAGAAAATAAAAATGGCCAAAATTCTCAGAACAGAAAGAAAAATCATAACAGACCAAATTTACATGAAGGAATTAGAAAACGTTTTTAAGAACTTAACACTCAAAGTGTAATGAGTCTATATAGTCTCTCAGGCAAATTTTATGAAATTTTTAAGAAACCAGTAACTTCAATGTTATTTAAACTGTTTCACAATGAAGGAAAAGAATAAAAGGTGAAATTCTTTTATGAGTGTAAGATTGATGTCAAAATCCCCCAAAAATAGCACCAAAAGTAAATAAAATCATAGCCTAATCTTACCTGCATTTAGCAGTGCCAAAGAATGCGCAAACTACTGCACAATGGCATTCATCTCACATGCTAGTAAAGTAATGCTCAAAATCCTCCAAGCCAGGCTTCAACAGTACTTGAACCGTGAACTTCCAGATGTTCAAGCTGGATTTAGAAAAGGCAGAGGAGCCAGATATCAAATTGCCAACATCCGCTGGATCATCGAAAAAGTAAGAGAGTTCCAGAAAAACATCTATTTTTGCTTTATTGACTATGCCAAAGCCTTTAACTGTGTGGATCACTGTAAACTGTGGAAAATTCTGAAAGAGATGGGAATACCAGATTACCTGACCTGCCTGTTGAGAAATCTATATGCAGGTCAGGAAGCAACAGTTAGAACTGGACATGGAATAACAGACTGGTTCCAAATCGGGAAAGGAGTATGTCAAGGCTGTATATTGT
>SJXQ01012008.1:0-61176 GCA_006408695.1 Aepyceros melampus | reverse complement strand
AGATTGTCTTTAATCCACTGTATATTCTTGCCTCCTTTGTCGAAGATAAGCTGTCCATAGGTGTGTGGATTTATCTCTGGGCTTTCTATTTTGTTCCATTGATCTATATTTCTGTCTTTGTGCCAGTACCATACTGTCTTGATGACTGTGGCTTTGTAGTAAAGCCTGAAGTCAAGCAGGTTGATTCCTCCAGTTCCATTCTTCTTTCTCAAGATGGCTTTGGCTATTCGAGGTTTTTTGTGTTTCCATACAAATTGTGAAATTATTTGTTCTAGCTCTGTGAAAAATACCGCTGGTATCTTGATAGGAATTGCATTGAATCTGTAGATTGCTTTGGGTAGTATACTCATTTTCACTATATTGATTCTTCCGATCCATGAACATGGTATGTTTCTCCATCTATTAGTGTCCTCTTTGATTTCTTTCATCAGTGTTTTATAATTTTCTATATATAGGTCTTTCAGACAAAATAGACTTTAAAACAAAAACTGTAATAAGAGACACAGATAGCCATTACATAACAATGAAGAGGTCAATAATAAGAGGATAAAACATTTGTAAATCTTAATGCATCCAACACAGGAGTACCTCAGTATATAAAGGAAATATAAAAAGACCTAAAAGGATGTGCTCTCTTCTCACTTTTATTCAACATAGTTTTGGAAGTCTTAGCCAGAACAATTAGGCAGGAGAAAGAAATTAACAGCATTCAAGTTGGAAAGGAAGAAATAGAACTGTCTCTATTTGCAGATAACATGATACTCATATAGAAAAATCTTAAAGATTTCATTAAGAAACTTAGAAATAATAAAAAATTCAGTAAAATTAAAGGATGCAGAATCAATCTACAAAAATCTGTTGCATTTCTATATACTAATAATAAACTACCAGAAAGAGAAAGGAAGCGATCGTGTTTACAATTGCATCAAGAAAAGAAAATATCTAGGAAAAAAATTTAACTGAGGAAATAAAAGTCCTATACATGGAAACCATGACATTAATGAACAAAACTGAAGATGACACAAATAAATGGAAAGATAGCACATGCTCATGGATTAGAAGAATCAAGATGTTAAGATGTCCATACTACTCAAAGCAATCTATAGATTCAGTGCAATCCCTATCAAAATTCCAAAGACATTTTCCCCCAAAATATGACAAATAATCCCCAAGTTTGTGTGGGGCTACAAAAGATCCTGAACAGCCAAGATAATCTTGAGAAAGAAGAACAAAACTGGAAGTTATCATGTTGCCTGATTTCAAACTACATTACAAAGCTATAGTAATCAAAAGAGTATGCTATTGGCATAAAAGCAGACACGATCAATGAAACAGGATAGAGAGCCCAGAAATAAACACATGCATATATGTTCAAAAGCAGTCAAGCATGTACAATGGGGAAAGGACAGTGTTTTCAATAAATGTATTGGAGAAACAATAGCTAGATGCAAAAAAAAAAAAAAAAAAAGGAAGAAAGAAAATATACTGTTATCTTATACCACATACAAAAATAACTCAAAATGGATGTAAGACTTGAAACCATAGAACTCCTAGAAGAAAACATAATTGGTAAGCTTCTTGACATAGACCTTGGTGGTGATTTTTCTGAAGCTGACACCAAAAGTAAAAGAAACAAAAGCAAAAATAAATAAATTTAGCATCATTATACCAAAAAGCTTCTGTATGACAAAGAAAAGTATTAACAAACTGAAAAAGGAACTTTTGTATGAGAGAAAATGTTTGTAAATCATCTGATAAGGAGCTAATAAACAAAATATATAGAGAACTTCTGCAACTCAATGGAAAACAAGCCAATTAAAGGATGGGCTGAAGATCTGAAGAGACATTTTTTCATAGAAGACATATAGATAGCCAACGGGTACATGAAAAGATATTCAGTATCATTAATCATTAGAGAAATGCAAATCAAAATCACAATAAAGCTTCATCTCACATGTTTTAGAAGCTATGAAGAAGGAAAGAGATAACAACTGTTAGCTAGGATGTGGTGAAAAGGAAAACCCTGTTCACTATTGGTGGGAATATATATTGGTTCAGCCACTATGGAAAATGGTATGGAGGCTCTTCAAAAAACTAGAAATAGAACTACCATAATATTTAGCAATTCCACTCTGGATATTTATCTAAAGAAATGACTACATCAATTCAAAAAGATATATGCACACCCATATTCATTGCAGCATTATTTATAATAGCCAAGATATAGAAATAGTTCAAGTGTGATTCACAAAAGAATGGATAAAGAAATTGTGATATACACACACACATGCATATTACTATATATGTCATTCAGCCATAAAAAATGAAATCTTGCCATTTGTACAACACGTATGGAGCTTGGGGACATTATACTAAGTGAAGTAAGTCAGAGAAAGAATGTAAGAGAAGTAAGTGAAGGGGGTCAAAAGGTAGAAGAAAAAAAGGCAAATACTGTAGATATCTATTAAGTGTTAATTCAGCTGCATTGTCTGTATATGTTTTATGATAAGTGCTAGAAAGACTCTCTCATCTACTCTGTACTATGTTGAGTATAGCAAGATATATATATAGCTAATTTATAAACTTAATAGTCATGTTGCCTTGAGAAAGGGAAAAAACTAAAACATTTTTATCTCTGACATGAATCATATTATTTCTATCTTTGATTAAGAGATTTTTTCTAAAAATTTCTTCAATAAGTTTATGTTTTTCAGTTGCTCCTTTCTCTGTTATTGAAAGTTCCTGCGTCAAGAAAGCATAGCACTGTCATTTTCAGTATCTTCAACATTAAACACCATGGCAATGGACAATGTACTAATTTAGAAATAGAGATTTTTAGGAATGTAGTAATTCAGCTTTATGGAAAACAGGCAAATGACTCAATAAAACCATCTGGTTACTAAAAACAAAAACGAAAAACCTGTATGCCACACTTATGGGTCCCTGCTGTGTGAGTGGTCTAGCATGGTATGGGGCCTGCTTACACTCACCACTAACAGCTGGTTACCATTCAGTTGCTAGTTTTGGTGCCCGGTTATTTTCAGTTTGGCTTGGCACTGGCAGTGGCTAACATCTGCTAAGTGATGGCTCAATTTGTGGGCCCAGGTTTTTAGGGTTTAAATGCCCTGAATTCACTGTAAGGCATAATCCAGGCCTGTGTGGGCGCTTCTTCAAAGTTGACCTGAAGGCTTTCAAGAAGTTTGAAAGCATCATGGTTCCCTGGCTTTGACACGGCCTGGACCTTCCTTAGGGGATAGTTGCTGTCTGTGGAGGTGTCGTAGGACTTGGCTGCCCCTTTCTCTAAGTAGCAACAGGAGGGTATTGTTAATAGCTTGGGGACAATGAGATAACTGCTTTCAAGAGTTCTACATGTTTTGCCACACGAGGCTGTCGTTGGTGAGAATTATATGGACACACATATGTGTGATCAGGGCTGTGGAGCACACAGACATCTGCTGTGCACGTACCTTACGGCTCTACTAGGAATCAGCTAGACGTTGGAAGTTGGCTTTGGAATTTGTTATATCTGCTGCCAGGTCACAAGGTTGTGTTGGTCAGTTCAGGAGTTAAAAGGCCCAAATGGTAGTGAAAGTAAAGAAAATCTACTCAGGTTGAGGAACTAACCGACCAATCTCAAGAAATTATAGCTTCTTTTTTGTTCATATTTATTTTTTCCCTATTTACAGTTCCTAGAAGTCAGAAAATGCTTGGATCCCACTGTCCTCTTTTTCAAAAAATCTTTTAAGACAAAGAAGTTATTTATTTCTGCAACCTAATGGCCTTTAATATCATTTTTATGTATGTTTGAGTATATTTTAGAGCTGGAAGAGTAAATGAAATGCAGTATTTACATTTTGCTAATTTTCTTCTCTTGTCAGAAAGCTGCTATTTTGCAGAAAGAGAAATATGTTAAAAATGTAAGTATTTTAACTATAAAAATCAATTGTCATAAATTGTATATATAGCAAATCACATGGGAAGTCTTTATTTCCTAATTTAAAAAATCTGCCTCAAAGAAATATTTCAGCACACAGAGGCACATGGGCCACTTGGCAGAGGGCCTAATTGAAACCAAGGGCCCAGGAGAAGAGCTGAACTCTGCATCTGCTGTCCAGAACTGGCTGCGCTACACTTTGAACCAGTGCTGATGGCTTTGTACACAAAGATCAAAATGAGTTTGTTTTATTCAGCTGGGTTGTGGAGGTGCACATATTTTGGCTTCTGGATGCAATAAAGCATTGAGCTCTCAGATAAACAAACTATAAATCTAATCAAGCCTGGGCACAATGATAAGTGGATTGCTTGAGAGAGGGAGAGACAGACACAGAGAGACAGAGAAAGACTCATAAGATAAAATGGCCCAATTCCATTTTATGCAGTAGAGTACGAATGTGAATCTTGGCACATCGCCAGTTTTAGCAACTATTTCTTCTTCCTTTTCCTCTTCCTTCTTCTCCTCCTCTCATCTGCCTTCTTGTCATACTGCAGTGAGACTGAAGATATACTCTCCCTTAAAGAATTGTCCAGGGAGCGACATTAGACTCCTAGAATGGAAGTAGGTGAATTAATATAAAATGTTTCTTCTTAAAGTTGTGTTTGAGGACTTTGAAATAGTTCCCTCTCTTTCTCAAAGCAGTTTAGGCAAAAATGTATAGGCAGTGTATTCCTGTGCTATTTGTACCCACCAGTAGTGTCATCATGTAACCTTTATTTGTCCCCAGTTATGTACTTGGAAGTAACAATGAATGTTCCATCTTAAACATGTTTAGATGTAAGCACTCCAAAGCATAGTTGAATGTTTGAGCCATGACGAAAAATGGAAAGGTGTCATTGATTTATTCATATGCTTTGGATGTGCTGACCCACCACACAACTTCAAATATTGTTGGAATCAATCCATCTCCTTACTTTACTAAGTAGCTGCCAGATAAATCTCCAGATATAATAAAATATGTGTCCATTAGGAATGACTGAATTCCACAACTAGATTCCACCTGAAATCTGAATGATGAAGTTTTTATTTAACATGAATACATAAGTTGACAGGTTTAAAAACTGCCCAAGAAATAAATAACAGTGATTTAGAAATTTCCTCCAGTAATACAGGAATCCTGGCTGTGCAGTAAATAATGAACTTCTAAAAAAAAGACATCTATAATTTAAATCACTAATCAGATATTTAAAGCATGGTTAGCTGCTTTAAATTTCTTTTTATTGAGATATAATTCACTTACCACAAAAATTTATACCTTTAAAGTATATAACTTAAGTAGTTTTTAATATATTCATAAAACATGCAACCATGATTTCTATCTAATCCCAGAACATTTCATCACCTCAAAAAGAAATTCTGTACCCATTAGCAGCCTTTTGTGGGATTTATTGATAGAAATTTCAGAGAACTGATACTTCATTCTAACTTCCAATTTGAATAGAGTTTCATTTGTACTTCTGAAAAATAAACTTTGATGTTTTTTCATCTCCAATTTTCATGCTATTAAGATTCTTTTCTGTAGATAACCAAAATATTTTATATAGTAAAATATAGCAGAGTTTAGAGAGTTCAGCACTGAACTGTACAGCTTATTGTATGAACTACTAAAGTTCCTTAAGACTCAGAATTTTAGTCTTGTCATATATGAGCCTATCAGTCTAAAGAACTGAGCTGGGTGCTTCATTGTTCAGAGTGTTTGGAGGAGTCTTGTTTCTTGTTTAAAACATATATAGAAAGGTCAATAATAGTTATTACAATATTAATAATAATTAGGAAGGATAGGAAGAATAAAATAAACATGAAGAAAAACATCCTAATATAATTTATTGATCACCCTCCTATGCTAGGAGTTTGTTCAGTATACTTTTCATTTAACAATGCATTTATTCTCAGTATAACTTATGAATGTAAGTAACATAATATTAAGCGCAACTTGGTTCTAAGCAGCAGAAATCAATCTTGTTTATCTGCAGAAAACAGGGTATTTATTGGGAGTATCTAGAGGTTCCAGACTTAGGAGTATTGACTGGAAGACTGGACTGCAGAAACAGTGGCAGTCATGCCGCTGCAATCTGATGACATGTCATTGCTGTTACTGCTGCTGTAACGAATATGACCACCTGCTTTTCCGATACCACTGTGTTAACTGCTTAAGATTCAACAACTGTGAAAAGAGGATCTGATGTACTGAACTTGCATTAGGTGCCCACAGTGTGGAGAAACAAGGGAGGAACAAGTCTGTTTGGCTTAGGTGATGGTTAATTTTATGTGTCAGCTTGGCCGGGCCACAGTGCCCAGATATTTGGACAAATATTCTGTATGTTTTTATGAAGGCCTTTTTTTTTTTTTCTTTTTGGGTAAGATAAACATTTACATCAGTGAACTTTTGAGTATCACAAATTACCCTCCATTGTCTTATGCAATTAACTGAAGATGTTCTAGAACAAAGACTTATGTCCTCCCAGTAAAAATGAATTCTGCCAGCAGACAGCTTTTGGACTTGAACTGAACTTTTTCCTGTGTCTCCAGGCTACCAGCTTACTCCATTAGATTTTGGATGCGTCAACCCACAGGATAATGAGAGCCAATTCCTGAAAATAAATCTCCCTCTCTCTCACTCACACATCCTGTTGGTTCTACTTCTCTGGAGTAGAACTAGTACAGCTTATTTTGAAGGAGGTGGATAAAACCTCCATAGATTTCTATAAAAAGTAATTATTCAAATAAATTTGAATTACCAGTAAGAAGGGAAGTGCTCAATAATGAACAGCCAAAAAGTAAGAAATGTCCATTATACATAATATATGAAGATGGTGTCTAGGTTCTCAGGGACAGGAACTCAGAGATATGGAGTTAATCTGGAAAGAAATCATGAGAGAGTGTTTCCTAAAGGAAGCAAGAGACATGAATTGGAGGAGCAGAAGAAGGAAGGTATTCTAAGTCAGGGGAATAAAAATGAGCACGTGCTCTACCACTGGGATGGTAACACAATGGGTTATGGAGGAAGAGACACTGGGCCAGACCTTTGAATAGCCTGCAAGCCTCTGAAAAGCCAACTGCCTTGTCAGAACTGCATCTACCCAGAAACCACCATGCTCTAAGAAGCCAAATCCACATGGAGAGGCTCTGAGAGAAGGAGAGAAACATAACACACACAAGGAGCACGCTGGTGCAAAATCTCAGTGAAGAAACCTTTGAGGACTGTATATTCTCCAGCTACCCTAGCTATCAAACTGATATCCTGAATATCAAAATGGAACATCAAGTTGAGTCCTTCTTAGGCATCTTATCCCCAAATCACAAGGTAAACAAAATGGCTCTCGGATGCCATTGCGTAGTTTTGGCATAGATAGCGCAGTGGTAGAGTTCTGTCACAGATACCATCCACGGGGCGTGATGCTCTAAAAGCCTGGAGAGGCAGAACCAAATCAGGTGAACAAATGAGGCTCCTGAGGGTGAGGTTAGAGAAGACAAAAGGCAAGGACTGAGGCTGAATGATACTTGTATGAATCATCAACGGAAAAATACTCCAGGTGTTAGCGAAGGAAACAGAATGATTGGAGAGAGCAGAATTAAATGAGCAAACACTGCTACTGAAGAGCAAGATATTGATGGGACAGTGAGGAACAGTATAAGTAGCCAGAGAACATGGGCTCAATGAAGACAACTCGTTTTATTAAGGGCACTATTGATCTTGTATACAGCAGTTTTACTAGAGTGAATAATGAAACTGAAATGGATAAGAAATGAGATTTGGTTTTGGCAAATGATTAATAGTATGCTACTCAGGATTATTAATAACTATAAGAAAGCCCTTTAGGAAGAAAATAAATAAAAGCCTAATGTGTGTTTATTAGTATAAATGTATTTCATAAATGATAACATTTGTAAATAAGGGATACAAATATGTCTATAAATTTATTTTAGAATTTGAATTTATAGAACTTACACAGAAAATACACAACAAGAATAAGGCTACCTTAAAGATAAAAAAGCCAGGCTTCAGCAATATGTGAACGGTGAACTTCCAGGTGTTCAAGCTGGTTTTAGAAAAGGCAGAGGAACCAGAGATCAAATTGCCAACATCTGCTGGATCATGGAAAAAGCAAGAGAGTTCCAGAAAAACATCTATTTCTGCTTTATTGACTATGCCAAAGCCTTTGACTGTGTGGATCACAATAAAGTGTGGAAAATTCTGAAAGAGATGGGAATACCAGACCACCTGACCTGCCTCTTGAGAAACCTATATGTAGGTCAGGAAGCAACAGTTAGAACTGGACATGGAACAACAGACTGGTTCCAAATAGGAAAAGGAGTACATCAAGGCTGAATATTGTCACCCTGCTTATTTAACTTCTATGCAGACTGCATCAAGAGAAATGCTGGACTGGAAGAAGCACAAGCTGGAATCAAGATTGCCAGGAGAAATATAAATAACCTCAGATATGCAGATGACACCACCCTTATGGCAGAAAGTGAAGGGAACTAAAAAGCCTCTTGATGAAAGTGAAAGAGGAGAGTGAAAATGTTGGCTTAAAGCTCAACATTCAGAAAACGAAGATCATGGCATCTGGTCCCATCACTTCATGGCAAATAGATGGGGAAACTGTGGAAACAATGTCAGACTTTATTTTTTGAAGCCCCAAAATCACTGCAGATGGTGACTGCAGCCATGAAATTAAAAGACACTTACTCCTTGGAAGGAAAGGTATGACCAACCTAGATAGCATATTGAAAAGCAGAGACATTACTTTGCCAATAAAGGCCCATCTAGTCAAGGCTATGATTTTTCCAGTGGTCATGTGTATGGATGTGAGAGGTGGACTGTGGAGAAAGCTGAGTGCCGAAGAATTGATGCTTTTGAACTGTGGTGTTGGAGAAGACTCTTGAGAGTCCCTTGGACTGCAAGGAGATCCAACCAGTCCATTCTGAAGAAGATCAACCCTGGGTGTTCTTTGGAAGGAAGGATGCTAAATCTGAAACTACAATAGTTTGGCCACCTCATGAGAAGAGTTGACTCATTGGAAAAGAGTCTGATGCTGGGAGGGATTGAGGCAGGAGGAAAAGGGGACGACAGAGAATGAGATGGCTGGATGACATCACTCGATGGACATGAGTTTGAGTGAACTCCGGGAGATGGTGATGGACAGGGAGGCCTGGCATGCTGCGATTCATGGGGTCGCAAAGTCGGACATGACTGAGAGACTGAACTGAACTGAAAGATAAAAAAATTTGAAATTTGAACTTGTGGTCCAAATTAATGGCCACTGTTTTGTTTCAAGTTGACAACCTATTTATTTAAATACCGTTTTGATTTTGCACAATATCGAGATTCTCTATGGTATCCCTTCACTTGTGCAATACTACAGAAGTGGATATGCAGAGGCCTGACACTTAAAAGACCAGTACAAAATTAAAACTTCCTCATGAATTTCACATTTGTAAGAAAGTTAAATGTATATAGAGATGGCAAAGCAGGCTATATTTCCAAAATCTGCATAAAGCAATTTAACCTAGAAGTCAAGGTGAGTGCCACAGATTCTCATGTTTTAAAATGTGATATATACTGTTTTATGCATTTTCTACTCTTCAAATTAGGTACAATTATTTAGAAATTATATTCTATCAAACATTTGTGTGACTCTTGAAGCTTCTCCATAGACTTCTATGGAAAACTACTGGTTTAAACAATGGGGATTCTTCAATGCAGTCTGCTTTTAACAGAACTGCTTTGGACAGAAAGCAATTTCATTTGAATATAAAAATTATGTTCTCCATGCTCTAGTCTGTGTTTATTTTATCTTTATTTGTGGTTTTACCAAATTTCAAATAAATGTGTTTTTTATCTTTATTTTTTTCATAAAACTTCTCATGAAAGTTGCATAATTTCTCTTTGTATTATCTGCTCTCTAGAACTTTCCCCCCTCTTTTGGAAAAAAGGCTTTCATGGCCAGCTGTATGGCTCACTAAATTCTGCTCAATACCATGCAAGGACAATGGGATAGTCTTTCAGTTTGCTTATATTATTAGCTATTATGTCAGTATTAAAGATATCAAAAGGCATTTTAACCTCATAGATGAAGCAGACAGTCACTAAATAAGTACTGTGACACCTGTTAGCTTCAATCAAGACTTTAGGTATCATTAGCAAAGAAGCATGTTGGGGCTGGAGGGGAGGCTTGGTCATCTCTACTTCAAGGTTAGAATTGCCCTAACTCCACTAATAGCTGTGTAATATGGACACCTCTGTTTTGGATACAAGAGGAAGGGAACTGTTCTGATGCTACAGTTTGTGAAATGTAAAACCATTGTCTAATTCTGATATTAAGTGCAGTTGTTCACACCTAACCATGTATTTATCATCTTGCATTGTTATCTCAAGATATTTATTTTCCAATGGGACTCTGAATAGCTTTGTGTAGGAGATCTTGTCTTTCCTATTTAGCTGTAAGCCTTTCAAATACAATGGGCAATATCTCATAATTTTAGTTGCCAGTGTATACAGGGTAGTTTCCGGCACAGACTGGAATGAAGCAGAAGTTGCTGCTGCTGCTAAATCGCTTCAGTCATGTCTGACTCTGAGTGACCCCATAGATGGCAGCCCACCAAATCCCCCGTCCCTGAGATTCTCCAAGCAAGAACACTGGAGTGGGTTGCCATTTCCTTCTCCAATGCATGAAAGTGAAAAGTGAAAGGGAAGTCGCTCAGTCATGTCTGACTCTTAGTGACCCCATGGACTGCAGCCCACCAGGCTCCTCTGTCCATTGGACTTTCCAGGCAAGAGTACTGGAGTAGGTTGCCATTGCCTTCTCCGCCCCCAAAAGATTTCCTTTGTATTATAGGGGACTGGACTACAAAAGTAGGAAGTCAAGAAACACCTGGAGTAACAGACAAATTTGGCCTTGGAATGCGGAATGAAGCAGGGCAAAGGCTAATAGAATTTTGCCAAGAGAATGCATTGGTCATATAAAAGACCTTCTTCCAACAACACAAGAGAATACTTACCAGATGGTCAACACCGAAATCAGATTGATTATATTCTTTGCAGCCAAGGATGGAGAAGTTCTATACAGTCAGCAAAAACAAGACTGGGAGCTGACTGTGGCTCAGATCATGAACTACTTATTACCAAATTCAGATTTAAATTGAAGAAAGTAGGGAAAACCACTAGACCATTCAGGTATGACCTAAATCAAATCCCTCTGACTATACACTGGAAGTGAGAAATAGATTTAAAGAACTAGGTCTGATAGACAGAGTGCCTGATTAACTATGGACAGAAGTTCGTGACATTGTACAGGAGACAGGGATCAAGACCATCCTCATGGAAAAGAAATGTGAAAAAGCAAAATGGCTGTCTGAGGAGGGCTTACAAATAGCTGTGAAAAGAAGAGAAGCAAAAAGGAAAGGAGATAAGGAAAGATATTCACATTTGAATGCAGAGTTCCAAAGAATAGCAAGGAGAGATTAAGAAAGCCTTCCTCAGCAATCAATGCAAAGAAATAGAGGAAAACAATAGAATGGGAAAGACTAGAGACCTCTTCAAGAAAATTAGAGATACCAAGGGAATATTTCATGAAAAGATGGGCTTGATAAAGAACAAAAATGGTATGGACCTAACAGAAGCAGAAGATATTAAGAAGAGGTGGCAAGAATACACAGAAGAACAGTACAAAAAAGATCTTCATGACCCAGATAATCACGATGGTGTGATCAGTCACCTAGAGCCAGACATCCTGGAATGTGAAGCCAAGTGGGCCTTAGAAAGCATCACTACCAAAAAAGCTAGTGGAGGTGATGGAATTCCAGTTGAGCTGTTTCAAATCCTGAAAGATGATGCTGTGAAAGTGCTGCACTCAATTTGCCAGCAAATTTGGAAAACTCAGCAGTGGCCACAGGACTGGAAAAGGTCAGTTTTCATTCCAATCCCAAAGAAAGGCAATGCCAAAGAATGCTCAGACTACCACATAATTTCACTCATCTCACATGCTAGCGAAGTAATGCTCAAAATTCTCCAAGCCAGGCTTCAGCAATATGTGAACCGTGAACTTCCAGATGTTCAAGCTGAATTTAGAAAAGGCAGAGGAACCAGAGATCAAATTGCCAACACTCACTGGATCATGGAAAAATCAAGTGAGTTCCAGAAAAACATCTATTTCTGCTTTATTGACTATGCCAAAGCCTTTGACTGTGTGGATCACAATAAAGTGTGGAAAATTCTGAAAGAGATGGGAATACCAGACCACCTGACCTGCCTCTTGAGAAATCTGTATGCAGGTCAGGAAGCAACAGTTAGAACTGGACATGGAACAACAGACTGGTTCCAAATGATGCTGTGAAAGTGCTGCACTCAATTTGCCAGCAAATTTGGAAAACTCAGCAGTGGCCACAGGACTGGAAAAGGTCAGTTTTCATTCCAATCCCAAAGAAAGGCAATGCCAAAGAATGCTCAGACTACCACATAATTTCACTCATCTCACATGCTAGCGAAGTAATGCTCAAAATTCTCCAAGCCAGGCTTCAGCAATATGTGAACCGTGAACTTCCAGATGTTCAAGCTGAATTTAGAAAAGGCAGAGGAACCAGAGATCAAATTGCCAACACTCACTGGATCATGGAAAAATCAAGTGAGTTCCAGAAAAACATCTATTTCTGCTTTATTGACTATGCCAAAGCCTTTGACTGTGTGGATCACAATAAAGTGTGGAAAATTCTGAAAGAGATGGGAATACCAGACCACCTGACCTGCCTCTTGAGAAATCTGTATGCAGGTCAGGAAGCAACAGTTAGAACTGGACATGGAACAACAGACTGGTTCCAAATAGGAAAAAGAGTACATCGAGAATGTAATTTGTCACCCTGCTTATTTAACTTATATGCAGACTCCATCATGAGAAACGCTGGGCTGGAGGAAGCACAAGCTGGAGTCAAGACTGGTGGGAGAAATATAAATAACCTCAGATATGCAGATGACACCACTCTTATGGCAGAAAGTGAAGAGGAACTCAAAAGACTCTTGATGAAAATGAAAGAGGAGAGTGAAAATGTTGGCTTAAAGCTCAACATTGAGAAAATGAAGACCATGGCATCTGGTCCCATCACTTCATGGCAAATAGATGGGGAAACAGTGGAAACCATGTCAGACTTTATTTTTTGGGGTTCCAAAATCATTGCAGATGGTGACTGCAACCATGAAATTAAAAGACACTCCTTGGAAGGAAAGTTATGACCAACTTAGATAGCATATTGAAAAGCAGAGACATTACTTTGCCAACAAAGATCCATCTAGTGAAGGCTATGGTTTTTCCTGTGGTCAAGTATGGATGCGAGAGTTGGACTGTGAAGAAACTCAGTGTTGAAGAATTGATGCTTTTGAACTGTGGTGTTGGAGAAGACTCTTGAGAGTCCCTTGGACTGCAAGGAGATCCAACCAGTCCATGCTAAAAGAGGTGAGTCCTGAGTGTTCATTGGAAGGACTGATGCTAAAGCTGAAACTCCAATAGTCTGGCCACCTCATGCAAAGAGTTAACTCATTGGAAAAGACTCTGATGCTGGGAGGGATTGGGGGCAGGAGGAGAAGGGGACGACAGAGGATGAGATGGCTGGATGGCATCACTGGCTTGATGGATATGAGTTTGAGTAAACTCCGGAGCTGGTGATGGACAGGGAGGCCTGGCGTTCTACTCTTCACAGAGGAGCCTGGTGAGCTACAATTCATGGGGCCACAAAGAATCAGACATGACTGAGCAACTAACACTTTCACTTTCACTTCCATGAGTGTGTTCTGTGTGTTTATACACCATTTTCATTTTTCTTAGTTTGTTAAGGAGGTAGAACCTGTGCAATATTACAGCTGTCCACATAGTATGTAGCATAGCCAGAGGAATGACATGGGAGGTCAAAACTATTAATTAGTTCAGTTCAGTCAGTTCAGCTTAGTCACTCAGTCATGTAGGACTCTTTGTGACACCATGAATTGTAGCTCACCAGGCTCCTCTGTCTATGGAATTCTCCAGGCAAGAATACTGGAGTGGGTTGCCATTTCCTTCTCCAGGGAGCTTCCTGACCCAGGGATTCAACCCAGGTTTCCCTCATTGCAGGCACATTCTTTACCACCTGAATCACCAGGGAACATACATGCACACACATATATGTATAAAGTATGAGTATATGTACATACATACATATGTACTTATATATAGATACGTGCTATGATTCACCTTTCTCTCTCTGTCTTTGGATCAAAACAATGAGCTTTAGAATTTTGCATACATGTATAAGCTTTACACACATGTATAGCTTTAAATACATGTATAAGTAGTGAAAGAAATCAAAGACAACATAAACAGATGGAGATTATATTCCATGTTCCTGAGTAAGAAGAATCAATACTGTGAAAACGACTATTTTACTGAATGCAATCTACACATTCATTGTGATCCCTATCAAATTACCAATGGCATTTTTCACAAAAAAATGAACAAAAAATTTCACAATTCATATGGAAACACAAAAGACCTCGAATAGCCAAAGCAGTCTTGAGAAAGAAGAATGGAGCTGGAGGAATCAACCTTCTTGACTTCAGATTATACTACAAAGAAAGCTACAGTCATCAAGACAGTATGGTACAGGCACAAAAACAGAAATATAGACCACTGGAACAAGATAGAAAGCCCAGAAATAAACCTATGCACCCATGGGTACCTTATTTTTGACAAAGGAGGCAAGAATATACAATTGGACAAAGACAGCCTCTTCAATAAATGGTGCTGGGAAAACTGGACAGCTACATGTAAAAGACTGAATTAAATCACTTCCTAACACCATACACAAAGATAAATTAAAAATGGATTAAAGACCTAAATGTAAGACCAGAAACTATAAAACTCTTAGAGGAAGACATAGAACACTTGATGACATAAATCAAGCAAGATCCTCTATGACCACCTCCTAGAGTAATGGAAATAAAAACAAAATAAACAAGTGGGACCTGACTAAATGTAAAAGCTTTTGTATAGCAAAAGAAACCATAAGCAAGGTGAAAAGACAACCACTCAGAATGGGAGATAATAACAACAAATGAAACAACTGACAAAAGATTAATTTCCAAAATATACAAGCAGCTCATGGGCTGAGCACCAAAGAATTGATGCTTTTGAACTGCAGTGTTGGAGAAGACTCTTGAGAGTCCCTTGGACTGCAAGGAGATCCAACCAGTCCATTCTGAAGGAGATTAGCCCTGGGGTTTCTTTGGAAGGAATGATGCTAAAGCTGAAACTCCAGTCCTTTGGCCACCTCATGCGAAGAGTTGACTCATTGGAAAAGACTCTGATGCTGAGAGGGATTGGGGGAAGGAGGAGAAGGGGACGACAGAGGATGAGATGGCTGGATGGCATCACTGACTTGATGGATGCAATTCTGAGTGAACTCTGGGAGATGGTGATGGACAGGGAGGCCTGGCGTGCTGTGATTCATGGGGTTGCAAAGAGTCAGACATGACTGAGTGACTGAACTGAACATACAACTCAATACCACAAAAAGAAACAACCCAATCAAAAAGTGGGAAAAAGACCTAAGCAGACATTTCTCCAATGAAGGCATACAGATGGCTAACAAACACATGAAGGCCACCTCATGCGAAGAGTTGACTCATTGGAAAAGACTCTGATGCTGAGAGGGATTGGGGGAAGGAGGAGAAGGGGACGACAGAGGATGAGATGGCTGGATGGCATCACTGACTTGATGGATGCAATTCTGAGTGAACTCTGGGAGATGGTGATGGACAGGGAGGCCTGGCGTGCTGTGATTCATGGGGTTGCAAAGAGTCAGACATGACTGAGTGACTGAACTGAACATACAACTCAATACCACAAAAAGAAACAACCCAATCAAAAAGTGGGAAAAAGACCTAAGCAGACATTTCTCCAATGAAGGCATACAGATGGCTAACAAACACATGAAAAGATGCTCAGCATCGCTCATTATTAGAGAAAAGCAAATCAAAACTACAATGAGATAGCACCTCACACCAGTCAGAATGGCCATCACCAAAAAGTCTACAAACAATAAATGCTGGTCAGGGTATGGAGAAAAGGGAAGGCTCTTGCACTGTTGGTGGGAATGTAAATTAATACAGCCACTTTGGAAGATGGTATGGAGATTCCTTTAAAAACTATGGATAATAGCACCATATGACCCAGCAATCCCACTCCTAGGCATATGCCCTGAGGAAACCAAAATTGAAAGAGACACATGTATCCCATTTTTCATTGAAGCACTATTTACAATAGCTAGAACATGGAAGGAACCTAGATGTCCATTGACAGATGAGTGAATAAAGACGTTGTGGTACATGGGCACCATGGAATATTACTCAGCCATGAAAAAGGAAGCCATTTGAGTCAGTTCTGATGAGGTGGATGAACCTAGAATCTATTATACAGAGTGAAGTGAGTTTGAAAGAGAAAGATAAATATTGTATTTTAACACATATGTGCTATCTATTTTACTTGTTCAAACATACAGAATAGACTCATGGACATGGGGAGAGAGGAGGAGAGGGTGGGATTAATGGAAAGGGTAACTTGGAAACTTACATCGCCATATGTAAAATAGACAGCCAACGGGAATTTGCTGTAGGTCTCAGGAAACTCAACCAGGGGCTCTGTATCAACCTAGAGTAGTTGAATTGGGAGGGAAATGAGTGGGAAGTTCAAAAGGGAGGAGATATATATATATACCTATGGCTGATGTTGCGGTTTGACAGAAAACAGCAAAATTCTGTACAGCAATTATCATTCAATAAAAAAATAAATAAAAGTGAGCTTTAGAACTTCAAACTTGTAATATTATCAATTTTATTGTAGATAGTCCAGTATTTTTTTTCTAATTTACAGGAGAATATTTCTTATTAATAATGTTATATAACATGGGGGATTTCTTTTTATTAAGGAATTTTTAAATTATTTCTGTTATTATTACTATTTTTGATATAGGAATAATAACTAGGAAGACATTTGTGGAACCTCTTTTTGTCTTAATTCTTAATTACCTTCTCTGGGTTGAAGCCTGATGAAGTTTTGTGTTTTCTAAGAAAACGAGTAAGGAAATGGTTCATGTTGGAGATTTTTTTCTTCAGTGTGCTTTATACCTGCATGATCTTGAATCCCTTGGACTCACCTCTCCCTTAGGTCTCTACATCAGAAGTATCTCTTCCTAGCATAAGTTCTGGCCTAAGATTTCCCATTAATCAGCACAGAATAACAATCAGTAAATAAGACTGGATGGAAAATAAGAGAATTAAAATCTGGGAGAAACATGGTAAAATAAACTTGGAATGCATGGTGAACTTTGTTTCACCATTCCCTTTTTTCTAGAACCTCTCAGCTTCTTGTATGAAACAGAGGGTCTGCCAGAGTTAAAGCTCTGAACTCCTATTAAATGCTTCCGAATGAACCTGGTTAAAGAATGCTTAATAGGGCTCTCAAGCTCTCAAAATTATTGAAACAGACAATTTGAAAGGAAGGGCAATTTATCTTTGTGTAAAAAATTGAATATACTGTGGTCAAATGGATAGAAAAATGCCTTACTTTTGGCAACTGCTAGTTCCCAGGCAAGACTGAGGAGTACTCTGACTGTCCTCTGAGTATTCAGAGGGTGCTATAGGTATTAACTATGGTAGAGTGTGGAGTGGATTACTGTGAATTTTAGTTGCTGGCATCTGAATTATTGTGACTGATTCTTCTTTGATCTAGAACCCTAAAATAAATCTGGAATGTAAAGGATATGCTAGTTTTGAGATAAAGAAAAAAGGGAAATGAGATAATTATTATATCTATTTTCCCAAGTGAATGTTGACTTACTGGAGTATTGATTTTTAATGGAATTTTTTACTTATATGAAATATATAAGAATTAACTGCAATTTGGATATATAAGTTGTATGGATTTTCCAAGAATTTAAATTTTGTGATGCTAAAAAGACAGCATTTTTAAAACTGATATAAATAAAATAGTATTATAAGAGATACTGAATAAGGAGATAACAATGAGAGAAATTTAAACAGAGAATCAAAAGTAACAGGGGATGTCAATTTAATAAACTAATTATAGCCTATCCTCAATGTCCTAAAAAACAGAATATATAATTTTTGATTTGGAATACATTGTCCTATAATATCTCTGTGAAAATTGATTCAACACTGTAGCATCTATATTTTTTTGTGGACATTACTGGTTGATTTTTTTCTTCTGGGTGTTTGCAATAATATATAGTCTTTGTAATTCAAAAAAAGGAAATATAATAGATTGACCTTAACTATTCCACATGAAACTGAACTTGCAAGGAAATAAGTACAAATTACAAAAATATCCCTTACTATAAAAGGAAGATGAAGATTAAANGCAGAGTACATCATGAGAAACGCTGGACTGGAAGAAGCACAAGCTGGAATCAAGATTGCTGGGAGAAATATCAGTAACCTCAGATATGCAGATGACACCACCCTTATGGCAGAAAGTGAGGAGGAGCTAAAAAGACTCTTGTTGAAAGTGAAAGAAGAGAGTGAAAAAGTTGACTTAAAGCTCAACATTCAGAAAACGAAGATCATGGCATCTGGCCCCATCACTTCATGGGAAATAGATGGGGAAACAGTAGAAACAGTGTCAGACTTTGTTTTTTTGGGCTCCAAAATCACTGCAGATGGTGAGTGCAGCCATGAAATTAAAAGGCGCTTACTCCTTGGAAGAAAAGTTATGACCAACCTAGATAGTATATTCAAAAGCAGAGACATTACTTTGCTGACTAAGGTCCGTCTAGTCAAGGCTATGGTTTTTCCTGTGGTCATGTATGGATGTGAGAGTTGGACTGTGAAGAAGGCTGAGCACCAAAGAATTGATGCTTTTGAACTGTGGTGTTGGAGAAGACTCTTGAGAGTCCCTTGGACTGCAAGGAGATCCAACCAGTCCATTTTGAAGGAGATCAGCCCTGGGATTTCTTTGGAAGGAATGATGCTAAAACTGAAGCTCCAGTACTTTGGCCACCTTATGTGAAGTGTTGACTCATTGGAAAAGACTCTGATGCTGGGAGGGATTGGGGGCAGTGGGAGAAAGGGACGACCGAGGATGAGATGGCTGGATGGCATCATGGACTCAATGGACGTGAGTCTGAGTGAACTCCGGGAGTTGGTGATGGACAGGGAGGCCTGGCGTGGTGCGATTCATAGGGTCGCAAAGAGTCGGACACGACTGCGCGACTGAACTGAACTGAACTTCTGTATCTTGATATAGTTATTCCCAAAAACATCTGGCCTCAGTAGAATGGTGGTAGATACATGTGATTGGCTACAGAATGGCTCATTTCCTATGGGAAATATACTTTCTAAACTGTAAAGCTCTATTCCAACCACTGGTTGAGAGAACTCCTGGTAACACTGCCTATGACATCAATTCAGAATATCAGAGAACATTATCATGCTAACCTTTTAGATATTAAAAGAAACCAAAAAATCAGCAGAGAAAATCAATAAAATTGGGATAAAACCCTAAAAATGTAAATAGAAACAAATCTAAAGTGTTTCAAGTTATAGCATAAACACACTGAAAGGGGAAAAATAAGTATAAACACACTGAAGGGGGAAAAATAAGTAACCCAAGTAACTTTTGAGCATCCTGTACTCTTCAAAAAGAGCTGTAAACAAATAAACCCTAATTTGTAGGCTATTTTTTGTAATGGTATGAATTGGCAACTTTGAAGCTATTTTCTGTCTATATTAGGATTCAACAAATGAATAAGTATATTGAGGATAATTGGAGCCAGGTTTTTCAATTGTTGGAGAAGGTAGTTTTATATATATAGAAGAAAAGACTCCAGTAAATCCTGCTGGATTTGAATTGGAAATTATGAACTCATGATTTTTAACATTTATTTATATAAAGACAAAAATATACATATATGCATGTATACACTTATGTATCTTTCTCTTAGGGATGTGTATAATTGTATGTATAGGTACATGTGTATGCATGTACATATATGCGTGTCTATACTCCAGTTTTGTTTGCTAAGAGGCCTTGAAGCAATTGCACGTACATTAAGTCCTAGATGCTGATTTCTAAACCATTCTCCACTTAAAGGAAACCAGAGCTCTTTGGAGAAATGGCTGATCCCAGGAAGAACTGGGTCAGGGCAAGTACAAGAGGAATCTGGAACATACTGTTGTTTCAGAAAGAAAGGAGGTAGTCAAAGAATGGTGGGGATGTGTCAAAAGGAGCAAGAACCAGTGTAGAGAAGCATCCACGGGCCAAATGAATGATGATGTTATAGATTATAACCTATTGAAAAAATAAGAACCATACACATGTAAATAAGTGAATGAATAAATGACTTAAGTTGGGGAGAAGGGAAAGTTCTTCATTAAAATGGCTAATAAGTATAGAACTGTTGGAATTAGAAAATGGCCGTTTGGGAACAATTAAAATAGTACTTTCACACAAGACTGCTCTGCAGGTACCAAAACTGTGGAGTAAAGTTTGATGAGGAATATGATATTTACATAGTCTCAAGACAGTTCCTAACAATGTATTTACTTATTACAAAAAGAAAAGCAGTAACTTCACAGTGCAGAATCTTGGCAGATACTCATTAACCAAGTGATCAAAGCTAGCATCATTGGTAATAGAACCCGTAATCTCTTGTGGCTTCTGATGTGATGCAGTGAGAAGCTCCCAACATTACTCGTGACGTTCCTACAAAAAATGCATAGCCTGCATTTAAACATGAGAGACCATCAGACAAACCTAACTTGAGCAACATTATACAAAATAAATGGTCTGTGTTCTTTAAAAATATCAGTCTTATAAGACAGACTGAGAAACTGTTCCAGTTGGTAGAATTCTAAAAGAAGCATTACCACTATACACAGTGCATGATTCTGAATTGAATTCTGGACTAGGGAAATAGCTTTAAAAGACATTTTTTGAAGCAGTTAATGATATTTGAATATGGGCTGTAATTATATAGTAGAAATTTTAACATTGACAGAATACTGATTTGGTTAGGTATACTATAGTTATCTAAGTGAATGTGTGCCTGGGAAACTATATGAAAAAAAAATATTGAGGGCTAAAATGCTAAGTGTCTGCAACCCACTCTCACGTGGTTCAGAAAAAAAATGTGTGAGGAAGAAAGAGACTGACAAAGCAAATAGGGTGAAATGTAAATAGTGATATTTGCAAATTTTCTTTAAGTTACATAAAAAATTTACCTAAAAATTCCTGAATTAAAATACTTGAGTTGTGATTGAACTGACTTGATCTTATTAATGATTTGTAGAATTCATAAAAAGACAAAAAGTTATTCTCATCATTTAGAGAAAGTAGCAAAGCAAATGCTGATCAAGTAGAAAAACTCCAAATTATTAGGATGTAGAACAGAAGGATTTTTTTGTTTGGATTTTTGTCATAGCTTAGTAACCTCGAGCATCTCACGTCCTATGTTCATTTCCTTAAACTTTTATGAAATAGGTAGTTTAAGGACTTCTTAAACATTTCCTGTTTAGCTAATTTTTTTAAAGTGCTTTGTAAAAATTAAATGACCTTTGTTCCAGACAGATCATTTTATGATTTTATTAAGAAAAATTGAAGGCCATTTTTGCCATTATTTGTTAAAAGGGGATATTTTGGGGGATAGAAGTTCTTTCTTTATTAAATCTTTGAATTACAATGAATGCAGTCATTTAAATAATTATCTTTATGTAATATACTGTTTTAATAATATAATTTACATTTTAAACTAATAACATTCATAAAAATGCACCTTGGTGATAGTATTGATGAACAGTTTTAACAAAATTGTCCTATAGGATTTTTGTATAATTTCTATTTTTCCTATTTTAAATTGATTTTTGTATTTTATTACTAAAATCACCCCTTCAAAGAAACACCTAACCTTATAACAGATAGCTGTATTATTGGCAAATGCAGGTGTTGATAGAAATCTCATTATTCATTGTAAAATTATTTTATTGAGATTCTAAAGACAGCAATAGTGACAGTTTCAGTTTTGACTAGTGTAAAATTCCAGGTATAAACGGACACAATTATTCTTCAGTGGTAATGATAGTTCTAATCTATTTTGATGATGTGTCTGCTTCTGTTTTTTTCTTATAAAAATTCCTTTCTACTATTGGTGGGAATCACTCCTCCTTGACACCCCTCTTCCTGTTTTGGGCCACTTGAATATTACTGGTCTTAGAAAGTGTATGCCTAGAATGGGATTCATGGGAGTTGTTGTCAGTAGACAACAATGTCTTTTCTGTTTGGCTCTTTCTCTGTGTATATGTGGTATTTTATATTTCAGAGATCAGTAATTTACCTGTAGGTATTTGACTGCTATTCAGAGGAATGATTTATTATTAATTAGAGGAGGTTATGGTTCTGTTTGTGTGTGGACCTTACAGTTGCTGTGATGACTTGAAGTGGTCATCTTCGTTATATCATCATAATAAAGCTCTGATTCCTGGGGGAAGTTGTGAGTCTCTTCATTTTATTTTGTGTATTTGTGTTTTGTTTTGATTAAGCATATCCATGTAATGTAGCAATAATTATGTTACTAACAACAATTTTGTGAGATGTTTATTATTCTCATTTTACAGATGAGGAAACTGAGGCTTGGTGAAGTTACGAAAGTTGTCCAAAGTCACACAGCTTGTAAAGGGCACATTCAAGATTCAGAGCCAGGTCTGTCCAATTTCTAAACTGTTAATCATGGCCATGAAACTTTGCAAGAGCTGTGAAGTATCAACCTGTGATAAGTTGTATTGATATTAATATTGCTTAACTGTCATTTAACTCTTATTGATAATTTTTGATGGTTTTTTTCATCTATAATAATTTTGTGTATGTTTTAACTATTGTGAAAAGAAATATGACATAGTAATGTGGGTCTTGGGCTCTGGAGGCAGCTACCTGGGTATGAATCACTAAGCTGCTCCACTTGTGTGATGCTGAGAAAGTTACATAACTTTTCTGTACCTCAGTTTTCCTATCTGTAAAATGGTGATAGTAATATAATCTGCGTGATATGGGTTGTTGTGAAGATTAAATGATTTAAAGTATGCAAAGCACTAATCCGCCTGCCATGTGGGAGACCTGGGTTCGACCTCTGGGTTGGAAAGATCCCCTGGAGAAGGGAAAGGCTACCCACTTCAGTATTCTGGTCTGGAGAATTCCGTGGACTCTATAGTCCATGGGGTTGCAAAGAGTTGGACACTACTGAGTGACTTTCACTTTCACTTTTCATACAAAGCACTTGTAATGGTGCCTGGCACACAGTAGGCATTCAATAAATGTTAACTATAGTATTATCATTTCCTAGCAACCAGTAAACCGATGATCATTATTTCTAATTCTCTGTTAGGAAATTTGGATAAAGCAAAGTTTAAGCAGCACATGAAACCTAGATAAACCAAAATTAAATTGAATGTTAGACCTAAAGAAAATCATTCATTTGATCAAATTCAGATCCATTGTAAAGCCGACTTGGAAACTGCTTCTAGGTCTTACATGTATAAGGACCACATACAGGTTCATAGGAGCTCAATATGACCATTGTATCATGAATGTTTTGTCTGTTTTCCTCTTGTAAGTGAAATTGGTATTCAAAATGTTTACGATTTTAGGTGACTTAAGGAGATTGTGTTTTGGCAGTGTTCACAGATAATTATCAAGAATGAAAACTTTGCATGTTGTGTAAAATGCTGGCAATGTTTCATCACTTGCAGAAGTGGTTATTAGAACTTACATTGTGGACACTGTGCACACTGATTGAACTTTGAACCAGTGGGACCATGGCACATTCAACCAGAACTGAGCCATGTACTGATCACGTGCTCTTCACTCTTACTTATTCCTTGTAGCTGTCAGAATTCTGAAGTGTAATATCAACTCTTGCTACAATTTAGTAAAGTAAAAGACCTATAATTAGTGCCTAGTAAGTTTATACCAATTCCAAAAATATCTATCAAAGGGAGTAATTTGAGTCAAGTGATGTAAAAGTTCAAAAGCTCTTATTAAAAATAGGACTTGCTTTGTGTACGAGCCCAAGGCTTCAGAGGCTTTAATCTATACATGCATTTAACTTACTCTTTTTATTATATTGAGCCTTCCTCTCCTCAAACATAGTGTCTCATTCTAGCTATTTAGATATTTTTTATTTATTTATGGCTGTGCTGGATTTTCATTGCTGCCCACACTTTCTCTAGTTGCAGTGAACAGGAGCTGCTCTAGTTGCTGTGCACAGACTTCCTACTGTGAGGGCTTCTCTTGTTGCAGAGCATGAGCTCTAGGGTGCGAGGGCTTCAGCAGTTGTGGCATGTGGGCTCAGGATCTGCAGTCCTCAGGCTCTAAGCACAGGCTTAATAGTTGTGGGGCACGGGCTTAGTTGCTCCAGGGCATGTGGATCATCTTGGAACAGGGCTAGAACCTGTGTCTCCTGCATTGGCAGGTGAGTTCTTTACCACTGAGCCATTAGGAAAGCCCCTTAGATATTTAAAAAATATCTTTCAATAGTTTCTTTTTCTCATAAGTCTCTCAAATCTTCTCTTAAATTTAATTATTATTGTCAAAATTTTAAATAGTTTTTCCTCTTTTTTTTTTTTTTTTACATTTTCAGTTTACTGCTCGAAACTTTTTTGGTATATAGATCTCTGTTCAGCCACCTTAGCTGAAGTATGATGATGCAATTGTGTCTTTCTTTCCAGTGCTTACATAGTTTTTTTCTCTTGCCTTGCTATGCTAGTTAGGACTTTGAGTACAGTGTTCAATATAAGTGTTAAAGAGTGGGCATTCTTACATTGCATTTAGCTTTTGAAAAGAAGTGGTCCATTGATAATAATGCAACAAAGATCCTGCATACTGCAGCTAAGACCTGAGTCAGCCAAATAAGTAAATAAACATCTCTAAAAAAATAAAAGTACTTATATTTTAAAAAAAAGAAAAGGAATAAGTGAAGATATACAAGGCAAATGGAAATGAAACAGTCACAAAAGAAAGTGTTGCTGTGTGACCACTCCTTTCAGTGACTTGTTTTTTCTCCCTTTCCTGATAGCAAACTTTAGTAAAGAACTGATATTCCATATCATTGAGGTGTTTTGAGGCAGTCTTAAAAAGGGACTTTTGTGTTAATCATAGAATAGTCTTTTTTTTTTTTCCTTCTCTTCCTTTTTCTTTTCCTTCTTTTCTTCTCCCTTTCTTTTTCTTCATTCTTGAATTGGGATGTTATCTGTCATTTGGGGGTGCATGTTACTTTTGATATTTCACAGTTCAGTTTAGTTGTTCAGTCATGTCCGACTCTTTGACACCCCATGAATCGCAGCACGCCAGGCCTCCCTGTCCATCACCAACTCCGGGAGTTCACTCAAACTCACATCATCGAGTCGGTGATGCCATCCAGCCATCTCATCCTCTGTCGTCCCCTTCTCCTCCTGCCCCCAATCCCTCCCAGCTAATGAACAATTATTAACAATTTTGGCAGCATTTCTGTTTTGGAACATAAAATAATGATATATTTTGCCATCAGTTGATGGCATCTTAACTTTGATGAAATATACATTTTTGCATACATACCATGACTCTGTCCTACCCCATCCTCTACTTGAAATGCTTTGAAATGTTTTGTTTTTTGTCTCTCCCATCCTGTGCATATATTATGCAAGATCTTAATGGAAGAAAGAATCCTTATTTTGTCATCCTGGCTCCTCTTCCTGCAGCACTTAGCACAGTACTTTGTTGGGCACAGGGTTGTATTTAACAGTTATGGGAAGTATATAAATATAATGCATCATAGCACAGACTGTGACACATTTATATTAGTGACCAGTTTTTTAGCTTCTTGGTGAGAAGAGATTAATACCTACATTAGTTAAGATTATTTTAAATATAAAGAACAGAGCCCAGTGCTTCCAACATTAAGCAAATTAGAGAATTTATTGGATAGATGTTTAGTCATCTGATCACGTTCAAGAAAGTTTAACTGATGAAACCAAAAAAAGTGATTAAAGGAAATTCCCTGGTGGTCCAGTGGTTAGGACTCCACACTTCCACTGTAGGGGGCATGGGTTCGATCCTTGTTGAGGAACTAAGATCCTTACAAGCCACACAGGGGGCACAGCAAGAAAAAGAAAGAAAGACGGTTTAAAAATAGAAAGCACTGTGAAGGAAAATGAAGAGTAGTAACAGTAAAGAATTACAGGGACTTCCCTGGTGGCCCAATGGCTAAGACTCCATCCAAGCTTCCAATGCAGGGGGTGATCCCTGGTTGGGGAAATAGATTCCACAAGCCACGACCAAAGAGTTCATGTGCCACAACTAGAAGATCCTGTATACCACAACTAAAGATCCCCTGTGCTTCATCTAAGACCTGACACAGCCAAATAAATAAAAATTTAAAAAAATAAACTATACTGAAATATTTTTTTAAAAGAATTATAGAGGATGGTATTTAGAAAGAGAGGAAAAGAAAGCTTCAGAAATGAGGTAACATTTAGGTTGAGACTTGAAGTGTGAATGGAAGACAGGCGTTCTTGAAGTTTTTGAGAGAAAAGCGTCTTAGACAGAGGGAAACAGCAGACCCAGAGAGGGAAAGAGCTTGCAGTTAACTGGAAGAGAATGCTGGTTGGTTGAGGGGAGTGTCACTTTGAGGTAGGAGAGGCAGGCGAGGTACATGTTATGTACCATAACATGTTAGTGTCTGCTCTGCATTTGTGAAGTGCTGGCCACTGTTCTGAGCACTTCTCAAGCAGTGTTAGTTGTTAAGCCATATTGACTCTTTAACTTGAAGACACATCAGGAAGCCATGGAACTATATTATTCAGTGCCCTGATCCATTTTTAAAGATTACACTGAATGCTTTGTTCACAGTTGATCAGAGGGGGACAGCAGAGGAAACTGAAATAAATACTAGTCGATGGCTTATGCTAGTTCAGGTAGGAGATGCAGTAATCTTGGACCGTGGTCCTTTATGGTACAGGTGGAGAGCAGTGGGCAGATTTAAGATACATTTACAAGTCTTGTTGATGGCTTGGATAAAGGGAGAGAGTTGTGAGGGGAAGGGAGGAGTCAGATTGGAGAAGGCTGAAGAGTTGAAGAGATGATGTGTGTAGATAATTTGTAGTTATTTGTCACAAAAGGAGAGCAGAACTGTTTTTTTAACCTTCTTATTTCCATCATTTTTCCAGTGCCATTTCTGTCTGTCTTTTTTAAATTCTTGGAACCAAATATATTGTTATTCTAGTCTGCCTCTCCAGATTGCAACACCTTTTTCTCATCCCACACTTGACAGATGCTTAGAGGAGGAAAGTCAGTTAAAAAGTAGGCTAGCATTCTCAGCAGTTCTGCCCTTTTTCATCAAGATGTTCCTTGCTAAATCAGTCCTTGCTATATCAGAGCAAAACCATTTTGTTCTTTAAGTAAAGTTTAATTTTTGAAGGAACAGCATCTTAGGAAGTCAGTCTCTGTATGTGTGTGTTACGGGATTAGGGGTGATGGTCATATATATTTTTATCTGTTAAGTCTCAACATACCTTAAAAGATAAAGTTAAGAATAGCTGAATCACCAATTCAGTTCACCAATTGTTTTATCAATTGAAAGGCAAGTGATAAACTAAAAGATAAAATTGGGTGTGTAACTGAAAAAAACTCTCAGAAGAGATAGCCTTTTTTTTTTTAATGTTTCTTAAATATATATAGGTTCAGCTTTTGAAACCACCTTTGACTGCAATTTTAGTAGACAGTCTTTCCTTATTTTTTGAAGCTCTGGTTTTCCATTATTTTTAAGGAGTGAATAAAGAAGCCATGTATCAAAATGAAAGAATTTTGTGGATAAGATGAAAATTAGTAAGGCAGTTCAGTTCAGTTCAGTTGCTCAGTCGTGTCCAACTCTTTGAGACCCCATGAATCACAGTACGCCAGGCCTCCCTGTCCATCATCAACTCCCGGAGTTCACTCAGACTCACGTCCATTGAGTCCATGATGCCATTCAGCCATCTCATCCTAAGTCGTCCCCTTCTCCTCCTGCCCCTAATCCCTCCCAGCATCAGGGTCTTTTCCAATGAGTCAACTCTTCGCATAAGGTGGCCAAAGCACTGGAGCTTCAGTTTTAGTATCATTCCTTCCAAAGAAATCCCAGGGTTGATCTCCTTCAGAATGGACTGGTTGGATCTCCTTGCATTCCAAGGGATTCTCAAGAGTCTTCTCCAACACCACAGTTCAAAAGCATCAATTCTTCAGTGCTCAGCCTTCTTCACAGTCCAACTCTCACATCCATACATGACCACAGGAAAAACCATAGCCTTGACTAGACGGACCTTAGTCGGCAAAGTAATGTCTCTGCTTTTGAATATACTATCTAGGTTGGTCATAACTTTTCTTCCAAGGAGTAAGCGTCTTTTAATTTCATGGCTGCAATCACCATCTGCAGTGATTTTGGAGCCCAAAAAAACAAAGTCTGACACTGTTTCTACTGTTTCCCCATCTATTTCCCATGAAGTGATGGGGCCAGATGCCATGATCTTCGTTTTCTGAATGTTGAGCTTTAAGCCAACTTTTCCACTCTCCTCTTTCACTTTCAACAAGAGGCTTTTTAGCTCCTCCTCACTTTCTGCCATAAGGGTGGTGTCATCTGCATATCTGAGGTTATTGATATTTCTCCCAGCAATCTTGATTCCAGCTTGTGTTTCTTCCAGTCCAGCATTTCTCATGATGTACTCTGCATATAAGTTAAATAAGCAGGGTGACAATATACAGCCTTGACGTACTCCTTTTCCTATTTGGAACCAGTCTGTTGTTCCATGTCCAGTTCTAACTGTTGCTTCCTGACCTGCATACAGATTTCTCAAGAGGCATGTTAGGTGGTCTGGTATTCCCGTCTCTTTCAGAATTTTCCACAGTTTATTGTTACATATTTGAGGCATAGACTTCCTTTCCTTCTCTTTGTCTCCCTTCCACTCTTTCTTTTCCTTTTCTCCATTCCTATCTCCTCTGCCTCTCATGATTGTAATGTATTAATGTTGTAATATCAAAGGCTTAAGGGAACAAGACAGAGCAGATGAGAACATAGACTGTCCATACAGAAGGAAATGATAGATGGCTGCTGGCCTGCAGGTCAAAGAGCATAGCCCTGAGTGCAGCTAGTTTTCTTTCTGTTCAGGTGGGAGATTATTAATCAGTTGGTACTCACACACCCACAGTGTTGAGCACATTTGCAGGGACACATTTAGCTTTTAAGACAGCCTCACTTAGGCATTAAGTGCAGTCAATTAAGCCAGAAACTGGTTTAGCAACTAAGTACATGAAGTGTTCTAACCTGTTTTGCATAAAGGTCAACTTTGTCTTCCAAGACTTAAAGAAGGGGAGAATTTTGCCATACCATCACCAGATATTCAGAAAACTTTGTAAACCATTACTCAATTCCATGAATAACAAGTATTCCAGTGTCACTCATTTTAGGATTATTTCCCTTCTGGATTGGATATCTTATTGTATTCTTCTTTATCTTTTTCCTTTTTCAGTCACACCATGCAGCATGGGAGAATCTTAAGTTCCCTGACCAGGGTTCGAACCCACACCCCCTGCAGTGGAAGTGCAGAGTGTTAACCACTGGACCACTAGGGAAGTCTCTCTTACTGTATTCTTGATCACTGTCCATTTTTAAAATAAAAAAATCATGTTAAATTTCATGAAAAACAAGGAAAAACAGTGTTTTGCACAATCTATTTTCATTATCCATTATTCACTATACATTTTTACTATGAATGTACAAAGAACACTTCATGATTTTAATAGCTTCCCTCTATTGCCAGTTAAAAGATTTATGAGAAATTGTTTTTTTTATCACTTTTTTGTATTCCTATAACTTATCAGGCTTTCTTTTCTCTGTTGCCTAAGTCAGTCCTTGGCCTCTTTCACCCATTGTCTCTTCCAGACTCAGTGGTTTTCTAAGCGCTCCATGGGAAGACTGTCATGAATTCCACTGTCTACAGAGTTCATATTGCCCCACAACTGAACTGAGTAAACATTACCTTGAAAATTAACAAAACATTATGTTTAGGGGTACAACAGAACTCTTCCAGAAAGTCTACAAAATTGAAAACTGTGACTGTTGGAGATTTAAAAAAGAGAGAATGAAATATTTCTAGTTTCCACTGTTGCTACTATATTGGAATAACTTATTCATTCAGTCACGTGTTCAACAAGTATCTCTTGAATGCCTGTTCTGTCAAGACTCTGTGCCAGGCACAGGGCATGCAGCAATGGAGTGGAGTGTCCTTGCCTTCATGGAGATTAGACGAGTCAACAGAAATTAAAGAAATAACTACACGAAGTATTTTAAGAGGCTGATAAATACATAAATCAGAATTTTAAGAGAGTGGTATTCAAAGAAAGTGTTAATAGTTCAGTTGTGTCCAGTTCTTTGTGACCCCATCAACTGTAGTACGCCAGGCTCCTCTGCCCATCGGATTCTCTAGGCAAAAAGATTGGAGTTGCTATTTTCTTCAACAGGGGATCCTCCTGACCCAGGGATTAAACCCAGGTCTTCTGCATTGCAGGAGGATTCTTTACCATCTGAGTCACCAGGAGACAAGGCTGAGAGTGGCAGGACAGAGAGAGACTCCCCACTGGCAGACAGGAGACTTGTATTGTGGTCTGTGCTCTGTCGTGGACTCGCTGAATGACCTGAGGCAAGTTGCTTTCCTGTTTTCCCCACTGAGCAGTTGAGAAAGTTTCTGACCAGAGTCCCCATGCAGCTCCTGTCTGGCTGGGTGTCTTGAGTGCTATTGGGGTAAAGTAAAAATACTCACTGCCCTCGCAGCCCACATTCAGCTCATTAGTAAAATATCAGCCCTCCTTCCACAATATATCCAGAATGGGACTCCTTCTCTACCCTGGTCATCTTCCCCCTGGTCCAAGGTAGCATCCTCTTTCATCTCTGTTATTACAGGCGCCTCCTCATGGTCTGCTTCAGCCCTCACCTTCCTTACTAGGAGTCTATTTTTATGCACTTCTACAACATAAATCAAATCATGCCACTCAGTGCAAAGGCTCTGATCTCAGAATAAAAGCCAAAGTCATCAGGGGAACAATAACCAGTGTTTAAGGCCCTTCATCAGCTACTGTCACTTCCTCTGCCCACCACCTCCATGACCTGAGCACCCACTGTTCTCACTGCCCACCTTGATCTAGAACACTGGCTCCCTCGTTATTCTTCAAGTACAAGAGGCTCGTTTTTGCCTTAGGTTCTGTTGTATGCAGAATTCCAAGATGGTTCCCCAAGATTCCCGATGTCCACACACCATCTGCTAACTACCTAATCAAACACAAATTTAGGTCCTGCTATGAAAGAACTTTGCAGGTATAACCAGAGTCCCAGATCAGCTGACTTTATGTTAGGAAGGCTAAAAAAAGTAAGAAAGATTATCTGGGTGAGCTGAACCTAATTACATGAGCTTTTCAATCTGGATCCAGAGGTAAGAGAGAGAAAATCAGAGATTCACAGTATCAGGGAGGTTTGGCATTTGAGGAGTTCTCTGTTGCTGGTTTGGAAAAGAAGGGAGCTCTGCGTGGCAGTGGATAAGAGTGGCCTCCTGTTGCTAAGAGCAGCCCTCAGCCATCAGCCAGCAGGGAAAGGAGACTTCAGTTTGGTCGCTGCAAGAAATGGAATTCTTCCAAAAGCCTAAATCGTTTGAGAGGATGCTGAGCCTTAGATGACACAGCAGGTCAGCTAACATCCAATTTATGCTGTATGAGACCCTGAGCTGAGAACTCAGTCGTACTATGCCCAGACTTCTGAACTATAGAAGCCATGAAATCATACATGTATGTTGTTTTAAGCCACTATATTTATTTTAATTTTTATTCAAAAAAATAAAACTACTACAAACTCTTTTCACTTGCTGTCTGCTTTCCCAGAATTCTACCCCCAGACCCCCAGATATCCCTCTGCTTGCTTGCCTAGCGAAAGTGAAAGTGAAGTCGCTCAGTCGTGTCTGACTCTTTGCGACCAGTGTACTGTAGCCCACCAAGCTCCTCCGTCCATGGGATTCTCCAGGCAAGAATACTGGAGTGGGTGGCCATTTCCTTCTCCAGGGGATCTTCCTGACCCAGGGATCAGACCCAGGTCTCCGACCCAGGTCTCCCACAATGCAGGCAGATGCTTTAACCTCTGCACCACCAGGGAAGCCCTTAAATACAAGAATACAGTCTCTCAGAAAACCTCCTATAAAGTCACAGAACTTCAGATCCAAGTACTAACATCAAAGATTTCAAGGGAGGAAAGGAAGCTAGGTTGAAGGAAGAAGGAGGGAGGAGGCGGGAGAGGGGGGCGAAAGGGGTGGCCTTACAGACATCTCCTGCCACCTACAGATACCCAGGCATTATGGGACTTCTCCCTGGGCCTCCAGAGAAGGGAGGACTGGAACTCGGCCCTACCAGAAACCAGACCAGACCAGAACCAGAATTCGAGCTCTCTGCCAAGAGGAGGTGATCAGTCTCCAATCTTCAGCTCAGTCTGAGGGCCCTTCGACCAGATTCCTGCGTCCAAGACCGGGGGACTAGAAAAACAGGGAAGGATAGGAAGGGTTAAGGAGAGGAAAGAGAGAGGGAAGCGGAGAGAGGCCTACAGGTTTCTAATTACCATCTTTCCAAAGAGGTCTTCCATAGTACTCAGGCTTTTGACAGGCATAATGGGAAATTCAAGGATTTGAATAAAATAAGTAAAAAGGTATAGACAGGTTATGGAGAAACTACAGGGGGAAATGTGGTACCCTGGGGTTAGTGAGGAGGGGCTCAATGGGAAGAAACAGTTATGGGAATGTGGCACACGGCTATAGTGAGGACCCTTCTGCCCCCCTCCCAGCTCACGGCAATGCCATAGGGACAAACAAGAAAGCCATAGTCCTCAGTAACTCTCCTCTCTCCCTTTTTCATTGTCCAGCACTCTCACTAGAAACTAAACATTACAGGGCAAGTCACAGGGCAAGTGTCTGGCGTGCTTCATCCCCTGGGCCTAGACCAGTGCTGCACATTCAGCACGAGTGCATGAGGGAGTAAAGGTGCAGCAGCGTCACATAGACTAGGGAATAAAGAGGGACAGAGAGAGGTGCTTTTTTGTTTGGTTGGTATTTAGTTTTTTTTACATTTCCCTCTGGTTTTCTTCTTCTTCTTTTTTTTTTTTTTTTTTTGTGGAATAGAAGCAACCTAAATGTCCTTCAATAGAAGAACAGATGAAGAAGATGTGGTACATACATACAACGGAATATTACATACAGAGGTTTTGAGCTAACATGTGAGCTGATACTTAACTAATAAGAAGGAACTGGTCCAGAAGAGAGAAGAGAGAACAGAGATGAAATTCCAGATGGAAAGAATAACAAATACCCAGGCCCTGGGGAGGGAATGCTATGTCTGAGGAACTGTGTGACAAAGTAGACACAAGTGGAGTTGGAGGGTTGTAGATGAAACCTGATGCCAAAAAGGTAGGCAGGGCCCACATCATGAGGGGTCTAGGAGGGCATGGTGAGGGATTTATGTTTAATTTTAAATACACGAGCCAGATATTGCAGGGTTTAGGACTGAGGAGAAAAGGAACCTTGTGTGCTTTACATTTTTAATACCTAGAGAAGAAATTAAAAAATAAGGAAACAACTGAATAACTGTGATTGTGAGCTTGCTTTTTGCTTCTCTAATTCACTACATTTACTCCTTAATGAAGCATTTTACTGAACTTTCCCAATTTTTATTTACCCACATCATTAAATACATCAAGTATTTCCCCATACTTGACAGGGGGCTTCCTGGGTAGCTCAGCTTGTAACGAATCCACCTGCAGTGCAGGAGACCCTGGTTTGATTCCTGGGTTGGGAAGATCCCCTGGAGGGCATGGCAACCCACTCCAGTATTTTGCCTGGAGAATTTAATGGACAGAGGAGCCTAGTGGGCTACAGTTCACAGGGTTGCAAAGAGTCAGACACGACTGAGTGACTAACACAGCACAGCACATATCTGACAGGAGAGATCACGTGGGCTGGACTACAGTATTCTGAGTTTACTGTTCAACCCCCACCCCACCCCCCAAGTATTGCCTTTGGTACTCCACAATAAAGGCAAAGATGCCTTCTTTTTTTAAGAAAAAATTATACTGGAGAATAGTTGCTTTACAATGTTGTACTAGTTTTTGCTGTGCAGGAAAGCTATGTATACATATATCTCCCTTTTTATAGGTTTCCTTCCCATTTAGGTCACCGCAGAGTATTAAGTAGAGTTTCCCACATTATACAGTAGTTTCTCATTACTTATCTATTTTATACATCAGTTCAGTTCAGTTCAGTCGCTCAGTCGTGTCCGACTCTTTACGACCCCATGAATCGCAGCACGCCAGGCCTCCCTGTCCATCACCAACTCCCGGAGTTCACCTAGACTCATGTCCATTGAGTCCGTGATGCCATCCAGCCATCTCATCCTCGGTCGTCCCCTTCTCCTCCTGCCCCCAATCCTTCCCAGCATCAGAGTCTTTTCCAATGAGTCAACTCTTCGCATAAGGTGGCCAAAGTACCGGAGCTTCAGTTTTAGCATCATTCCTTCCAAAGAAATCCCAGAGTTGATCTTCTTCAGAATGGACTGGTTGGATCTCCTTGCAGTCCAAGGGACTCATCTGAGTTAAATTCACCCATTCCAGTCCATTTTAGTTCGCTGATTCCTAGAATGTCGACGTTCACCCTTGCCATCTGTTTGACCACTTCCAATTTGCCTTGATTCATGGACCTGACATTCCAGGTTCCTATGCAATACTGCTCTTTACAGCATCGGATCTTGCTTCTATCACCAGTCATATCAATAACTGGGTATTGTTTTTGCTTTGGCTCTATCCCTTCATTCTGTCTGGAGTTATTTCGCCACTAATCTCCAGTAGCATATTGGGTGCCATCAACCTGGGGAGTTTCTCTTTTGGTATCCTATCATTTTGCCTTTTCATACTGTTCATGGGGTTCTCAAGGCAAGAATACTGAAGTGGCTTGCCATTCCCTTCTGCAGTGGACCACATTCTGTCAGACCTCTCCACCATGACCCTCCCATCTTGGGTTGCCCCGCAGGCATGGCTTGGTTTCATTGAGTTAGACAAGGGTGTGGTCCTAGTGTGATTAGATTGACTAGTTTTCTGTGAGTATGGTTTCAGTGTGTCTGCCCTCTGATTCCCTCTTGCAACACCTACCATCTTACTTGGGTTTCTCTTACCTTGGGAGTGGGGTATCTCTTCACGACTGCTCCAGCAAAGCACAGCCACTGCACCTTACCTTGGACGAGGGGTATCTCCTTACCGCCACCGTTCCTGACCTTCAACGTAGGATAGCTCCTCTAGGCCCTCCTGTGCCTGCCCAGCCACCACTCCTCGGGTTGCTCCTCCTGGCCGCCGGCCCTGGCCTCGGGCGTGGGTGGCTCCTCTCAGCTGCCACTCAGCAGCATGTATATATGTCAATCCCAATCTTCTAGTTTATCTAAACTCCTCATTCCCTACCTTGGTGTCCATATGTTTGTTTTCTACATCTGTATCTCAATTTCTGCTTTGCAAATAGGTTCATCTGTACCATTTTTCTAGATTCCACATATATGCATTGCTACTACTGCTACTGCTAAGTCGCTTCAGTCGTGTCCAACTCTGTGCAACCCCATAGATGGCAGCCCACCAGGCTCCCCCATCCCTGGATTCTCCAGGCAAGAACACTGGAGTGGGTTGCCATTTCCTTCTCCAATGCATGGAAGTGAAAAGTGAAAGTGAAGTCACTCAGTTGTGTCTGACTCTTAGCGACCCCATGGATTCCAGCCCACCAGGCTTCTCTGTCCATGGGATTTTCCAGGCAAGAGTGCTGGAGTGGGGTGCCATTGCCTATTTGTTTTTCTTTTTCTGATTTACTTTGTATGATAGTATCTAGGTCCATTCATATCTGTGAAAGGGCACAATTTCATTCTTTTTTATGGCTGAGTAATACTCCACTGTATATGCATACTGCTTCTTCTTTATCCATTCCTCTGTTGAACATTTAGGTTGCTTCCATGTCCTGGCTACAGTGCTATAATAACCACTGGGGTGCATATATCTTTTGGAATTATATTTTTCTCTGATTATATGCCCAGGAATGGAACTGCTATGTCATTTATCTTCAGGGTCTAGAAGAATGCTAAGTTTATCACCTGGACCATAATAAATGATTAGCATTTATTAACTCTTAGTTAGTTAAGTCGCTCAGTCATGTCCGACTCTTTGCGACCCCGTGGACTGTAGCCCACCAGGCTCCTCCATCCATGGGATTCTCCAGGCAAGAATACTGGAGTGGGTTGCCATTTCCTTCTCCAGAGGATCTTCCTGACCCAGGGATTGAACCTAGGTCTCCCACATTAGAGGCAGACGCTTTAACCTCTGAAAGACATTTTATCGTTAGCCATTATTAATCCAAATGAGGAGTGACTTAACAAGAATAACTAGATCCAGATAGTCTGTAATCAAATCCCAGCTCAGGATATTCCTAGTGATACAATAATAGCAAGTCTTCAACTTCTCTGTGTTTCAGTGTGTAATATGAAAAATGGCATGGATAATACTTTTTTATTCCTGAGTTGATGATTTCAATGAGGTATCTGTAAAGTACCTAGCACATAGTTATAATCAATAAGTTTGGGGCATTATTCTTGGCTGTTAATAGATATTGCAGGTGGAACATGGTGAATTAAGAGGGAAAATAATGGACAGTATTTTATTTCTTCTCCCATCTACTCACTTCTACCCACAGGAAACGTCCTGGCATTGGTGATTTTGGAAGCTTGCTGAGAGGATAAAGGAGTTCTCTTAGAAGGAGATTTGGTGGAAGGAAAGGCTAAGTGGGAAATCCATTTAGGCTAAGTGAAATACAGCAGAAAGCCTGGAGTCCACTGCAGACTGAAAGGTCTGGTTTAGTCTAGGAGTGGTGAGAACCATGCCCACTCCCATAAAGCACCACTTCAGAGGTGATGCAGGAGCTTGGAGATGCTGAAACCTCCAGCATAAAAGATGCAGCTGATGGTTTTGCTGAAATGGCTCTGGGCCTAGTTATGGACATAGAGTGCCCATCTGCCTCAAATGGACCCAAGTGAGACATTTATATATTAGAGTTTACAGTGATTAAAGATAATAGGCACTTCATCTATTTTCCAAACATTGCATAATGACTAAGGATGCTGACAACCTAAGACTAACTGACACTTTAAACCACAAGCTGCACTGATCACTCTGGTTAGTGGGATCTCCAAGTCATATTTAATTTAATGTAGAAAAATAGTGTGGTGGAATAAAATTAAAAGCTAAAACATTTTAAGAATGGTGACAATGTAGATGGTTAGTAACTATTGAAAGAAGTGAATCTGTGTTACCCATTTTTCTATTAGACATTGTTAAGTCTAAGAATAAAAGATTTCTGGAAAAAAGGGGATTCAAATTGAGCTAATGGATACGGAGTCTTTCTTTCCATCTACTCTTTTTATCATACGATCATGAAGAGGGGAAGGATCTTGAGGGGCATGGTAATCTCTCTACTCGTCTCTGAGAATGGTTGGGAGCAATTTCTTCCTGGTACTTTCCTCTGGGATTATTGTGTTTGCTGAAATCTGCTTTTTCTCTTTATAGGTTTGTAAAATATAACTATTATAAGCTGAAGTGCAGCTCTTTTTGAAGTGTGTGTGATTCAAGTTGGCTTCTTAAATGACTGTTTCTGAAATGCAGAGATGCATAACAAAATCAACAATGTTTCCATAGGCAGAAATACTGAATGTTCCTTTGTTACTCTGGGCATCTTTGAAAAACTGGAATGCATTTACAGTGAGTGGCGGTCTCCCGAGAGACATGCATCAAACAGTGCTCTCAATGGTGGGCAGGTTTGATGACAGAGAGGCACTGTTGTATTTGAAGCTTTTCAACAGTTTTAGAAAAGAAAAAAAAAGTTTACTTGTACTGATGAAGCAGTATTGCTTTCTCTCAATAACTTCTGATCCAGTTGATGAAGTTTGGGGACTGCAGATCTTAAGACGTAACTTTCCAGCTCCTAGATTATGTAGAGCAAGGGTCAGTGCTTCTGCAGACTTAAGGTATTATATTGAGGGAGTATAGCAGAGTGGAAAAGGATATAGGCTGAAGGGTCAGACTGTTTGGATTTGAAATTCAGCTCTACCATGTTTAAGCTATGTAAATTTGCATTCTCAAGAAAGCCAACCCTGACATGGGCATTTAGCTGCAGGTAGTTAATCTGGAAAGGGATTCCAAGCACAGATGAGGGTGCAGGAAAAATGAGACAAAATAGGGGGAAAAAAAAGTCAAAGGAGGTGTATTAATCATTGATTAGTGCTGTTATGGGCTCAATCTAGGCAGGGTCTCTGAGGCTCCCTGTGTAAAGTGCTTTGTAGCAGTGAAATTAAAAACGCTGCTCCTTGGAAGGAAAGCTATGACAAACTTAGACAATATATTAAAAAGCAGAGACATCACTTTGTTGACAAAGATTTCTATAGTCAAAGATATGGTTTTTCCAGTAGTTAAGTATGAATGCAAGAGTACTTGGACCATAAAGATGTACTTGGACCATAAAGAGTACTCTTTATGGTACTTAGACCATAAAGACAGCTGAGTGGCAAAGAATTGATGCTTTTGAACTGTTGTACTGGACAAGACTCTTGAGAGTCCCTTGTACTGCAAGGAGATCAAACCAGTTAATCCTAAAATAGATCAGTTCATATTCACTGGAAGGAATGATGCTGAAGCTGAAGCTCCTAAACTTTGGCCATCTGACGCTAAGAGCTGACTCACTGGAAAAGACCATGATTCTGGGAAAGATTGAGGGCAAGAGAAGAAGGGGCAACAAAGGATAGATGGTTGGATGACATCACTGACTCAATGCACATAAGTGTGAGCAAATTCCAGGAGATAGTGAATGACAGAGAAGCCTGGCATGCTGCAGTCCACGGGGTTGCTAAGAGTCGGACTTGACTTAGCAACGAATATGGAGGGATGGGGAATCTAGATCCAGGTTTCATGGACTGAGAGATCTTCCTTGAGATGTTAAATCCAAGATTCTGTCTGACTGCCCCATCCAGGAGGTTCATAAGCTCCTAGAAAGCCCATAGGCAGGAAAGGGAGGAAGAGGAAGGCTGGCACATGGATAGTGGAGCTGTTAGTTTGAGCATATGAACCTGGAGGTAGGTGAGGGTATATGGGACATGCAACAACAGCATCTACTACAGAACTTCACAAATATGAGAGGGGGATTTATTGAAATTAAGTCAATTTGTGAGGAAAATTATATACAGCATATTCCACCCACCTTAAGACATTATCTATGGATAATATAATACTGTGGTGGAGATTTGAGGAATTCTGACCCAGTCTCCAATGCCACTAACTTGTATAGTGATGGAATAAAAGTCAACCAATTAGAAGTGTGATATGACTGATTTTTCATACAGTAGAACCTAGGATGTCTGGTTTATGTGTCACGGTGCTTATCAATGATTCTAGAAGATTCTGGGCTTACCCTTTCAGCAGGGAACTGGCTTTGAAATGCAGTAGGTTGGCATCTCCCTATTTTCCTCTGCATGGATCACAGATGCTCCACTCTTTGACTGTATTCTCCATGTGTTGTGTTAATGAGATGCTGCTTTTAAGCCCCTGAGGTAGGGAGAGGCCCTTAAGATCAGAGGACAGTTTAAAGTGGTTCCCTGCTTCAATGCAGCTTTGGACTTATTGTATAATACTATCAACTGTCTTCTCTGCAGCCTTGGTCAAGGGGCACCTTGGGGCTGTTACTAAGCATTTCATGCCCTATACAACGTGGGCTCCATCTGTAGGCTCCATCTGTCAAGTATTCTCAATCCCACTTTACAAAGGACACAACTAAGGACCAAAGCATTGGTCCCTATATCAGAATCACCTCCTTTGCTCATTGAAACACAGACTGTTGGTCTGGGTTGGCACCTGAGAATTTGCATGTCTAACAATTTCTAGGTAATGTCAGTACGGCTCTTGGGAAACCATAGTTTGAAAACTGCTGAAATATATTCTGTATACTGCATCTTTGCTGACAAAGGTCCATAGAGTCAAAGAGGTTTTTCAGTTGTCATGTGCTGATGTGAGAGCTGGACCAAATGGAAGGCTGAGCATCAAATAATTGAGGCTTGGGCAATACTTTGGCTACCTAATGCAAAGAACCAACTCACTGGAAAAGACCCTGATGCTTGGAAAGATTGAAGGTAGGAGCAGACTGGGGAAACAGAGGATGAGATTGTTGGATGGCCTCATCGACTCAATGGACATGAGTTTGAGCAAACTCTGGGAGATAGTGAAGGACAGGGAAACTTGGTGTGATGCAAAGAGTTGGACATGACTGAGTGACTGAACACCACCACCATATTAGGAACTGTCAGACAAGCATGGAAAATGTGACAAGCAGTTTCAAAGTCTGTTTAGCTCAGGATGTGAAAATGAAAATACCATAGACTGGGTGACTTAATGGAGAAGGCAATGGCAACCCACTCCAGTACTCTTGCCTGGGAAATCCCATGGACGGAGGAGCCTGGTAGGCTACAGTGCATGGGGTCGTGAAGAGTTGGACACGACTGAGCGACTTCACTTTCACTTTTCACTTTCATGCATGGGAGAAGAAAATGGCAACCCACTCCAGTGTTCTTGTCTGGAGAATCCCAGGAACGGGAGTCTGGTGGGCTGCCATCTATGGGGTCACACAGAGTTGGACATGACTGATGTGACTTAGCAACAGGGTGATTTAAACAACAAACATCTATTTCTCACAGTTCTGAAGACCAGGAAGTCCAAGATAAAAGTGCTGGCAGATTTAGAGTCTGGTGAGACCCCACTCTTGGTTCATAGATAGCCGTCTTCTCACTGGGTCCTCATGTGGCAGAGAGAGGTCTGTGTTCTTCATTCCTTTATAAAGTACCAATCCCATCAAGGGGGCTCCACCCCATGACCTCAACCAAACCTAATCACCTCCCTAAGGCCCCACCACCAAATACCATCACAGTGGAATGTCTTCAATGTATAAATTTTGAGGAGACACAAAAACATTTAGTCCACAGTAAATTCTCTCAGATGAGGCTTGGCAATCAAACTGTAAGGCAGATCTTGAGGCTTTTTGAGGCTTTTGATATTTTTCATCAATATTCTAAATGGTGTTATTTTGAAATGATTCAGAATCATGGTTTTGGAATCCCTGTCCCTGTAGCTCTGCTTGTACTTACCCCACTCTTGGCCCCAGGGTCTAGTCTGTGCCAGAGATCTATTCCCGGGGTCATGTAATCAGTGCTACATTAGATATAATAGTCCAATAAAAGCCAATGATATTGTCTCACTTAGGAGATGCTGCAACAAAAGACAGTTCCTTATACTGCTGGATGTGAACCTGAGAAAATGCAGATTGGTACTGTAGTGGGCACCTAGGTGCTGCTATAAGGGGCAAGTGTCTTTTTTCCAAAGGTTTTTTTTTTTTTTTTTTTTAATGTGGATCATTTTTTAAATTGAAATTCTTTTGTATATTTATTTATTTGCTTCGCTGGGTCTTTGTTGTTGCTCTCAGGCTTTCTCTAGTTGTGGCAAGTGGGGGCTACTCTCTAGTTGTGGTGGTGCTCGGGCTTCTCATACTGGGGGCTTCTCTTGCTGTGGAGCATGAGCTCTAAGGTGCAGAGGCTTCGGCAGTTGTGGCTAAAGAGCACAGGCTCAATAGTTGTGGTCAACGGGCTCAGCTGCTCTGCAGCAAGTGGAATCTTCTGGGACCAGGGATGGAAGCCATGTCTCCTGGACTGGCAGGCAGATTCTTTACCACTGAATCACCAAGGAAGCCCCGATGTGGATCATTTTAAAGACTTTATTGAATTTGCTACAACATTGCTTCTGTTTTCTGTTTTGATTTTTAGCTGTGAGGCCTATGGGGTCTTAGCTCCCCAACCAGAGACTGAACCTGCACCCCCTGCATTGGAAGGTGAAGTCTTACACACTGGACTACCAGGGAAGTCCTGGGGCAGGCATGTTTGAGAATGGGGTCAATCCAACAATGGGGAGACCAGACTATGAAAGAACCCTTCAGAACTTGACTGAGATCATCCTTAAAGTGACCCCAATTTCTAGATTTCCCATTATGTAAGTCAACAGACTGTCTGGCTGAACTAAAATAGTCAAATTTTCTGTCGCTTATCATCTATAGAGTCCTGATTTCTATAACCCCCTTTGAGTCCAAACATTTTACAGTTCTCTATCTTTAAAACGAACTATGCAAAAAAAACTGGCCCACAAAATCAGTTGTTTCCTCTCGCACTGACCTGAGCATAAATGGCCAGAATTTACAAGATGTAACAATAACAACTGTGTTGAGGAAAGAATTGTCAATTTTCCTATTGTAATGCCAGCTCATTATTCCTATCCAAATGGCATAAAGCAGATAAAAGATACACAAATCTGATTTCCTATAAATATATAAATTGGCTAGCATAGAAAATAAAATAACAGAGATGGATCCCAAATGTATCAGTTATTGCAGGGTGAAATGGGGTGATGGGGAGGAGAATGGCATTCTTTCACCTATTTATTTTATCCTATATTATAGGCAAGATCTTGTTCTGTAAAAAAAAAAAATTAAAAAAAGAGCACAATATTTGCTCTGCAAGCATAAGAGCTTTAAAAAATAAATAAATAAAAGCTCAAGTTGTAACTTACTCTTTGTAACTTTAGGGATGCTTATGGGACAGATATGAAAAAAAAAGGCAGAGTTAATTCAATCACCCAGCTTCCCAAGTACTATTAAATTGTCACTGACTGTGAAGTAACATTACTCAGTCTGCAAGTCAGTTAGTCTGGATTAACCAGTGTTTAAGTGAGCACTTCTGCTGGCTATGTGGACATTGTGTAAGAGATGCTGTTGTTGCTGTTTAGTCTCTCAGTCGCGTCTGACTGTTTGTCACATCTGACTCTTTGTGATCCCATGGACTGTAGGCTGCCAGGCTCCTCTATACATGGGATTTTCCTGGCAAAAATACTGGAGTGGGTTGCCAGCTCCAGGGATCTTCCTGATCCAGGGGTGAACTCACGTCTCCTGTGTCTCCTGAACTGCAGGCGGATCTTCGCCACTGAGCCACCAGGGAAGCCCCCTAAGCAAATCCTGCAGTTTTGCACTAAGTGATCAGATTCCACCAAAATGGATTTTGAAACTGAGTAACAGAGAAGGTTTTCTTCCTTAATGTTATAGTAAATCTGTATATAAATATATAATGAAAACTTGTATTATGCTTTTTAACACAGGCTATTTTTACTCTCTGCGATAGAGAAGACATGTACAATGAACTATGTTGAGAGAAAACACATCTTGGACAAATCTCAAAATCTAGTGTTTTCTAACATTGTTCTTCCCACTCCATCTGCTTTTTTCCTCCTTGGAAAACTCAACTTTGTCCCTCAGGATATATTGCTACATTAGAGGTAAGATTCTGTGCTTCAGAATCACCCACATTTCTCCCTCTTCTCAGTAACATTCTGTGCACACTCTTTTAACGTTATGATTTAAAATGGGCAAAGATAAGTACCAGTTTTTACCTCCTATTTCAATGAGTGATCTTTTTGAGGACACAATTAGTGTGTTATTTACTTTTAAATCTTCACATCTAACCATGTTTGACTCGGAGTAATTACTCAGTCAATATTTGCAGTATTTGTTGGTTAATCGAATACATAAATCCCTGGGATGCTGTCTGGAGCATTTAACTATTTCTGTAAGATAACTGTAGAACACGAAATTTAAAAAAAATGGAAGTTAAAACTTACCTCAAAAGTTATTTCCACCTTTACTTCTCTAAAGTAACAATTTAACAGTGTGATGAGTCCTTCCACAACTTTACATACTGCATCAGTTAAGTGTTGCTGTGTAACAAGTCACCTACAGATTGGTACTCACAAAACAAAAATATTTATTATATCAAACTTTCAGAGAGTCAGGAATCCAGGAGTGACTTAGGTGGGTGGTTCTGGCTCAAAGTTTCTGCTGAGGTTGCGGTTAGGAGGGTGGCAGGGTCCTTGTAAGAGGACTCACACAGGCTCTGGCCCCAGTCCTGGCTGGTTCTTGGCAGGAGGCCTCAGTCCCCACCATGGGAACCTCTCTGTGGAACTGCTAGAGACTCCTCACAACATGGCCACTGGCTTACCCCCAGAAAAAAACAGTTCTATATAAAAAGCAAGGCATACGCTTCAATTTCTTTTATGACCTAGCCTTGAAAAATCACACACCATCACTTCTGTACTTCGTTGATCACACAGAGCAATTCTGAGGGAAGGACTGACACAATAGCATGAACACTCAGGGGCGGCCATCATTGGGAGCCAACCTTAGAGACTGGCTGCCACCCATACAGACAATTTTGGATATTGCTTTTATCAAAATATAATCATGCTATATATATTCATTTGCACACATTTCTTAGCATAAAAATACTTTACTTCTCTTTCTACCAGTCTGGTAATCATGGATCTAATTCACTCTTTGTATTGTATCTAACATTAGATTCAATTTATTCTGCCTCTATTGACTCAAGTTGTTTGCAGTTTTCCAGAAGAATAGTAAACTAATAAACATTCTTATATGTATATTTTTGCATTCATTTCTATAGAAACTACCAATAGTGGTAGCTTGTTTGATCAAAAACAGGTATTTTGCTTTTTCACTTCCAAAGACACTGCTAGATTTCAAAAGAGGAACAGCATTTACTTTTGTGTACCAATGACGCACAAGATGGAGAAGGCAATGTCACCCCACTCCAGTACTCTTGCCTGGAAAATCCCATGGACAGAGGAGCCTGGTAGGCTGCAAACCATGGGGTCACTAAGAGTCAGAAATGACTGAGCGGCTTCACTTTCACTTTTCACTTTCATTTCATTCACATGTATTGGAGATGGAAATGGCAACCCACTCCAGTATTCTTGCCTGGAGAATCCCAGGGACCAGGGAGCCTGGTGGGCTGCCGTCTATGGGGTTGCACAGAGTCAGACACGACTGAAGTGACTTAGCAGCAGCAGATGCACAAGAGGGGAGAATGGACTCATGTATATGTATGGCTGACCCCCTTTGCTGTCCACTGAAACTATTATGACACTTTAACCTGTTATACTCCAACATGAAATAAAAATTTATAGGGGAAAAAATAATAATTTTCCTATATCCTCCACAGAATAGGTTGTTGTTTATATACATTTTACCATTCTGAGGGGCAAGAGACATGCTACCTCGTTTTTCACCATATTTATACTCTCTTTCCTTTCAGTAAACTTGAACATCACTTATTATGTGTATTAGCCTTATATCTTTTCTTTCCTGAAAATTGCCAACTAGCAACATTTCCTTCAGATAATTGTCTCTTTTTCTCATCAACTTATAGGGAGCTTTTGGTATTTGCACATAAGTAGAAATTTAATTATTTCTGATCTGGGAAGTTCATAGTAGAGTGTCCTTAAAAGAGGAAAAGTTTTACATTTTGTCATTATTTTCTTGATGGGATATACCTAACACTCCACTAGGATTTATATGGATCAAACATAAACAAAATATTGAACATTTTATTTCTAGAGAACTTTAAGATTAGGTGAAAAACTGGCTGGAGACATTACTAAATGAAACATTCTGTCCCTCAAAGTGGTGAATTAAACAGTCTGTTGACTTTAAGATTACCTTGGAGATAGATCACAGAATTTGAAATGAAGTCACTCAGAAAGCAAAATTGCTTGGGAATAAAAGGCAATAATTACTATCACTCTTTCTGCAACTAGTGAAATAAAAAAGGAAAGAAAAAAAAAAAAACTCCCACTTTAAACCTTGAAACCTCAGCAAATATCTAGAGACTCTTCAGATCACATTTTATGATCAAAGCTGCAATCCTTAGGGTAAGCAAAAACTGCAAACTTCCCTCTCTCTGCGTGTTTTTAAACCCAAGCTACTTTGATTACTTTTCTGTCTAAACACAATAAACACCCTTGACCTTGAATTATACTGTTAAGAGATAAAAATCTGGTGTCTGGAAGAGCACTAAAAATGAATTCCTTGCTCTCTGGCATTTTAATGAACAGGGTGAGCAGTAACAAATCAATAAAGATAGTATGACAAGTGTGATTAAGGGAGTTTTAGATAAAACTCCCAATATAATCAATGTTTAATATATTGGGTATCTAAAAGCACATCTCTTGGACTCTTGCTTTACTATTTAGGAATCACTTTGGGCAAATTAACAATAGCGATTATTTGGGAAAGAGCAGACAATTTTTGTTTAATATTCCCAACAATGTCTTAAAGGATATCCTTAGAGTTTTAAGTTTTTACTTAAAAAACACAAAAAAACTTTAAACTTACCTGGGGCATATGCAGTTAAGAAATACCATGGTTTTAATTATTCGGCAAATATGTTCTTTCACAGGATAGTTCCTGATACATTATCATTGAAGATCAGTGTGCTTTGTGCTCAGTCATGTCCGACTCTTTGCGATCCCACAGACTGTAGCCCACCAGGCTCCCCTGTCCGTGGAATTCTCCAGGCAAGAATACTCGAGTGGGCTGCTGTTTCCTTCTCTGAAGATCAGTGAGATATCATTAATAATCCCTCTTTCCTACGCTCACCACTGTGTCACCACAGGACAGCACAGAAGCCTGGATTATTTTTCTCTATTATTTGCTGCCCTTTCAGTGTCCCAACAGAAAACAGATGGTGCACCCAAATTAGGAGAAATCCAGGTGTTGTTATTTACAAAGAGACTATTAATTAAGACAGTGTGGAATATAATTTTAATAGTCTAAAAACAGGGTTCAAAGGTAGAGATGCTGTTACTCATCAAAATGTAAATGGATGAGCTCAGGGAGTAGGACAGGACTTGCAAGGAGGGACTGCTACAGGGAAGGAAGCCCAGAGAGAAGCAGCGGCCTCAGGTCGAGACATACAGCAGGCTGGAGGTGACCAGGGATTAAACAGCCTTGCCTGACTTTCCTTCCTTCCTCTAATATCCCAGCAGACATGGGAGTGCAGGGTTATGGTTTCTGTGGTTTTAGGGAACAGAAGCAGGTGGAAAAGACACTTGAGAGGCAGACGAAAGATGGCAAAGTGGGGAGACTTGTGCTTGTCTTCGCACCACTGATGTTGACTCGGCCTTTGTGTTACTCTGGCCAATGACATGTGTGTAGAAGTGATACACACCACTTCTACACAGAATCTTTAAGAACCACCATGTGTTCCCCCAGGCTCTTTGCTTCTGCCTTCACAGAAATACATGTGTGGAGGGAACTTCCATCAGTCTGAGTTCCTGGGTGACCTTGTTCACCTGAGCCTTCTTCCCAACCATCAGTGGAATAAACTAAGGAAGAAATACACTGAGTGGTCTAAGACTTTGAGATTTCTGCATTGATACTACTGCAGTATAACTTTGCCCATCCTGATAGGTACAGCAGGTTATTAAACCTCTGAGCCTCAGTTTTCTAGCTGTGAAGGCAATACCCTAAAATATATATTAAACTGCTTCCCAAATATAAGAAAAGCTATGTAAATTCTAGCAATTTTAGGATGCAGGCTAGCACTTCTACTTTTTTTTTTAAGATAGCATATCTGGGAGTATCATAATATTTAAAAGCTAGGGTGAATTTAAAGGAAATTAAGTTTTTGAAATAACAAAGGGTTTTAACTTACTGTTTAACTTCTTTGGGGCTTTTTTGAATAGGTTATTTTGAACATGTGTGTCTGCAAGCTCTTTTTAAGGCTGATTTCGAACTCAGCTAGGATAGCATCTAACCGTAAGTTAAATTACTGCAGTCTCAAGGGACTGAGGTCCTTCTGTGCCTTCCGTACTAGAGCTCATTTTAAGAAGAATGCTTCTCATCCAGGACGCAAGGGTGGAGGACTCAACTCTCATGTAGAGAGGCAACATTACCTATATATATATATATATAAAAATTCCTGCTTTACTTGCCGCTTTCTAGTCTGCTTTTATATTGCTGGTTGTGGCAGCTCCATAAGTGAGCTTTGAAGATCGTTATGGAGAAAAGTCTGACACCCTGGATGTTTTGATGCTCAACTAGATATCATAAGGGTAATTTGATGGTTAAGTAAATTTTTTTTTTTTTTTAGTAAATATCTATTTTAAAGCTTGTAGATGAGCCATGCCTTGCAATAGTAAACTCACTAAATGGTAGCTATGCTACTGCTGCTGCTCCTACAGCTGCTCCCTCAAAAGTGGGGGTTCTGTGCTGACTCTTTTATGTGTGTGCATGGCACTGTCATTGAAATGTGCAATGGCAGCCTGAGAAGAATGGCCTGCTGACATTCCCACACTTGAAACACACAGTATGAAGGAAGGTCATTGAAATACCATTTATGGATCTAGTCTGACCTACACTTTCAGCTGAGTCTCGGATGTCTGCCACACTGATTCACACTCCTAAACATTGATTGAAAAATCTTTCAAAATCCACAAACTTCTCAAAGGTCACCTGGAAGTAAAGATGAATAAAGTAAGTCGTTAATTGGCAGGGGAAAAATACAAGGCATTTGATTTCTGTGGTAAATGGGAGAGAGTCTTATGTTTTGCAAAGTTGAGTGTGTTGGTGCTTCTTGGTGAGATCAGAGACTTGAGTTCTAAAACATACTCTCAGGGCCTCTTGCATGTTAGTGGGCTTGGTCTCCAGCGGGCTCTCAGCTTGGCACTTATAGCACAGCAACTCCTAAGCTTTTAATCACTGCTAAGTGACAAACCAGGATGCTCACTAAACGGTGAGCTGCATTTCAATAGCTCGAGATTTGGTTTCACGATGTTGTCATGCAATCCTTGGAACAGAAGGATGCCTTGCGAAAGTAACTTATGAGATCATTCACAGATTTATAATAGTCATCGGGACATGCATACACAGATGCAAATGCACACAGACTCACACACATTCACATCCCTTATCTCAGAAAGAATTAAGTGGATGGGTGGGGAGGGAGGCGGGAAGGGTATTCAGGGTTGGGGGACACATGTGCACCTGTGGCTCATTCATGTTGATGTATGGCAAAAACTATTACAATATTGTAAAGTAATTTCCCTCTAATTAAATTAATTTAAAAAAGGACTTAATTACAGGTCTATTACAATTAATTTTAAATGAACCTGAAACATGGACACATGTTTCCTACTTTGAGTCTCTGATAGATTTAACCTACATAAAAAATGAAACAAAAGTCTTTGGTTTTCTGAGAAGAATGATTTTTCCTGTTTATGATAATACAAGTAATGCTTTGAAAGCAGGACAGTGATCCAACTTTTCTAAGCATTTTGTTCTCTGAATATCCATTAGGTATTTGAGGAAGTTTTATTAGACCTACTCTTGGAGATGCCCAGAGCCCTAGTTTGCTTTACTTTAAGGAAGATATTTTCCTTTGTGCTTTATCTAGGAATCTGTGGGTCATCAAGAACCAGGTGTCAATACTGTGTTGCACAAAATCAGGGACCAAATGTGTACTTGGGAAGATATAACTTACTATGTTTTACAGAAATGGAAGATAGAGCTGTAATATTCCAGTTAAGCTAGTCTGTGCTGGGATATTACATCAACCCTCAAAGCTCAGAGGCTTAACTCACGAAAGTGTGTATCTGGTTCATACAATGTCTGCTTTAGTTCCAGCTGCTGTGGATTGCCCATCATCAAGCAAAGTTCACATCTGTTTCTATCTTGTAATTCCATCTCCTCAAAACTCTTAGCTTTCAAGATTGCCATTGTTTTCCGCGGCGCCTGGTTTCATTCTCTTAGATGTTCTGTCATCTCATTCTCTTTCTTGGCCACAGTCAAAGTTTACATTAGACATATGCTCTTCTTGGAGGCCACTTGGCCTTCTCATCCCATGAGAAGTGGTGGACCAAGAAGCATTTTAAGTTTGATGTTAAATCACAGGCCTTTTCTTCATTTTTATTTATTTATTTGGGGGGGGGTTGTTTTATTTATTTATTTATTTAACTTTACAATACTGTATTGGTTTTGCCATACATTGATATGACTCTGCCATGGGCGTACATGAATTCCCAATCCTGAACCACCCTCCCACCACCCTCCCCATATCATCTCTCTGGAGATTTCTTTGACAACAAAATGATTGGCAAAGATCTTATGAAGCGTTTCGTCCACTCTGTGCCAGTGACCGCACATAGCATTTATTTTCATATATTCTTAAATCATTATTTCTTGCTTTTTCATCCCCATGTTTCTCAATTTAAGTAGATTATTAGGCTTTAGCTGGTCAGTCTTGAAATTGACTTTTTTTCTTTTCAGGGAATTCACCCCCAGGGCAGCTTCCTTCCAAGAACTGGTGTTAATACATGGACCCCACTTCCATCACATTGCTCTGCCATCTCAACATATTGCTTCTGATTGTTGAGATAGAGGAAGAAAGAAATAGGAGGATTCTTCACATGTTTCTTTCACCCAAGGCTCCTCAGAATTGTCTGTATGGTAGGCTGGGAGGTATAGTGTTCTGTATGCATAGGGAGGAAAGAAGAATTGGTTTAAATTCCAGAGTCATCAAATGTCAAAATAGGGTGAGATTTTTTTGTTTTGTGTTTTGAGGTAATCTAGTCCTATGGTGCTAGTTTAGATATGAGGAAACTGTGATGCTAAAGAATTTATCAAGAATTAAAAGTGTTAATGACAGTGATCCAGAACTAGACTCAGGTTCTCTTGAAGTTCAGTCCAGAAGTATAGCTAGTGTCCATCTAATCCAACCATTGCAACAGTTTCTATGCCATTAAAATAAAACTAAACAGCTGGATTTGCATTTCAAGGTACCATATATATGAATGGGTATGTGCATATTGGTCATTCTTTCTCATTCATTTATTCAATATGTTTGACCCTGTGTTCAAAGGAATATGTATATAAATCCCACCCACTTTGTCTTTAAGGAAGAATCAGAATGTTGGAAACAGGTGAGTAAACAGAAGATATTAATAAAATATGCAAATACTAGAATAAGCTGTACACTGACCCAGGGAGGTAGATCTCTCAGAATCTGATATGGAGGCTTCCTAAGTGGTTCAGAGGAATCACACACACTAAAAACAATTATTCCAGTTTCCCCTAATGGAACTAGTCATAGATGTCATAGTTTATAATCAATGTGCCTTTGGCAGATTCCTATCTAAGCCTTACTTTTCTCAATCATAAAATAGAGCCAATAATCCCTGCCTTGCAAGGTTGATGTATGGAACAATTAATGCATACAAAATGAAGGTGAAAGTGAAAGTCACTCAGTAGTGTCTGTCTCTTTGCGTACAATCCATAGAGTTCTCCAGACCAGAATACTGGAGTGAGTACCCTTTGCCTTCTCCAGGGTATCTTCCCAACCCAGGGATCAAACCCCGGTCTCCCCCATAGCAGGTGGATTATTTACCAGCTTAACCACAAGGAAAGCCCAAGAATACTGGAGTGGGAAGCCTATCCCTTCTCCAGGTAATCTTCCAGATCCAGGAATCGAACTGAGGTCTCCTGCATTGCAGGTGGATACTTTACCAACTGTGCTATCAGGGAAACCTGCTTTGTATGTTAGTACATACAAAGTACTAGTCAAAAATTTAGCATTTGGCAGGGATTCAATAAATGGTACCAATTATTGTTATTCATGATTTTACTTCCATATTCAGATTCAAAATACCTGAAATGTCATACTCAGTACTAACTGTGGATTAACTATTTTAAAGCCAAAAATAATTGTAGTACATAGAAAGGATATTAATTCCATAACTCACAAAGACATCCCCATACCTCCTGCACAACCACTGCTGCCATAATAATCATAACATTTATAGAAATAATAGCAGTTGATGGCATGGATGCAGGACTTCTATATTACAAGATATTGTACCTTATGTGTCTGATCCCATTGAACCTTCACAGAGGTTCTATGAGGCAGTAAATATTATCACCACCATTGACAAATGGAGATCCAGAAGTCTGAATAATATGCTCATATTGATGGAAGACCTATTAATTTATTCTCATGAATGATGCCTTAGATATTTTCTAGTACCAAGTGTGATATATATATATATATATATATGAATTCATGCATAAATATGAGTGAATGAATGAATGAATGAATATAAGATCTGGAATATAGAATACATAAGATAATGTCAAAAAATAAAAAAATAAGAATAACTATGAAAGAATGCTAATAGATAAGGAAGCAAGAAACTCCAAAGACCCAAAATATATTTCACACATTTTCAAGAGCAATTTGAACTGACACCAGGGTCCAATGGATCTGGCATTCTACTGCAAATCCACAGATAAACTTGGTATTTGCAATGCTTTTTCTTTGCATTCAACAAATATTTATTATAAGAGTGCTAGGCTGGGAGCTTACAATCTAATGGAAGGGATTAAACAAGGATACCAGAAACTATAACAGAAGACAGATTAAGGTAAATGAAGTCTCAGCTAAAAGAAAAGCAACCTGTTATCATAAAGCCTCGAAAGGAGGAAAATGTGTATTTGACAAGCTGGATCCAATAAATAATGCTGTTCTTTCAACTAGTTCTGTCCCACCAGCAATAGAAGGGAGTGTTCATCCAACCATGTACCTTCCCTAGGTGATGATATTCTTATTCAAGGCTGAGAAAGAGACGTAGGCAGTGGGCTCTGCTTACTCCCTGGCCTCTTGTCCTGCCACTATACCTGTTAGCTTCTAAGATCTTGATGCACTGGTCATCTTTGGTTCCTGAACTCTACCAAGCTCCCACTTCTCACCCATCTTTTGCACATTCCACCATGTGGCCATTCTCTCTCATCCAATTTCCCCATTTCCTCCTTTCACTTGTAAATTCTACTTATTACTTTATATCTCAGGTCTAGATTCACTTTCTAAATTTTATGTTAGATTCTCATGCAGTATAGTTGCTTTACACTGTTGAACTAGTTTCTGCTGCTGATGCTAAGTTACTTCAGTCGTGTCTGACTCTGTGCGACCACATAGACGGCAGCCCACCAGGCTCCCCCGTTCCTGAGATTCCCCAGGCAAGAACACTGGAGTGGGTTGTCATTGCCTTCTGAATCAGTTTCTACTGTACAGGAAGGTCAATCAGCTATATATATATATATATATCCCCTCTCTTTTGGATTTCCTTCACATGTAGGTCACCACAGAGCATCAAGTAGAATTCTTGGTGCTACACAGTAGGTTCTCACTATTGTATCAATAGTGTAGATTCAATTCTTTAGTGAAGCCTTCCCTTCTCCAGTTCAACTCAAGTGTTAAAGCATAGCTTTTTTATTACTTTGTGGACTATGTTCACTTCTCTCAGAGCTCTCACCTCTATAATAATTTGCGTGCTATTGTCATCCTGTTTATTTAACTTATATGCAGGGTACATCATGAGAAACACCGGGCTGGAGGAAGCACAAGCTGCAATCAAAATTGCCAGGAGAAATATCAATAACCTCAGATATGCAGATGACACCACCCTACGGCAGAAAGTGAACAGGAGCTAAAAAGCCTCTTGATGAAAGTGAAAGAGGAGACTGAAAAAGTTGGCTTAAAGCTCAACATTCAGAAAACGAAGATCATGGCATCTGGTCTCATCACTTCATGGCAAATAGATGGAGAAACAGTGGAAACAGTGACAGACTTTATTATTTTGGGCTCTAAAATCACTGTAGATGGTGATTGTAGCCATGAAATTAAAAGATGCTTACCCCTTGGAAGGAAAGTTATGACCAACCTAGATAGCATATTGAAAAGCAGAGATATTAGTTTGCCAACAAAGGTCTGTCTAGTCAAGGCTATGGTTTTTCCAGTGGTCATGTATGGATGTGAGAGTTGGACTGTGAACAAATCTGAGCACCGAAGAATTGATGCTTTTGAACTGTGGTGTTGGAGAAGACTCTTGAGAGTCCCTTGGACTGCAAGGAGATCCAACCAGTCCATTCTAAAAGAGATCAGTCCTGGGTGTTCTTTGGAAGGACTGATGCTAAAGCTTAAACTCCAATACTTTGGCCACCTCATGCAAGGAGCTGACTCATTGGAAAAGACCAGATGCCTGGATGGCATCACTGACTCGATGGATATGGGTTTGAGTGAACTCTGGGAGTTGGTGATAGACAGGGAAGCATGGTGTGCTGCAATTCATGGGGTCGCAAAAAGTTGGACACAACTGGATGACTGAACTGAACTTAACTGAACTGAATCAGTGTAAGAGTGCTCCCCAGGTGGTTCAGTGGTAAAGAATCTGCCTGCCAATGAAAGAGACATGGATTCGATCCCCGGGTTGAGAAGACCCCTGGAAAAGACAATGGCAACCCACTGCAGTATTCTTGCTTGGGAAATCCAAAGGACAGAAGAAGTTGGCAGGCTCTTGACAGTTCATGGGGTCACAAAAATGTTAGACATGACTTAATGACTAACCAATCATAACAATCAATGTAAAGGTGGGCTGGACTATATAGGACACAAACAGGGAACTCCTTCACAGAGACCATCATATAAAGTCGGGAGATGTAGAAATTTATCTCCACCATTTACTGTTCAGTGGTAGAAGGTTTGGGCATTCATGCTAGATGTTTCCATCAACCTTCACCTTTTCCCCTACCCTCTCCAGGACCCATGCCTTCCCCTCCCAGCTCATGTCCCATCCACTTCCCTTTGCATTCTGCTGTGAAACAATCAGCGGGTCTTCTGTTCCTTCCTCTGTGGGTCTCTTGGACACCTTTGGCTTCTGTGTCTTGTCTCACACTGTCCAGTGCATCTAACAGCTCTTACTCCCATCTTCACATACCCTATGAAATTCAGTTTTTGGTTTGAAGGCATCTGATTAACATCCTTCTAAAATCCCTAGGGAAAATGAGCAAAAGACAAGAGTAGGCATGAAAAAACTAAGATGATCAGCCAATGTACAGCACTAATCTGGAGGCAATGTTAACCAAATAAAATGAAAGTGTGATCATTTTGCTAATATGTAGCTCAAAAATTATGATTTTTTTTGGACAAACCTGTGTAATCTTTATCATGCCATTCGTTTGATGTATGTGCCTTTCCGACTATCCACCCAAATAGTTGTGTTAGGTTTCCAGAGAGCCTTTAACCTAGAGGTAGCTCATAAAATGGCAGATGAGTAGATAACCTTGAAAGTAAATTTATTTGAATTCAAGCAAAAAATTTTTAAATGTGCCAAGTTCAATTGTCACTGAATTACTGAAGAAATATTCAATCCACATATTTCATTTGATGTTTTCAATTATAAAGGGGGAAAAAAAAAACAGTAAAAGCTATCAGATATATGATTTGTACTTTAACTCCTTTTCTCTCCTGTACTGATTTCAGCTCTATGACCAAAAGCCTTAGATACAGATATTTTTGAAAAATTGCGGAGGGATTCCAGCTCCTCAGAGGAGATGCCCTGATGATTGTTTCTCTAATTAGAATTGCCACTTTAAGAACTATGGTAGTTTTATTTTAATGTTGTTAGAGGTAAATTATGGAATTTTCTTTACAACCACAGTTTTTGTTACATTTTTGGATGATTTCAGGTCTAGATCCATTATATACAGCAAAGATTTTGAGAAATGAAAATTGCAGCTTAAGTTAAAAATACATCATTTATATTTCTCAACAGTTCCTTAAATACAGTATGTTAATTTAAAAGCTGTGCAGCACAATATTCTCTTCAATTGTGTTATTACATGACAAGCATTGTGAGAGCATAATAAAATATTGAATAAGTAGTGGGTTGAATGTGCTGATGTGCTCAGTTGTCGCCGACTCTTTGTGACCCCATGGACTGTAGCCCGCCAGATTCCTCTGTCCATGGAATTTTCCAGGCAAGAATACTGGAGTAGGTTGCCATTTCCTTATTCAAATGGGTTGAATGATGGCCCACAAATATTTGTATCCATGCCCTAAGCCTTATGACCTGTGAATGTGACCTCATTTGGAAAGAGACTCTTTTAGATGTACGTTAACAATGTGTAGATGAGGTTTATGATGTGTTGCTGCTGCTGCTAAGTCGCTTCAGTCGTGTCCGACTCTGTGCGACCCCATATATGGCAGCCTGCCAGGCTCCTCTGTTCCTGGGATTCTCCAGGCAAGAATACTGGAATGGGTTGCCATCTCCTTCTCCAATGTGGGTGAGCCCTATATCCAAACATAATTATTCTTTTTGAAGAAGATATTTGTCTACACTGGGTTTAGTTGTGGCACCCTGGCTCTGTATTTGCAGCACATGGGCTCTCTAGTTGTGGTATGTGGGCTTAGTTGCCCCTTGGCATATGGGGTCTTAGTTCTCCCACCAGGGATCAAACCCCTGTCCCCTGCATCGGAAGGCAATTTTTAACCACTGGACTGACAGGGAAGTCCTGAAAAGTGTCCTTTTAAAAGAAAGGACTCAAGAGAAGGAGTCCCAGACATAGAGGATAAAGCCAGGAGGAGACAGAGGTAGAGATTAGAGTAATGCAGCCAGGAAGAAGGTCTGGAGGCAACAATACCTGGCGAAAGTGAGGTAATTCTCCCAAAAACCCTCCAGAGGGAGGACAGTCATGCTGACACTTAGGTTTTGGACTTCAGAATTGTGAGAAAATAAACATCTGGATTTTTTTTAACCCATCAAGTTTGTTGCAATTTGTTACGGCAACCCTAGGAAATGAATATACTACCTACCTAATAAAATAATATTAAATATGCTGTTCATTTCAGTTCAGTCACTCAGTCGTGTCTGACTCTTTGCGACACCATGAATCACAGCACGCCAGGCCTCCCTGTCCATCACCAACTCCCGGAGTTCACTCAGAACCGCGTCCACCGAGTCAGTGATGCCATCCAGCCATCTCATCCTCAGTCATCCCCCCTTCTCCTTCTGCCCCCAATCCCTCCCAGCATCAAGGTCTTTTCCAATGAGTCAACTCTTCGCATGAGGTGGCCAAAGTACTGGAGTTTCAGCTTTAGCATCATTCCTTCCAAAGAAATCCCAGGGTTGATCTCCTTCAGAATGGACTGGTTGGTTACATGTATGTATTTCAAATTGATTTTGTTGGTGGAATAAATAATAGTTTAACATGTGAAAAGTGAAAGTGTTAGTTGCTCAGTTGTGTATGACTCTTTGTGACCCCATGGACTATAGCCCACCAGGCGCCTCTGTCCATGGAATTCTCCAGGCAAGAACAGTGGAGAGGGTTGCCAATTCCTTCTCCAGGGGATCTTCCTGACTCAGGGATTGAACTCACATCTCCTGCATTGCAGGCAGATTTTATAAAATAATCTGAGCCACCAAGGAAGCCCATGTGCACATCTAAAAATATTTATAGAATATCTGCTATGTACCAGACCCTTTGCTTACCATGTGGCCCATCACCACATGTTCGAAAAACTAAGACTTACTGTTGTGTCATTGTATGGCCCAGTAGTTTGGAAAATCAGTTAAACTGGTACCTTCTGGATGGATCTCTTGCTAGCTTATTAGTTTTTATTTCACAGGAACTAAAAGAAAAATTAAGAATCATAATGTTGGCAGACAAGGACTAGAGACACATGCTGTCACTTAAAAGGCAATCACCATGCCAGTCAAAAAACTCATTATTTGACATCTATGGATATTAATGTTGGAAGCAACTAGTTAGACTTCTGTCCTAATACTTATTCTCTTTACTTAAAAACTGTAACTCCTAAAACCACTAGGGCAGGAAGGAAAAGTTATCAAACTATATACTTTCTACTCTACAAAATGTGTACCCAATAATTAAAACATCAGCATGAGAAGCAGAGAATGGAAGCACATTATTATTGTGGGGAAGAAGCAGATTTTCATTTTTCATGTTAGATTGTATAGCCTTTGAGCATCACAGAAAGAAGCAGTGAGTAAGAGCTTTGGGGAGCAAAAGATGTTTACACCAATTCAGATTAGTCATATTAGATGAATACTGAATAAGGAAGGGATACATAGAAAATTTGAAAAGAGATTTGAAAATGTATTGTTTAAGTATTTCTTTGGGCAGAACACTGTGCTAGGTGTGTCAGTGTTGAAATCTTCCTAATGCCTCATGATTCAGTCAAATTACATGTCCTACATGAAAAATTTTCTTTTTGTTTAAATAACATCTGTGTCTTTTAATACACAGCAGTAATTATGATCTACATAACTAGTCAAGCACTCCCATCTAGATATGCAAGACTCAGAGTTACTCAGCAAAGGGAGGGAATCAGGAAGTCTTGGCTTGGGTTCTCATAATGGATATATGTCTTTTCACAGCAACCCACCCTTCGAGAATCTATTATCTCTCACTACATGTGATCTGTGAGGTGGTCACTGCAGTAACCTACAATTTTATAGTAAATCACACTCAGCTAAAATATTTGGGAGCTGCCTATTGATGTTTGACTTGACTGTGAGGTGTTTAAGCATGAGAATATTTAATGCATAGAGGTACAGATGAATAGATATGTAAAACAAAAACAGGACGAGTAAAATACTAACAGTAGAATGTAGATGGTCAGTATTTTTATGTTCACTGTGGATTTTTTTTCAAATTTGCTTTATGTTTAAACAAATTTTAATCTTGGAATAATCTAATTGTGCCTTTTGGCGTGATTTTCATTGTAAGTTATATTGCTTCTTTTTTTTAATTAATTTTTATTTTTTAGTTTGTTTTGCTTTACAATACTGTATTCGTTTTGCTACACATTGACATGAATCAGCCACGAGTGTACATGAACTCCCATTCCCGACCCCCACCACCCCCCTCCCGCCCCACACCCTCTCTCTGAAAAAAACTGAAATTTGTTTCAGAATGAAGCGCCTGGCTTCAGCTAATTGGCCACAACAACTAATTCTGATGGAGAATAAACCACCTGGTATTCTATTTTTTTACTTTTGACCAAGGTAGTTTTGATATTTGTGCAGATGTTGCAAACACTTAACTTTGTCACTACTTCCTGGTAATTTTTCAATAACCAGCTGACCCAATTTTGATGACTTCATCTGCAGGTATTTTTGAGGAGATCTAAATAAAAACTCTTTGGGTACCTAGTAGGGATCCCAGGAACACACACAAAAGTAGCCTTTGGCAGGACTGCTTTACCTCCAGAGGACAACTACACACATGTCTACAGTGATTGTCTCTTTAAAGTGCAATGACAGAACTGTTCTCTTTGAAACATCAGCTCTTCTGGGCACTTATGTACAAAATTCAATTCTAGACACAGGGAGTTGAAAGATGAATCACACATTCACTTTGCCCTTCAGCAGGTTTCATAAAATGGTCTAACCACACTGCTACCTTAGAGCAAGTATAATGTTACTTGGGCCATAAGTTGAAAATGTTATGAAAATGATGAGTAAATTAATGATAGGAATCTATAAGTAGGACATCACTTTTTTTCTCCATCCTTACCCATATCTTAGGAATTTCCATCCCTTTTACCCATGTCTCCTCTCCAAAGAGTGTGGGAAAATCCTCTAAATTTTCATGTAGCTTCTATTAGGTTAATTTTGGGTTTCAATGCCCAGGTTATTCTTGTACCTAGAAATACATAATTACAACCCTTTATTGTTTGGGGGTGGGGGCTTCAGGGATCAAAATCAAACTCTTAATTCATATAAAATTAAGAAATAATCCTTTGAGGTGAAACAACTTGCTCAGATCACAAAGGAACTTCTTTGTCTTTCAAATTGTTGTACCCAATAATTGAATGAAAGTCCTTGACGTTTCAGAGTAGAACTGAAATCTATGAATGGACATTTTAAGTTGCTCTAACATTTAAATTTCAGATATAAATTGTAAAGAATTATTTTGAAGCATAGTCTTTAAAATTATTTCTTTTAATGAATCCCTCCTTTATTTTTCCATCGTAAGTATGCAAGTATTTCACTTTTTTACCCTGTTTGACACTGCAGGCTTCTTGCAAATGGGTCATCTGACTTCCTGGTGGTTCAGAGGTTAAAGCATCTGCCTCCAATGCGGAAGACCTGGGTTTGATCCCTGGGTTGGGAAGATCCCCTGGAGAAGGAAATGGCAACCCACTCTAGTACTCTTGCCTGGAGAATCCCATGGATGGAGGAGCCTGGTAGTCTTCTGTCTACAGGGTCGCAAAGAGTCGGACACAACTGAGGGACTTCAGTTTCACTTTCATCTGATATTAGATTTTATTTTCAATAGATTTCACTACCTTCAGTCTTGCTCCTCCCTGATTCCTTTTTCTTGAGGCAGTCAGGTATATTTACATTTATTTATTTCCTCAAAACTTTTCACTGATTTCCCAACTACTTAACAGAATTTAACTTTAGCTTGCAATACCCTAGGAGACAAGGTTACAGTTTATCTTTCTTTCTGTCTCTCTCCATGCTTCCCTCTCTTTTTTCTTTTTTATCAAATATATATTTAGTTTCTGCTATGGATTATGGTCTCAATAAATGCTGAATACACAATTAAAAAAAAGACTATATTATTATGGAGAAAATCCTAATCTTGTTTAAAAATTATTAAAAATAACTTAATGGAGATGTAAACCATTTACATTGGTTGGAATATTGTAGACAACCTAATACAGTAGAGAGATCAATTTCCTCCAAGTTGATGTATATATTCAATTCAATTCCAGCAACTCTCTTTGTTTTCTTTTAATCTTTGTGGAACCTCACAGAAAGACACTAGACTTCATTTGTTAAAGCAAATGAAAAAGAATCTCCAAGTTACATCTAAAGACAAGTTTGAAAGATCTGTCTTCAGTTCAGTTCAGTTGCTCAGTTGTGTCCGACTCTTTGTGACCCCATGAATCGCAGCACGCCAGGCCTCCCTGTCCATCACCAACTCCCAGAGTTCACTCAGACTCACGTGCATTGAGTCAGTGATGCCATCCAGCCATCTCATCCTCGGTCGTCCCCTTCTCCTCCTGCCCCCAATCCCTCCCAGCATCAGGGTCTTTTCCAATGAGTCAACTCTTTGCATGAGGTGGCCAAAGTACTGGAGCTTCAGTTTTAGCATCATTCCTTCCAAAGAAATCCCAGGGTTGATCTCCTTCAGAATGGACTGGTTGGATCTCCTTGCAGTCCAAGGGACTCTCAAGAGTCTTCTCCAACACCAC
>SJXQ01012007.1:95585-148995 GCA_006408695.1 Aepyceros melampus | reverse complement strand
ACTTTTTTGTTCAATTGTAATCCTACTATAAGGAAGATATTGTCCTGAGAAAAGCAGCACTCTTTGATGTATTAAGCTCTATTTGCACAGGGCTCCTCTACAGAATAGTGCAAAGATGATGGTTGTAGTTTTCCCAAAATTTTTCTAAAATTATTACAAACTCTACCTTACATACTTCATTAATAAGTCTCAAATCTAGAGAACTGCTTATGGGTATTTCACAGTTACTAGATTAACTCCTGCTGACTGGAGTTCTCTGACCAGGTGTACAACTTCAGTCTGTTAAATGGTAATAGCTGAAGAAAATAGTAATAGCTGAAGAAAACTGGATAATTACACTAATAACCGGGTGTGGAAAAGTAGAATCTATTATTATCTGTGAGCAGAGATATAAAAATAGGAGTTTCAAACAGTAAAAAGTGTGCTTTCATTTTGAATTTTATAGTTAGATTGCATATTACTTCACCGTTTCAAAATTGTGTCCTTCTCCATTCTTGTATGTACTGAGGATCTGGGCATGTTCAGTCACTCAGTCATGTCTGACTCTTTGCGACCCCATGGAATGTAACCTGCCAGGCTCCTCTGTCCTTGGATTTTTCAGGCCAGAATTCTGGAGTGGGTTGCCATTTCCTACTCCAGGGGGATCTTCCTGACCAGGGATTGAACCCGCATCTCTCTCATCTGCTGCACTGGCAGGGGGAGTCTTTACCACTGTGTTACTGGGGATCTACTGNCGGGGTTGCTAGTTGTGGGGTGTTAGTCATGGAAAATGTTGCTGTGGTGTGTATTTTGGCTTTTTTCCGTTGCCTTGGGCCTGCAAGTGTGCTGAATGCTGCTTCAGTGGGTAACGGGGTTTTCTTCATCCAATTGTGGGTGCTAGTCATGTTGAATGTTAATCTGGTATTTAATTCTTTGTGTGTGTTTGTGTGTGTTGCCGTGGGGCTGCTAGTGCATGGGAGTATAGCTTTGGTGTGTAAATTGGGATTTCTCCCTTGAGTTGGTGCTGCTACTTGCAGGGACTTGCAGAATCTTTGCTCTGGTGTGTAATTCTGCTTTTTCCATAGCCTTGGGGCTGCTGTAAGTGTTAGTAAGAGTTACTTTCTCAGTTGTGCCTGACTCTTTTGCGACCCCATGGATTGCAGGGCAGCAGGCTCCTGTGTCCATGAGATTTTCCAGGCAAGGATATTGAAGTGGGTCGCCATTTCGTTGTGTGGAAACAAAACCACACAGGCCGTTTGATGGGTTACACGTCTTGTCTCCCTCACTTGGGGCTGCTAGTGGGGTTTCATGTTGCTTTGGAGTGTAATTCGAGTATTTTTTTTTTTTTTTCCCCATTGTCTTTGGGCAGCTAGTGTGTCAAACTGTTGCTTTGGTGTGTAAACTGGTTTTGTCCCTTGACTTGGGGTTGCTAGTTGTGGTGACTAGTAATGTAGAATGTTTCTCTGGTGTGTCATTCGGGTTTTTTTTCTGTCGGCTTGGGGCTGCTAGTTGCAGGGACTTAGGCGTGCAGACTGATGCTCTGGTGTGTAATTTGATTTTTCCGTTTGTTTGAGGCTGCTAGTTGTGCAGAATGCTGCTTTGGTGGGTAATGCGGCTTTTCTTGCTCCACTTGGGGATGCTACTGGGGTTGAATGTTGCTTTTTAGTGTAACTCAGCTTTGTTTTTTCTTTTTTTCACCTTTGCCTGGAGGCTGCTAGTGCGCCAAACTGTTGGTTTGATGTGTAAACCAGGTGTTCTCCCTTGACTCGGGGTTGCTAGTTGTGGGGTCTTAGTCTTGGAGAATGTTGCTGTGGTGTGTATTTTGGCTTTTTCCCCTACCTTGGGGCTGCTAGTTGTGCAGATTGCTGCTTCGGTGGGTAACAGGGTTTTCTCCATCCAGCTGTGAGTGCTAGTAGGGCTGAATGTTGATCTGATGTTTAATTCGGTCTTTTTTTTTTCCTTTTTGCCTTGGGGCTGCTAGTGTGCCAAACTATTGTTTTGGTGTGTAAATTGTGTTTTCTCCCTTGACTTGGGGTTGCTAGTTGTGGTGGTTTAGTCATGTATAATGTTCGTCTGGTGTCTAATTCGCCTTTTTTCCATTGGCTTGGGGCTGCTAGTTGTGCGGAATGCTGTTTGGGTGGATAATGTGGCTTTTCTCCCTCTGTTTGTGGGTGCTACTCAGGCTCGGGGTTGGTTGGTATGTAATTTGGCATTTTCTTTTTCTTTCTGGCTGTTAGTGTGCTGAAGTATTGGTTTGGTGTGTAAACCGGGTTTTCTCCCTTGACTCGGGGTTGCTCGTTGTAGGGTCTTAGTCATGAAGAATGTTGCTCTGATGTGTATTTTGGGTTTTTTTCCATTACCTTGGCACTGCTAGTTGTGCGGAATGCTGCTTCAGTGTGTAACAGGGTTTTCTCTGTCCAATTTTTGGTGCTAGTCGGGCTGAATTTTGATCTGGTGTTTAATTCGCCATTTTTTTCTGTTGCCTTGGGGCTACTAGTGTGTGGGAGTATTGCTTTGTTGTGTAAAGAGGCTTTTCTCCCTTCAGTTTGGGCTGGTAGTTGCAGGGACTTGCAGAATATTTGCTCTGGTGTGTAATTCACTTTTTCCCCATTGGCTTGGGGTGCTGTAAGTGTTAGTAAGAGTTAGTTGCTCAGTCCTGCCCGACTCTTTGCGACCCCATGGAGTGCAGGGCACCAGGCTCCTGAGTCCATGAGATTTTCCAGGCAAGGATACTGGAGTGGGTTGCAATTTCATTGTGTGTAAATGAACACAGGCCGTTTGGTGGGTAACGGCTTTTCTCCCTCACTTGGGGGTGGTAGAGGGGCTGAATGTTGCTTTGGAGTGTAATTCGAGTCTTCCCCCCCCCAACCCCCATTGCTTTTGGGCTGCTAGTGCGCCAAACTGTTGCTTTGGTGTATAAACTGGGTTTTGTCCCTTGACTTGGGGTTGCTAGTTGTGGCAACTTAATCGTGTACAATGTTTCTCTGGTGTGTAATTCGAGTTTTTTTCTCTCAGCTTGGGGTGCTAGTTGCAGGGATTTATTCGTGCAGAATGATGCTCTGGTGTGTAATTTGTTTTTTTCCGTTTATCTGAGGCTGCTAATTGTGCGGAATGTTGCCTCGGTAGGTAATGCAGCCTGTCTCCCTCCACTTGGTGGTGCTAGTGTGGCTGAGTGTTGCTCTGGTGGGTAATGCGACTTTAAACATTTTATTTTCTTTTGCCTGTTGCCTTGAGGTTAATGTGCCAGACTATTGTTTTGGTATGTAAAATGGATTTTCCCCATTGAGTTGACGCTGCTAGTTGCAAGGACTTGCAGAATATTTGTTCTGGTGTGTAATTTGCTTCTTTCTGTTAATTTGGGTCTGCTAGTTGTGCAGAATGCTGTTTCGTAGGGTAACGCAGCATTTCTCCTTCCACTTGGGGGTGCTAGTGTGGCTGAATGTCACTTTGGTGGGTAATGCAGCTTTAAACATTTTCTCTTTTTTTTCCCTCTGTTGCCTTGTGGTGGTTAATGTGCCAGACTATTGCTTTGGTGTGTAAAACGGCTCTTCCACCTTGGCTTAAGGGTGAGAGTTGTAGGGGTTAATCGTGCAGAATGTTGCTGTGGTGTATAATTTGCTTTTTTTTTTTTTTTTCATTTGTTTGAGGCTGCTAGTTGTGCGGAATGCTGCCTTGGTGGGTAACGTGGCTTTTCTCCCTCCACTTGGTGGTGCTAGTGTGGGTGATTGTTGCTTTGGTGGGTAATGCAGCTTTAAACATTTTTTTCTTTTTCCCCTGTTGCCTTGTGGTTAATGTGCCAGACTATTGCTTTGGTGTGTAAAATGGCTCTTCCACCTTGGCTTAAGGGTGAAAATTGCGGGGGCTTAGTCATGAAGAATGTTTTTCTGGTGCGTATTTTGGCTTTTTTTCCGATGAACTGGGGCTCCTAGTTGTGCGGAATGCTGCTTTGGTGGGTGATGACATGATCCCCTGCATAGAAAACTCTAAAGACTCCACCAGGAAATTACCACAGCTAATCAAAGAATACAGTAACATTGCAGGATACAAAATCAACACACAGAAATCCCTTGCATTCCTATACACTAATAATGAGAAAGTAGAAAACGAAATTAAGGAAACAATTCCACTCACCATTGCAATGAAAAGAATAAAATACTTAGGAATATACCTACCTAAAGAAATTAGAGACCTATATATAGAAAACCATAAGACATTGATATAAGAAATCAAAGAGGACACTAATAGATGGAGAAATATACCATGTTCATGGATCAGAAGAATCAATATCGTGAAAATGAGTATACTACCCAAAGCAATCTACAGATTCAATGCAGTCCCTCTCAAGCGACCAGCGGTATTTTTCACAGAACTAGAACAAATACTTTCAAGCTTTGTATGGAAATGCAAAAAACCTTGAATAGCCAAAGCCATCTTCAGAAAGAAGAATGGAACTGGAGGAATCAAACTGCCTGACTTCAGGCTCTACTACAAAGCCACAGTCATCAAGACAGTGGTACTGGAAGAAAGACAGAAATATAGATCAATGGAACAAAATAGCCCAGAGATAAGTCCACACACCTCTGTGCCGGGGGCCAGCATGAGGAACTCCGCCCATAGCAAAGGTGATGAGGAAGGAGGCTTGGCATACGCAAAGGCGTGATCAAGTCTCAGGAAACCCCCTGTTCCCGAGCATCTACCCCCAAAACCAAGAGTCTGTTTTATGCCCTCACCTACACCTCTGACTTTATGGGGAGCTCTCCCCCATAACCATTTCTCTCAGAGAAGGAGTTAACTTGCAGCTCCAGTTGATAAAATTCCTGGGCGTGACAAGAGTGTTTCAGCTTATGAACTCCTCTGAAGGTTATCTAGCCTGCCTGTATAGGTTTGTCTGGCCAAATGTGATTATTTACAGCCTCCAAAAAGAGATAAGTCCACACATCTCTGTGCCGGGGGCCAGTGTGAGGAACTCCACCCATAGCAAAGGTCATGAGGAAGGAGGCTTGGCATACGCAAAGGCGTGATCGAGTCTCAGGAAACCCCCTGTTCCCGAGCATCTACACCCAAAACCAAGAATCTGTTTTATGCTCTCACCTACACCTCTGACTTTATGAGGGGCTCTCCCCCATAAACATTTCTCTCAGAGAAGGAGTTAACTTGCAGCTCCAGCTGATAAAATTCCTGGGCGTGCCAAGTGTGTTTCAGCTTATGAACTCCTCTGAAGGTTATCTAGCCTGCCTGTATAGGTTTGTCTGGCCAAATGTGATTATTTACAGCCTCCAAACAGCGAGAGGCATGAGATGTTTTAAACTTACTAAAGGCAGATTCTTTTGGGAAGTTAAAATTTATTAGTATAGTGGGTTGATTAGGAATTGTATTGGTGAAAGGATTTCACTTGTTGAGTTGATGTTTTGTTGCTAAATCTTCATATTCCCTGCCCTTATAATGAATATAACTAGCATATAAGAGAAATAAGTATTAACCTTTAAGATTAATCATGTTAACCTTGGGTTAGATAAATTCCTTTCTTGATTGTAATTCATTACACTCTTACCCTATAGGAATGTAACTTTATCTGGAGGGTGGTGCTTGGTTTAAGAAAAAACACTCTTGGAAAAAATGAGTTTTTTGGTTGTCAGAAAGAGAGGGCCATGAAGTGTCAGCAGGCTTCATGGCCAGAAGATTATGTGAAACCCCTAAGACATTTTATGTATGTGAAGCACCCGATTTTGATAAAGGTCAGGACTGCTGACCCCTGTGTGACTTTGTATTCATCCTTATGTGTAACAAAAGGTATATAAGCAAACCTGAAAGTAAAGAAAACAGATCAGTTTCTGGAAAGACTGATTCCCCCATGTTGTTCTTTCTCATCCTCCGTATTTCTGGTTGAATTCCCATTTGGAGGACAAGTGCCCAACATTTCTGCTTACTTGTCCTGGCTTTCAATCCATGCGAAAAGGTGCCCAAGGAGGGGCACCTTTCAATGTTCAAGTGACGCAGGTGGCCAAACGTAGATGGTGCAAATTCCTTGTCTTGGAATTTTATTGGTATCCCGTGTAAACCAAGTTATTCAGCCTCTTTCTCTCCTCTAATACCTCTAACTATTTTCTGGCTGAATTCCCATCTGGCACTTGGATCTCAAGTCCACGCGAAAAGGTGCCCAAGGAGGGGCACCTTTCAATATTCAAGTGACGCCGGTGGCCCAATGTAGATGGTGCAAATTCCTTGTCTTGGAATTTTATTGATATCCCGTGTAAACCAAGGTATTCAACCTCTTTCTCTCCTCTAATAACTCTTACTATTTTCTGGCTGAATTCCCATCTGGCACTTGGGTCCTCACCAAGCCTACTAACTCTGCTTGGGCTTCTAAGATTGGACTGGGGAGGCCTCAGTGCCTCCTCTCCTTTGGGAGAATGGAAAGATGCCTGGTGCCTACATAGGTGGTGATTATCATCCCATGTAAGCCAAGTTATTCAGCTCCTTTTTTCTGTTAATTTCCGAATCTCTCTCTATCTGTAATTGAGTAAATTTTTTCCTAGTATGCCAACTCTGTCTCCACCTTCAAATCACCCTGGATCCACCGGGGCTGGACCACAGGACCTATGGACACCTTACCTTCGACAAAGGAGGCAAGAATATATACAATGGAGTAAAGACAATCTCTTTAACAAGTGATGCTGGGAAAACTGGTCAACCACTTGTAGAAGAATGAAACTAGATCAAATATACAGTGGATTAAAGACAATCTCTTTAACAAGTGGTGCTGGGAAAACTGGTCAACCACTTGTAGAAGAATGAGACTAGATCACTTTCTAACACCACACACAAAACTAAACTCAAAGTGGGTTAAAGATCTAAACATAAGACCAGAAAATATAAAACTGGTGGAGGAGAACATAGGCAAAACACTCTCCGACATAAATCACAGCAGGATCCTCTATGACCCAACTCCCAGAATACTGGAAATAAAAGCAAAAATAAACAAATGAGATCTAATTAAAATAAAAAGCTTCTACACAACAAAGGAAACTATAAGCAAGGTGAAAGTACAGCCTTCTGAGTGGGAGAAAATAATAGCAAATGAAGCAACTGACAAACAACTGATCTCAAAAATATACAAGCAATTTATGCAGCTCAATGCCAGAAAAATAAACGACCGAATCAGAAAATAGGCCAAAAATCTAAATAGACATTTCTCCAAAGAAGACATACGATGGCTGACAAACACATGAAAAGATGCTCAACATCGCTCATTAGCAGAGAAATGCAAATCAAGACCACAGTGAGGTACACTCTAACTCCTTACCCTACAAACAAACCGAGTGGCTGGGACCTGAGAGATACATAAGATGCGTGAGCTACCTTGGAGGTGACTTGCCTGCCACCTAGTTGTCTGAGCAGTTTGGACCTGGGAAGGATACAAAGCACATAGTCAATTGTGTTCAGTGCCCTTGCAGAGCACCTAGGAGCCTGAGTGGCATAGACTTGGGAAGTGTATGAAACACAGGGCCCACTTTTGGCATTGCACTTGCAGATCACCCAGGACCCTGAGCAGGATGGACCAAGGAAGTACATGCCATCTATGGCAGTGGCAAGCCCACTGTGCTCCATCGACCTTAAGCAACCCCACCCACATATTCCACAGGTATTTGTTTTCAGTGTGATCCTCCTCACCACTGCACCACTCAGCAAGTGAGGTCAAATAAGGGCCTTCTGTCCTCTCGTGTTATGGTTCAAGCTAGTCATGTGTAAACTTATCATGAAAGAGAATTGCAAAATGAGGAAGTAAAAAGAAGCAAAGAAGGGTGAACTAGCCCAGAAAGGACAGGTGATACAAACTGAAACCCTCCTGACGGTAATGCAGGAATTGTGCAACTCAAGGACAGCAATAGCCTTTGAAAACAAGTAGAAGCAGGAAAAATAGATTATCTGACACTGATCTGACACCACTAAACTCACAGCAATTCTAGAGAAGTCTTATATTATTCTCTATTTTCCATTTTTTAAAAATTAAACATTTCTTTTTTATTATTTACCTTCATTTCTATATACTACAATATAAATTTGATAATTATTTTGGCTTCTAAATTTTCTCCAGTAATTATAGCAGTTTTAATTATATTCTAGGTTCTTAATCTTTGCTTTTGGAAACTTTTTATTCATGAATGTTTATACTTTAGGAATCCTATATTTAGAATCTGTTTTCACTTACAAATTTCATTCCTGAGATGATTGCACTCTCGTCTTTTTATTCTCTCCTTTCTCCTTCTAGAAACCTCTATCTCCTCCTCACTTTGCTCTGATCCATATAACTCTGAATCCTTCTGACTTATTGCTTACGGGAAATTGCTGCACCATCAATCTTGGATTTTATCTTCTGTTCTTATGATGCATAATTCTTAATGCTACTGTAACTCAAGGGGCAAAACCTAGAGGCCATGAAGTTAATTCCAGTTCTTTAGATCATTTTTGAACTCCTGAGACCAATAAACATTTAAAAAAAAAGCACATTCAAAAGGTTCCATACCTACATGGAAATGAAGCCCCAAGCTAAAGCCAGCAATTTTTGTGCAAGACAGCACACACGTATTCTTCAGTAAAGCAGGAACAGAACAAATGAATATTATAAAAGGTGCTACCTGAAGCCATACCAATCCCACAGACGTCACAATGCACATTACAGGACAATTCATTGCACTTCAAAGAAGTGACCCAGCTCCACCTGAAAGACCACAGGCACAAAATATCTGAAACATTAAGCTTTGAAAACTTACAGGTCCAGTCCCACCCAAAAAGATCAGGTTCCACTCCAAATTTGATCCAAAACACTGCAGCCTTCAGAAAGGGGACCCTAACCACAGCAATCTAAACAGGAAGCAACAGTTAGAACTGGACATGGAACAACAGACTGGTTTCAAATACTAAAAGGAAGACATCAAAGCTGTATATGGTCACGCTGCTTATTTAACTTGTATTCAGAGTACATCATGAGAAATGCTGGACTGCAAGAGGCACAAGTTGAAATTCAGTTTACTGGGAGAAACATCAATAACCTCAGATATGCAGGTGACACCAATCGTTTTGCAGAAAGTGAAGAGGAACTAAAATGCCTTTTGATGAGAGTGAAAAAGTTGGCTTAAATTTCAACATTCTGAAAATGAAGACCAAGTCATCTGGTCCCATCACATTGTGGGAAATGGGAACTGTGGAAAGATTGTCCGACGTTATTTTTTTGGACTCCAAAACCACTGCAGACAGTGATTGTGGGACTGAAATTAAAAGACATTTACCCCTTGGAAGGAAAGTTATGCCCAATCTAGATAGCATATTAAAAATCAATGACATTACATTGCCAACAAAGTCTGTCTAGGCAAGGCTCTGTTTTTTTCCAGTGGTCAAGTATGAATGTGAGAGATGGACTGTGAAGAAAGCGGAGTGTCGAAGATTTGATGATTTTGAACTGTGGTGATGGAGAAGACTCTCGAGAATCCCTTGGACTGCAAGGAGGTCCAACCAGTCCATCCTAAAGAGATCATTCCTGGGTGTTCATTGAAAGGACTGATGCTAAAGATGAAACTCCAGTACTTGCCCACTCATGCAAAGTATTGACTCACTGGAAAAGACCCTGATGCTGGGAGGGATTGGAGTCAGGATGATAATGGGATGATGGAGAATAAGAAGGCTGGATGGCATCATCGACTATATAGACATGAGTTTGAATAAACTCTGGGTCTTGGTTATGGACAGGGAGGCCTGGTATGCTGTGATTCATGTGGTTGCAAGGAAAGTTATGCCCAATCTAGATAGCATATTAAAAATCAATGACATTACATTGCCAACAAAGTCTGTCTAGGCAAGGCTGTTTTTTTCCAGTGGTCAAGTATGAATGTGAGAGATGGACTATGAAGAAAGTTGAGTGTCGAAGAATTGATGATTTTGAACTGTGGTGATGGAGAAGACTCTCGAGAATCCCTTGGACTGCAAGGAGTTCCAACCAGTCCATCCTAAAGAGATCATTCCTGGGTGTTCATTGAAAGGACTGATGCTAAAGCTGAAACTGCAGTACTTGCCCACTCATGCAAAGTATTGACTCACTGGAAAAGACACTGATGCTGGGAGGGATTAGGGTCAGGATGAGAATGGGACGACGGAGAATAAGAAGGCTGGATGGCATCATCGACTCTATAGACATGAGTTTGAATAAACTCTGGGTCTTGGTTATGGACAGGGAGGCCTGGTATGCTGTGATTCGTGTGGTTGCAAAGAGTCAGAGATGACTGACCAATTTACTTGAACTGAACTGAATTGAGAATATGGGGAAATAAATGAAACAGAGTGTATTGGGGGAAAAAAAAAAACAGAATCCAGGATAAGGTCTGATGTGGCAATGTTAAATGCCCCACGATAAGAAACATAGGTGTCTAGATGACAACACTGAAACAAAAAGCAGTGGGGTACATTGAAAATCTTGAGGAAGTAAAAGTTGAAACCACCCTTAAATGAGTCAAGACACAAGAATTGGATTGGACATGGACCGATTGACAAGTTCAAAACTGAAAGAAGCATGATAAAGCTCTTTATTGTCACTTGCTTATGTGAGTCATATGCAGAGTATACTATTAAAGTACCAGATGAGTGAATCACAAGCTGGCATCAAGGCTGCTGGGAGAAACATCAAAAACCTCAGAAATATAGATGGTAAAATGGAAACAAATAGAAAGTGAAGAGGAAGTAAAGAGCCTTTTCATGAGGGTGAATGAGAAGAGTAAAAAAACTGCTGAAAACTCAACATTCATGAAAAGAAGATAAGGGCATCTGGTCCCATCACTACTTTGTAAATAGAAGGGGTAATCATATGGAAACAGTGACAAGCTTAATTTTCTTTGGCTTTGAAATTACTAGGAATGGTGACTGCAGTTATCAAATTAAATGTCACTTGCTTTTGAGTGTACAAGCTATGACAAACCTAGACATTGCATTATACAGAAGACACACCACCTGACTAAATTCTCAGTAAATAAGAAATGTCAGTTTTAGTAAGAGTGGAGACTATCGGATATTGTTGAGTAATTTATATGACTTTTGATGGCTAATTTATTTAGCACTTTTTTATTCTTAATTCAGTAAGTACTTAAAATACATTATTTGGCAGGCACTATGTCTTAGATGATGTGCAAGATACATAAGGAAACTTGGGTAGACACGAAACACATAGAATAATTGGATATCTGTGATTAATTTGGTAGGGAGGAAGACAGGTTCTTTCCAATCCCAAGCAATGCTTAGGAAAAGTTGTGAAAAGTGGCTTATTATGACTGAAAATATTTTGCCTAATTGTAGCTCTAGAAATTCAGTTTTAAAAAAATGAGAGAGAGAGAGAGATATATATAATGAAGTTACGAAGGGAAACATGACATGTGTTTTCCAAGAACTGATTACCATGCTGAGAGGCTGCATTCATCACAAGGATTTAAGTCTGTCTTTGCAGGAGCAGGAAAGCAACATCATAATATTCATTAGGAAATATAGAGTGGTGTCTTGGTGGGAGGAAATAAAGGCATGACATAAGGAGAGTAGAGCAAGAATGACTTTTTATAATTCTACTCATAAAATGCCTATCTTTTGCTGACTGTGGTGCAATCTTTGAATATGTCAGTCATGTTATGATAGTGATCATGGTTACTGACTATGCTACATTTACACTGTCAAGTATTAAAGTTATATTTATATATATTTTAATGAATAAAACCTGCTGTTTAACATCTTAGCTTTCTTTGCAATAATGAACATAAAATAATAAAACTGAGAAAGCACTAAAGTGTATACTGTTGATTTGCTTTCTCTAAATTTGATTTGTACTGTTTCTTCTCCCATATCATCCTATCAACCTCTGGCTGATCTCAAAACTTCCTTGCCCCAGCTGTTTATGAGATAACTACTCCGAACAATCTTGGAGAAGAACAAGCCCGCTTAAGAGAGTGGCTTTCCAAATATATGCCTACATATATACGTACTCTTTTCTTGGGTTAGTGCAGTATCTCACTAATCTGACTGCTGCTTTTCTACCTCATTAAAGGTGATCTGTTCCTGTAAAGTGCTAATACTCCGAACAATCTTGGAGAAGAACAAGCCCGCTTAAGAGAGTGGCTTTCCAAATATATGCCTACATATATACGTACTCTTTTCTTGGGTTAGTGCAGTATCTCACTAATCTGACTGCTGCTTTTCTACCTCATTAAAGGTGATCTGTTCCTGTAAAGAGCTGGTCTCATTCTTTTCCTGAACTTTGCCTTCTCTAACTCCTTACCCTACAAACAAACCGAGTGGCTGGGACCTGAGAGGTACATAAGATGCGTGAGCTACCTTGGAGTTGACTTGCCTGCCACCCAGTTGTCTGAGCAGTTTGGACCTGGGAAGGATACAAAGCACATAGCCAATTGTGTTCAGTGCCCTTGTAGAGCACCTAGGAGCCTGAGTGGCGTAGATTTGGGAAGTGTATGAAACACAGGGCCCACTTTTGGCATTGCACTTGCAGATCACCCAGGACCCTGAGCAGGATGGACCGATGAAGTACATGCCATCTACGGCAGTGGCAAGCCCACTGTGCTCCATCGACCTTAAGCAACCCCACCCACACATTCCACAGGTATTTGTTTTCAGTGTGATCCTCCTCACCATTGCACCACTGAGCAAGTGAGGTCAAATAAGGGCCTGCTGTCCCTTCGTGTTATGGTTCAAGCTAGTCATGTGTAAACTTGTCATGAAAGAGAATTGCAAAATGAGGAAGTAAAAAGAAGCAAAGAAGAGTGAACTAGCCCAGAAAGGACAGGTGATACAAACTGAAACCCTGACGGTAATGCAGGAACTGTGCAACTCAAGGACAGCAATAGCCTTTGAAAACAAGTAGAAGCAGGAAAAATAGCTGACACTGATCTGACATCACTAAACTCACAGCAATTCTAGAGAAGTCTTAGATTATTCTCTATTTTTCCATTTTTTAAAAATTAAACATTTCTTATATGCCATCTATGGTAGTGCGCCCACTGTGCTCCATCGACCTTAAGCGACCGCAACCACACATTCCACAGGTAACTGTTTTCAGTGTGATCCTCCTCACCACCGCACCACTGAGCAAGTGAGGTCAAATAAGGGCCTGCTGTGCTCTCGTGTTATGGTTCAAGCTAGTCATGTGTAAACTTGTCATGAAAGAGAATTGCAAAATAAGGAAGTAAAAAGAAGCAAATAAGGGTGAACTAGCCCAGAAAGGACAGGTGATACAAACTGAAACCCTGACGGTAATGCAGGAACTGTGCAACTCAAGGACAGCAATAGCCTTTGAAAACAAGTAGAAGCAGGAAAAATAGATTATCTGACACCGATCTGACATCACTAAACTCACACTAGAGAAGTCTTATATTATTCTCTATTTTTCCACTTTTTAAAAATTAAACATTTCTTTTTTATTATTTACTTTCATTTCTATATACTACAATATAAATATGATAATTATTTTGGCTTCTAAATTTTCTCCAGTAATTATAGCAGTTTTAATTATATTCTAGGTTCTTAATCTTTGCTGAGTCTGAATGAACTCCAGGAGTTGGTGATGGACAGGGAGGCCTGGCGTACTGTGATTCATGGGGTCGCAAAGAATCGGACATGACTGCGTGACTGAACTGAACTGAACTGAACTGAATCTTTGCTTTTGGAAACTTTTTATTCATCAATCTTTATACTTTAGGAATTCTATATTTAGAATCTGTTTTCACTTACAAATTTCATTCCTGAGATGATTGCACTCTCGTCTTTTTATTCTCCCTTTTCTCCTTCTAGAAACCTCTACCTCCCTCCTCACTTTGCTCTGATCCATATAACTCTGTGAATCCCTCTGACTGTTATTGCTTATGGAAAATTGATGCACCATCAATCCTGGATTTTATCTTCTGTTCTGATGATGCATAATTCTTAATGCTACTGTAACTCAGGGGGAAAAACCTAGAGACCATGAAGTTAATTCCAGTTCTTTAGATAATTTTTGAACTCCTGTGATCAATGAACTTAAAAAAGAAGCACATTCAAAAGGTTCCATACCTACATGGAAATGAAGCCCCAAGCTGAAGCCAGCAATTTCTGTGCAATACAGCACACACATATTCTTCAGTAAAGCAGGAACAGAACAAATGAATAGTATAAAAAGTGCTACCTGAAGCCATACCAATCCCACATATGTCACAATGCACATTACAGGACAATTCATTGCACTTCAAAGTGACCCAGCTCCACCTGACAGACCACAGACACAAAATATCTGAAACATTAAGCTTTGAATACTTACAGGTCCAGTCCGACCCATAAAAATCAGGTTCCACTGGAAATTTGATCCAAAACACTGCAGCCTTCAGAAAGGGGACCCCAACCACAGCAATCTAAACAAAGTGAAAATGGATAGAAATATGTAGCTGGTGAAGATACATGATAAAAACCCACCAAAACAAACAAAAGAAGAGGAGATAGGAAGTTTTCCTGAAAATCTTTCAGAATAATGAGAATACAGATGACCCAAATCTTGAAAATTAAGTGGTGTTGCCAGCAAATACACTGGAGGCCTGGATTGAGAAGAAAGAAGCATGTTTGCCATGCATCTAGATAAAATAAAGAAGAATCAAGCAGTGGTAATGCAATAACAGAGATTAGGAAAGCCCTGTAAGGAACCAATAGTACTGTAAGGAACCAATAGTAAAGTATCCGAGACAGAGAAAGAATTAACTTATATGCAGAGTACATCATGAAGAAAGCTGGGCTGGAAGAAGCAAAAGCTGGTATGAAGATTGCCAGGAGAAATATCAATAACCTCAGATATGCAGATGGCTTCAAAGTGAAGAGGAACTAAAAACGTATTGATGAAAGTGACGGAGAAGAGTGAAAAAGTTGGCTCAGAGCTCAACATTTGGAAAACTAAGATCATGGCCTCTAGACACATCACTTCATAGGAAATAGATGAGGAAACAGTAGAAATAGTGTCAGACTTTATTTTTTGGTTGATATAAAGTCAATGCAGATGGTGATTTAAGCCACGAAATAAAAAGACACTTACTCCTTGGAAGGAAAGTTATGCCACCCCCGAGATAGCATATTCAAAAGCAGAGACATTACTTTGCCAACAAAGGTGCGACTAGTCAAAACTATGGTTNTCAACATTTGGAAAACTAAGATCACGGCCTCTAGATACATCACTTCATGGGAAATAGATGGGGAAACAGTAGAAATAGTGTCAGACTTTATTTTTTTTGTTGATATAAAGTCAATGCAGATGGTGATTTAAGCCACGAAATAAAAAGACACTTACTCCTTGGAAGGAAAGTTATGCCCCACCCCCCGAGATAGCATATTCAAAAGCAGAGGCATTACTTTGCCAAAAATGGTGCGACTAGTCAAAGCTATGGTTTTTAGTACTGTTTATAATAATGAGGACATGGAAACACCCTAGATATCCATCAACAATGAATGGATGAGGAAGCTGTGTTACATATCCACAATGGAGTATTATTACCCAGCCATTAAAAAAGAATATATTTGAATCAATTCTAGTGACGTGGATGAAACTGGAGCTGATTATACAGAGTGAACTAAGTCAGAAAGAATATATGGAATTTAGAAAGATGGTAATAATAACCCTGTATGTGAGACAGCAAAAGAGACAAAGATGTACAAAGATGTATAGAAGAGTCTTTTGGAGTCTGTGGAAGAGGGAGAGGGTGGAATGACTTTGGAAAATGGGATTGAAATATGTATAATATCATGTGAGAAGCTAATTGCCAGTCTAGGTTCGATGCAGGATACAGGATGCTTGGAGCTGGTGGACTAGGATGACCCAGAGGGATGGTATGGGGAGAGAAGGGGGAGAGGGGTTCAGGATTGGGAACACATGTACACCCATGGCAGATTGATGTTGATGTATGGCAAAACCAATACAATATTGTAAAGTAATTAGCCTTCAATCAAAATAAATACATTTAAATTTAAAAAATAGAAAAATAAAGTGGTCATATATGGATGTGAGAGTTGGACTGTGGAGAAAGCTGAGTGCCAAAGAATTGATGCTTTTAAACAGTGGTGTTGGAGAAGACTCTTGAAACTCCCTTTTTCAGCAATAGAAGAAAAAAGAAAAAAAAAAAAAGAGAGAGAGAGAGAGAGAGAGAGAGAGAGAGAGAGAGAGAGAGATATAATGAAGTTATGAAGGGAAACATGACATGTGTTTTCCAAGAACTGATTACCATGCTGAGATGCTGCATTCACCACAAGGATTTAAGTCTGTCTTTGCAGGAGCAGAAAAGCAACATCAAAATATTCATTAGGAAATATAGAGTGGTGTCTTGGTGGGAGGAAATAAAGGCATGACATGAGGAGAGTAGAGCAAGAATGACCTTTTATAATTCTACTCGTAAAATGCCTATCTTTTGCTGACTGTGGTGTAATCTTTGAATATGTCAGTCATGTTATGATAGTGATCATGATTACTGAGTATGCTACATCTACACTGTCAAGTATGAAAGTTATATTTATATATATATATTTTAATGAATAAAACCTGCTGTTTAACATCTTAGCTTTCTTTGCAATAATGAACATAAAATAATAAAACTGAGAAAGCACTAAAGTGTATACTGTTGATTTGCTTTCTCTAAATTTGATTTGTACAGTTTCTTCTCCCATATCATCCTATCAACCTCTGACTGATCTCAAAACTTCCTTGCCCCAGCTGTTTATGAGCTAACTACTCCAAACAATCTTGGAGAAGAACAAGCCCACTTAAGAGAGTGGCTTTCCAAATATATGCCTACATATATACTTACTTTTTTCTTGGGTTAGTGCAGTAGCTCACTAATCTGACTGCTGTTTTTCTATCTCATTAAAGGTGATCTGTTCCTGTAAAGTGATGTTCTCATTCTTTTCCTGAACTTTGCTTTCTCTAATTCCTTACCCTACAAACAAACCGAGTGGCTGGGACCTGAGAGGTACATAAGATGCGTGAGCTACCTTGGAGGTGACTTGCCTGCCACCCAGTTGTCTGAGCAGTTTGGACCTGGGAAGGATACAAGACTGCTGCTTTTCTACCTCATTAAAGGTGATCTGTTCCTGTAAAGTGCTGGTCTCATTCTTTCCCTGAACTTTGCCTTCTCTAACTCCTTACCCTACAAACAAACCGAGTGGCTGGGACCTGAGAGATACATAAGATGCGTGAGCTACCTTGGAGGTGACTTGCCTGCCACCTAGTTGTCTGAGCAGTTTGGATCTGGGAAGGATACAAAGCACATAGTCAATTGTGTTCAGTGCCCTTGCAGAGCACCTAGGAGCCTGAGTGGCATAGACTTGGGAAGTGTATGAAACACAGGACCCACTTTTGGCATTGCACTTGCAGATCACCCAGGACCCTGAGCAGGATGGACCGAGGAAGTACATGCCATCTATGGCAGTGGCAAGCCCATTGTGCTCCATCGACCTTAAGCAACCCCACCCACATATTCCACAGGTATTTGTTTTCAGTGTGATCCTCCTCACCACCGTACCACTGAGCAAGTGAGGTCAAATAAGGGCCTGCTGTCCTCTCGTGTTATGGTTCAAGCTACTCATGTGTAAACTTGTCATGAAAGAGAATTGCAAAATGAGGAAGTAAAAAGAAGCAAAGAAGGGTGAACTAGCCCAGAAAGGAAGGGTGATACAAACTGAAACCCTGACGGTAATGCAGGAACTGTGCAACTCAAGGACAGCAATAGCCTTTGAAAAGAAGTAGAAGCAGGAAAAATAGATTATCTGACACCACTAAACTCACAGCAATTCTAGAAAAGTCTTTTATTATTCTCTATTTTTCCATTTTTTTAAAATTAAACATTTCTTTTTTATTATTTACTTTCATTTCTATATACTACAATATATATTTGATAATTATTTTGGCTTCTAAATTTTCTCCAGTAATTATAGCAGTTTTAATTATATTCTAGGTTCTTAATTTTTGCTTTTGGAAAAAATGCTGAAAGATGATTCTGTGAAAGTGCTGCATTCAATATGCCAGCAAATTTGGAAAAGTCAACAGTGGCCACAGGACTGGAAATTTTCAGTTTTCATTCCTGTCCCAAAGAAAGGGAATAGCAATGAATGCTCGAACTACCACACAATTGCACTTATCACACACGCTAGTAGTAATGCTCAAAATTCTCCAAATTGGCTTCAGCAATATGTGAACCATGAACTTCCAGATGTTAAGCCTGGTTTTAGAAAAGGCAGAAAACCAGAAAAGGCCAACATCCGATGGATCATGGAAAAAGCAAGAGATTTCCAGAAAAAAAAAAAATCTATTTCTGTGTTATTGACTATGCCAAAGCCTTTGACTGTGTCGATCACAATAAACTGTGTAAAACTGAAAGAGATGGGAAAACCAAACCACCTGACCTGCCTCTGGAGAAACTTATATGCAGGTCAGGAAGCAACAGTTAGAACTGGACATGGAACAACAGACTGGTTTCAAATTCTAAAAGGAGGACATCAAGGCTGTATATGGTTACCCTGCTTATTTAACTTATATTCAGAGTACATCATGAGAAATGCTGGACTGCAAGAGAGGCACAAGCTGAAATTCAGTTTACTGGGAGAAATATCAATAATCTCAGATATGCAGGTGACACCAATCGTTTTGCAGAAAGTGAAGAGGAACTAAAAAGTCTTTTGATGAAAGTGAAAAAGTTGGCTTAAATTTCAACATTCTGAAAATGAAGACCAAGGCATCTGGTCCCATCTCTTTATGGGAAATGGGAACTGTGGAAAGATTGTCCAATGTTATTTTTTTGGACTCCAAAACTACTGCAGACAGTGATTGTGGGACTGAAATTAAAAGACATTTACCCCTTGGAAGAAAAGTTATGCCCAATCTAGATAGCATATTAAAAATCAATGACATTACATCACCAACAAAGTCTGTCTAGGCAAGGCTCTGTTTTTTCCAGTGGTCAACTATGAATGTGAGAGATGGACTGTGAAGAAAGTTGAGTGTCAAGTGAAGAGGAACTAAAAAGCCTTTTGATGAGAGTGAAAAAGTTGGCTTAAATTTCAACATTCTGAAAATGAAGACCAAGGCATCTGGTCCCATCTCTTTACGGGAAACGGGAACTGTGGAAAGATTGTCTGATGTTATTTTTTTGGGCTCCAAAACCACTGCAGACAGTGATTGTGGGACTGAAATTAAAAGACATTTACCCCTTGGAAGGAAAGTTATGCCCAATCTAGATAGCATATTAAAAATCAATGACATTACATTGCCAACAAAGTCTGTCTAGGCAAGGCTCAGTTTTTTCCAGTGGTCAAGTATGAATGTGAGAGATGAACTGTGAAGAAAGTTGAGTGTCGAAGAATTGATGATTTTGAACTGTGGTGATGGAGAAGACTCTCGAGAATCTCTTGGACTGCAAGGAGGTCCAACCAGTCCATCCTAAAGAGATCATTCCTGGGTGTTCTTTGAAAGGACTGATGCTAAAGCTGAAACTCCAGTACTTGCCCACTCATGCAAAGTATTGACTCACTGGAAAAGACCCTGATGCTGGGAGGGATTGGGGTCAGGATGAGAATGGGATGATGGAGAATAAGAAGGCTGGATGGCATTGTCGACTCTATAGACATGAGTTTGAATAAACTCTGGGTCTTGGTTATGGACAGGGAGGCCTGGTATGCTGTGATTCATGTGGTTGCAAAGAGTCGGAGATGACTGACCAATTTATTGAACTGAATTGAATTGAGAATATGGGGAAATAAATGAAACAGAGTGTATTGGGAAAAAAAAAAAAACCAACAACCAGAATCCAGGACAAGGTCTGATGTGGCAATGTTAAATGCCCCATGATAAGAAACATAGGTGTCTAGATGAGAACACTGAAACAAAAAGAGGTGGGGTACGTTGAAAATCTTGAGAAAGTAAAAGTTGAAACCACCCTTCAATGAGTCAAGACACAAGAATTGGATCAGACATGGACCGATTGACAAGTTCAAAACTGAAAGAAGCATGATAAAGATCTTTATTGTCACTTGCTTATGTGAGTCATATGTAGAGTATACTATTAAAGTACCAGATGAGTGAATCACAAGCTGGCATCAAGGTTGCTGGGAGAAACATCAAAAACCTCAGAAATATAGATGGTAAAATGGAAACAAATAGAAAGTGAAGAGGAAGTAAAAGCCTTTTCATGAGGGTGAATGAGAAGAGTAAAAAACTGCTGAAACTCAACATTCATGAAAACAAAGATAAGGGCATCTGGTCTCATCACTAATTTGTAAATAGGAGAGGTAATCATATGGAAACAGTGACAAGCTTAATTTTCTTTGGCTTTCAAATTACTAGGAATGGTGAATGCAGTTATCAAATTAAATGTCACTTGTTTTTGAGTGTACAAGCTATGACAAACGTGGACATTGCATTATACAGAAGACACACCACCTGACTAAATTCTCAGTAAATAAGAAATGTCACTTTTAGTAAGAGTGGAGGCTATCGGATATTGTTGAGTAATTTATCTGACTTTTGATAGATAATTTATTTAGCCCTTTTTTATTCTTAATTCAGTAAGTACTTAAAATACATTATTTGGCAGGCACTATGTCTTAGATGGTCCCATCACTACTTTGTAAATAAAAGGGGTAATCATATGGAAACAGTTACAAGCTTAATTTTCTTTGGCTTTGAAATTACTAAGAATGGTGACTGCAGTTATCAAATTAAATGTCACTTGCTTTTGAGTGTACAAGCTATGACAAACCTAGACATTGTATTATACAGAAGACACACCACCTGACTAAATTCTCAGTAAATAAGAAATGTCGGTTTTAGTAAGAGTGGAGACTATCGGATATTGTTGAGTAATTTATATTCCTTTTGATGGCTAATTTATTTAGCACTTTTTTATTCTTAATTCAGTAAGTACTTAAAATACATTATTTGGCAGGCACTATGTCTTAGATGATGTGCAAGATACATAAGGAAACTTGGGTAGACACGAAACACATAGAATAATTGGATATCTGTGATTAATTTGATAGGGAGGAAGACAGGTTCTTTCCAATCCCAAGCAATGCTTAGGAAAAGTTGTGAAAAGTGACTTATTATGACTGAAAATATTTTGCCTAATTGTAGCTCTAGAAATTCAGTTTAAAAAGAGAGAGAGAGAGATAATGAAATTACAAAGGGATGACATGTGTTTTCCAAGAACTGATTACCATGCTGAGATGCTGCATTCACCACAAGGATTTAAGTCTGTCTTTGTAGGAGCAGGAAAGCAACATCAAATATTCATTAGGAAATATAGAGTGGTGTCTTGGTGGGAGGAAATAAAGGCGTGACATAAGGAGACATAAGCAAGAATGACCTTTTATAATTCTACTCATAAAATGCCTATCTTTTGCTGACTGTGGTGCAATCTTTGAATATGTCACTCATGTTATGATAGTGATCATGATTACTGACTATGCTACATCTACACTGTCAAGTATGAAAGTTATATTTATATATATATTTTAATGAATAAAACCTGCTGTTTAACATCTTAGCTTTCTTTGCAATAATGAACATAAAATAATAAAACTGAGAAAGCACTAAAGTGTATACTCTTGATTTGCTTTCTCTAAATTTGATTTGTACTATTTCTTCTCCCATTTCATCCTATCAACCTCTGGCTGATCTCAAAACTTCCTTGCCCAGCTGTTTATGAGCTAACTACTCCGAACAATATTGGAGAAGAACAATCCCGCTTAAGAGAGTGGCTTTCCAAATATATGCCTACATATATACTTACTCTTGTCTTGGGTTCGTGCAGTAGCTCACTAATCTGACTGCTGCTTTTCTATCTCATTAAAGGTGATCTGTTCCTGTAAAGTGCTGGTCTCATTCTTTTCCTGAACTTTGCCTTCTCTAACTCCTTACCCTACAAACAAACTGAGTGGCTGGGACCTGAGAGGTACATAACATGCGTCAGCTACCTTGGAGGTGAGTTGCCTGCCACCCAGTTGTCTGAGCAGTTTGGACCTGGGAAGGATACAAAGCACATAGTCAATTGTGTTCAGTGCCCTTGCAGAGCACCTAGGAGCCTGAGTGGTGTAGACTTGGGAAGTGTATGAAACACAGGACCCACTTTTGGCATTGCACTTGCAGATTACCCAGGACCCTGAGCAGGATGGACCAAGGAAGTACATGCCATCTATGGCAGTGGCAAGCCCACTGTGCTCCATCAACCTTAAGCAACCCCACCCACATATTCCACAGGTATTTGTTTTCAGTGTGATCCTCCTCACCACCGCACCACTGAGCAATAATTATTTTCCTGAATTTTGCCCTCTCTAACTCCTTACCCTACAAACAAACCGAGTGGCTGGGACGTGAGAGGTACATAAGATGCGTGAGCTACCTTGGAGGTGACTTGCCTGCCACCCAATTGTCTGAGCAGTTTGGACCTGGGAAGGATACAAAGCACATAGCCAATTGTGTTCAGTGCCCTTGCAGACAGCACCTAGGAGCCTGAGTGGCGTAGACTTGGGAAGTGTATGAAACACAGGGCCCACTTTTGGCATTGCATTTGCAGATCACCCAGGACCCTGAGCAGGATGGACCGAGGAAGTACATGTCATCTATGGCAGTGGCAAGCCCACTGTGCTCCATCGACCTTAAGCAACCCCACCCACATATTCCAGAGGTATTTGTTTTCAGTGTGATCCTCCTCACCACCGCACCACTGAGCAAGTGAGGTCAAATAAGGACCTGCTGTCCTCTCGTGTTATGGTTCAAGCTCGTCATGTGTAAACTTGTCATGAAAGAGAATTGCAAAATGAGGAAGTAAAAAGAAGCAAAGAAGGGTGAACTAGCCCAGAAAGGACAGGTGATACAAACTGAAACACTGACGGTAATGCACGAACTGTGCAACTCAAGAACAGCAATAGCCTTTGAAAACAAGTAGAAGCAGGAAAAATAGATTATCTGACACTGATATGACACCACTAAACTCACAGCAATTCTAGAGAAGTCTTAGATTATTTCTGTCCTCTCGTGTTATGGTTCAAGCTCGTCATGTGTAAACTTGTCATGAAAGAGAATTGCAAAATGAGGAAGTAAAAAGAAGCAAAGAAGGGTGAACTAGCCCAGAAAGGACAGGTGATACAAACTGAAACACTGACGGTAATGCACGAACTGTGCAACTCAAGAACAGCAATAGCCTTTGAAAACAAGTAGAAGCAGGAAAAATAGATTATCTGACACTGATATGACACCACTAAACTCACAGCAATTCTAGAGAAGTCTTAGATTATTCTCTATTTTTCCATTTTTTAAAAAATTAAACATTTCTTTTTTATTATATACTTTCATTTCTATATACTACAATATAAATTTGATAATTATTTAGGCTTCTAAATTTTCTCCAGTAATTATAGCAGCTTTAATTATATTCTAGGTTCTTAATCTTTGCTTTTGGAAACTTTTTATTCATCAATGTTTATACTTTAGGAATTCTATANATTTCAAAGCCAAAGAAAATTAAGGTTGTCACTGTTTCCATATGATTACCCCTTCTATTTACAAAGTAGTGATGGGACCAGATGCCCTTATCTTTGTTTTCATGAATGTTGAGTTTTCAGCAGTTTTTTACTCTTCTCATTCACCCTCATGCAAAGTCTCTTTACTTCCTCTTCACTTTCTATTTGTTTCCATTTTACCATCTATATTTCTCAGGTTTTTGATGTTTCTCCCAGCAGCTTTGATGCCAGCTTGTGATTCACTCATCTGGTACTTTAATAGTATACTCTGCATATTACTCACATAAGGAAATGACAATAAAGAGCTTTATCATGCTTCTTTCAGTTTTGAACTTGTCATTCGGTCCATGTCCAATCCAATTCTTGTGTTTTCACTCATTTATGGGTGGTTTCAACTTTTACTTCCTCAAGATTTTCAACGTACCCCACCTCTTTTTGTTTCAGTGTTCTCATCTAGACACCTATGTTTCTTATCATGGGGCATTTAACATTGCCACCTAAGGCCTTGTCCTGGATTCTGTTTTTTTTTTTTTTCCCCAATACACTATGTTTCATTTATTTCCCCATATTCTCAATTCAGCTCAGTTCAAGGAAATTGGTCAGTCATCTCCAACTCTTTGCAACCACATGAATCACAGCATACCAGGCCTCCCTGTCCATAACCAAGACCCAGAGTTTATTCAAACTCATGTCTATAGAGTTGACGATGCCATCCTGCCTTCTTATTCTCCATTGTCCCATTCTCATCCTGACCCCAAGCCCTCCCAGCATCAGGGTCTTTTCCAGTGAGTCAATACTTTGCATGAGTGGGCAAGTACTGGATTTTCAGCTTTAGCATCAGTCTTTTCAATGAACACCCAGGAATGGTCTCTTTAGGATGGACTGGTTGGATCTCCTTGCAGTCCAAGGGATTCTCAAGAGTCTTCTCCATCACCACAGTTCAAAATCATCAATTCTTTGACACTCAACTTATCTATCGTCCCATTCTCATCCTGACCCCAATCCCTCCCAGCATCAGGGTCTTTTCCAGTGAGTAAATACTTTGCATGAGTGGGCAAGTACTGGAGTTTCAGCTTTAGCGTCAGTCCTTTCAATGGACACCCAGGAATGATCTCTTTAGGATGGACTGGTTGGACCTCCTTGCAGTCCAAGGGATTCTCAAGAGTCTTCTCCATCACCACAGTTCAAAATCATCAATTCTTTGACACTCAACTTTCTTCACAGTCCATCTCTCACATTCATACTTGACCACTGGAAAAAAACAGAGCCTTGCCTAGACAGACTTTGTTGGAAATGTAATGTCATTGATTTTTAATATGCTATCTAGATTGGGCATAATTTTCCTTCCAAGGGGTAAATGTCTTTTAATTTCAGTCCCACAATCACTGTCTGCAGTGGTTTTGGAGCCCAAAAAAATAATGTCGGACAATCTTACCACAGTTCTTATTTCCCATAAAGTGATGGGACCAGATGCCTTGGTCTTCATTTTCAGAATGTTGAAATTTAAGCCAACTTTTTCCACTCTCATCAAAAGGCATTTTATTTTTTTTTATTTTTTTTATTTTTTTTTTTAAGGCATTTTAGTTCCTCTTCACTTTCTGCAAAACGATTGGTGTCACCTGCATATCTGAGGTTATTGATATTTCTCCCAGTAAACTGAATTTCTGCTTGTGCCTCTTGCAGTCCAGCATTTCTCATGATGTACTCTGAATAATACTAAAATAAGCTGGGTGACCATATACAGCCTTGATGTCCTCCTTTTAGTATTTGAAACCAGTCTGTTGTTCCATTTCCAATTCTAACTGTTGCTTCCTGACCTGCATATAAGTTTCTCCAGAGGCAGGTCAGGTGGTCTGGTATTCCCATCTCTTTCACAATTTCTCCCAGTAAACTGAATTTCAGCTTGTGCCTCTTGCAGTCCAGCATTTCTCATGATGTACTCTGAATACAAGTTAAATAAGCAGGGTGACCATATACAGCCTTGTCCTCCTTTTAGTATTTGAAACCAGTCTGTTGTTCCATGTCCAGTTTAAACTGTTGCTTCCTGACCTGCATATAAGTTTCTCCAGAGGCAGGTCAAGTGGTCTGGTATTCCCATCTCTTTCACAGTTTTCCACAGTTTATTGTGATCGACACAGTCAAAGTCTTTGGCATAGTCAATAATGCAGAAATATATGTCTTTTTTTTTTTTTTCTGGAAATCTCTTGCTTTTTCAATGATCCATCGGATGTTAGCAATGTGATCTCTGGTTTTCTGCCTTTTCTAAAACCAGGCTGAACATCTGGAAGTTCATGGTTCACATATTGCTGAAGCCAATTTGGAGAATTTTGAGCATTACTTTACTAGCGTGTGTGATAAGTGCAATTGTGTGGTAGTTCGAGCATTCATTGCCATTCCCTTTCTTTGGGACAGGAATGAAAACTGACCTTTTCCAGTCCTGTGGCCACTGTTGACTTTTCCAAATTTGCTGACATATTGAGTGCAGCACTTTCACAGAATCATCTTTCAGCATTTGAGATAGTTCAACTGCAATTCTATCACCTTCCTAGCTTTGTCCATAGTGATACTTTCTAAGGCCCACTTGACTTCATATTCCAGGTTGTTTGGCTCTTGGTGAGTGATAGCCCCATCATGATTATCTGAGTTTTGAAACACTTATTTTTTAATTATTATTTTTTCACATTTTTTTTAATTTTACTTTAATTCATAATACTGCATTGGTTTTGCCATACATCAACATGAATCTGCCACGTATGTACACGTGTTCCCAATCCTGAAAAATTATCTGAGTCTTGAAACACTTTTTTTTAATTATTAATTTTTCACATGTTATTTTTTTAATTTTACTTTAATTCATAATACTGCATTGGTTTTGCAATACATCAACATGAATCTGCCACATATGTACACGTGTTCCCAATCCTGAAACCCTCTCCCCTCTCCCTCCCCATATCATCTTTCTGGGTCATCCCCGTGCACCAGCCCCAAGCATCCTGTATCCTGCATTGACTCTAGACTGGTGATTCATTACTTACATGATAGTATACATGTTTCAGTGCCATTCTCCCAAATCATCCTACCCTCTCCCTCTCCCTCTCCCTCTCCCTCAGGGTGCAAAAGTCCGTTCTATATATACATCTGTGTCTCTTTTGCTGTCTCGCATACAGGGTTATCACTACCATCTTTCTAAATTCCATAAATGTGTGTTAGTAAACTGTGTTGTTTTTCTTTCTGGCTTTCTTCACTCTGTATAATTGGCTCCAGTTTCATCCATCTCATTAGAACTGATTCAAATGGATTATTTTTAATTGCTGAGTAATACTCCATTGTGTATATGTACAACAGCTTTCTTATCCATTCATCTTCTGATGGACATCTAGGTTGTTTCCATGTTCTAGCTATTCTAAACAGTGCTGTGATGAACATTGGGGTACATGTGTCCCTTTCAATTCTGGTTTCCTCAGTGTGTATGCCCAGTAGTGGAATTGCTGGGTCATAAGGCAGTTCTATTTCCAGTTTTTACAATGTAATGTCATTGATTTTTAATATGCTATCTAGACTGGGCATAAATTTCCTTCCAAGGGGTAAATGTCTTTTAATTTCAGTCCCACAATCACTGTCTGCAGTGGTTTTGGAGCCCAAAAAAATAATGTTGGACAATCTTTCCACAGTCCCATTTCCCATAGAGTGATGGGACCAGATGCCTTGGTCTTCATTTTCAGAATGTTGAAATTTAAGCCAACCTTTTCACTCTCATCAAAAGGCTTTTTAGTTCCTCTTCACTTTCTGCAATATGATTGGTGTCACCTGCATATCTGAGGTTACTGATATTTCTCCCAGTAAACTGAATTTCAACTGTGCCTCTTGCAGTCCAGCATTTCTCATGATGTACTCTGAATACAAGTTAAATAAACAGGGTGACCATATACAGCCTTGATGTATTTTAGTATTTGAAACCAGTCTGTTGTTCCATGTCCAGTTCTAACTGTTGCTTCCTGATCTGCATATAAGTTTCTCCAGAGGCAGGTCAGGTGGTGTGGTATTCCCATCTCTTACACAATTTTCCACAGTTTATTGTGATCGACACAGTCAAAGGCTTTGGCGTAGTCAATAACGCAGAAAAAGATTTTTTTTTTCTGGAAATCTCTTGCTTTTTCCATGATCCATCGGATGCTGGCAATATGATCTCTGGTTTTCTGCCTTTTCTAAAACCAGGCTGAATATCTGGAAGTTCATGGTTCACATATTGCTGAAGCCAATTTGGAGAATTTTGACATTACTTTACTAGCATGTGTGATCAGTGCAATTGTGTGGTAGTTCAAGCATTCATTGCCATTCCCTTTCTTTGGGACAGGAATGAAAACTGACCTTTTCCAGTCCTGTGGCCACTGTTGACTTTTCCAAATTTGCTGGCATATTGAGTACAGCACTTTCACAGAATCATCTTTCAGCATTTGAGATAGTTCAACTGCAATTCTATCACCTTCACTAGCTTTGTCCATAGTGATACTTTCTAAGGCCCACTTGACTTCACGTTCCAGGTTGTTTGGCTCTTGGTGAGTGATAGCACCATCATGATTATCTGAGTCTTGAAACATTTTGTTTTTAATTATTATTTTTTTTCACATGTTATTTTTTTTAATTTTACTTTAATTCATAATACTGCATTGGTTTTGCCATACATCAACATGAATCTGCCACGTATGTACACGTGTTCCCAATCCAGAAACCCTCTCCCCTCTCCCTCCCCATATCATCTTTCTGGGTCATCCCCGTGCACCAGCCCCAAGCGTTCTGTATCCTGCTTTGACTCTAGACTGGTGATTCGGTTCTTACATGATAGTATACATGTTTCAGTGTCATTCTCCCAAATCATCCACCCTCTCCCTCTCCCTCTCCCTCAAGATGCAAAAGTCCGTTCTATATATACATCTGTGTTTCTTTTGCTGTCTCGCATACAGGGTTATCATTACCATCTTTCTAAATTCCATAAATATGTGTTAGTAAACTGTGTTGATGTTTTTCTTTCTGGCTTACTTCACTCTGTATAATCGGCTCCAGTTTCATCTATCTCATTAGAACTGATTCAAATGTATTCTTTTTAATTGCTGAGTAATACTCCATTGTGTATATTTACCACAGCTTTCTTATCCATTCATCTGCTAATGGACATCTAGGTTGTTTCCATGTTCTAGCTGTTATAAACAGTGCTGTGATGAACATTGGGGTACACATGTCTCTTTCAATTCTGGTTTCCCCTGTGTGTATGCCCAGTAGTGGAATTGCTGGGTCATAAGGCAATTCTATTTCCAGTTTTTTAAGGAATCTCCACACTGTTCTCCATAGTGGCTGTAACAGTTTGCATTCCCACCAACAGTGTAAGAGGGTTCCCTTTTCTCCACAACCTCTCCAGCATTTATTGCTCACGGACTTTTGGATCGCAGCCATTCTGACTGGTGTGAAATGGTACCTCACTGTGGCCTTGATTTGCATTTCTTGGCTAATGAGCGATGTTGAGCATCTTTTCATGTGTTTGTCAGCCATCCATATGTCTTCTTTGTAGAAATGTCTATTTAGATTTTTGGCCTATTTTTTGACTGGGTCGTTTATTTTTCTGGCATTGAGCTGCATAAGTTGGTTGTATATTTTTGAGATTAGTTGTTTGTCAGTTGTTTCATTTGCTATTATTTTCTCCCACTCAGAGGCTGTCTTTTCACCTTGCTTATTAGTTTCCTTTGTTGTGTAGAAGCTTTTTATTTTAATTAGATCTCATTTGTTTATTTTTGCTTTTATTTCCAGTATTCTGGGAGTTGGGTCATAGAGGATCCTGCTGTGATTTATGTTGGAGAGTGTTTTGCCTATGTTCTCCTCCAGCAGTTCTATAGTTTCTGGTCTTATGTTAGATCTTTAACCCACTTTGAGTTTATTTTTCTGTGTGGTGTTAGAAAGTGATCTAGTTTAATTCTTCTACAAGTGGTTGACCAGTTTTCCCAGCACCACTTGTTAAAGAGATTTTCTTTACTCCATTGTATATATTCTTGCCTCCTTTGTCAAATATAAGGTGTCCATAGGTCCCGGGGTCCAGCCCCGGTGGATCCAGGGTGATTTGAAGGTGGAGACGGAGTCGGCATACTAGGAAAAAATTTATTCATTTACAGATAGATAGAGATTCGGAAATTAGCAGAAAAAAGGAGCTGAATAACTTGGCTTACATGGGATGCCAGTCACCACCTATGTAGGCCACAGGCATCTTTCCATTCTCCCGAAGGAGAGGAGGCACTGAGGCCTCCCCAGTCCGATCTTAGAAGCCCAGGCAGAGTTAGTAGGCTTGGTGAGGACCCAAGTGCCAGATGGGAATTCAGCCAGAAAATAGTGAGAGGTATTAGAGGAGAGAAAGAGGCTGAATAATAACTTGGTTTACACGGGATACCAATAAAATTCCAAGACAAGGAATTTGCAGCATCTCCGTTGGGCCACCGGCGCCACTTGAACATCGAAAGGTGCCCCTCTTTGGGCACCTTTTCGCGTGGACTTGAGAGCCGGGACAAGTAAGCAGACATGGTGGGCACTTGTCCTCCAGATGGGAATTCAGCCAGAAATATGGAGGATGAGAAAGAACGACATGGGGGAATCAGTCTTTCCGGAAACTGATCTGTTTTCTTTATTTTCAGGTTTGCTTATATACCTTTTGTTACACATAAGGATGAATACAGTCACGCAGGGGTCAGCAGTCCTGACCTTTATCAAAATCGGGTGCTTTACATACATAAAATGTCTTAGGGATGTCACATAATCTTCTGGCCATGAGGCCTGCTGACATTTCATGGCCCTCTCTTTCTGATAACCAAAAAACTCATTTTTTTCCAAGGGTGTTTTTTCTTAAACCAGGCACCACCCTCCAGATAAAGGTACATTCCTATAGGGTAAGAGTGTAATGAGTTACAATCAAGAAAGGAATTTATCTAACCCAAGGTTAACATGATTAATCTTAAAGGTTAATACTTATTTCTCTTATATGCTAGTTATATTCATTATAAGGGCAGGGAATATGAAGATTTAGCAACAAAACATCAGCCCAACAAGTGAAATCCTTTCACCAATACAATTCCTAATCAACCCACTATACTAATAAATTTTAACTTCCCAAAAGAATCTGCCTTTAGTAAGTTTAAAACATCTCATGCCTCTCACTTTTTGGAGGCTGTAAATAATCACATTTGGCCAGACAAACCTATACAGGCAGTCTAGATAACCTTCAGAGAAGTTCATAAGCTGAAACACTCTTGTCACACCCAGGAATTTTATCAACTGGAGCTGCAAGATAACTCCTTCTCTGAGAGAAATGGTTATGGGGGAGAGCCCCCCGTAAAATCAGANGTAATGAGTTACAATCAAGAAAGGAATTTATCTAACCCAAGGTTAACATGATTAATCTTAAAGGTTAATACTTATTTCTCTTATATGCTAGTTATATTCATTATAAGGGCAGGGAATTAGAAGCAATTATTGGCACAACAAATGAAAAACCCTTCACCAATACAATTCCTAATCAATCCACTATACTAATAAATTCTAACTTCCCCAAAGAATCTGCCTTTAGTAAGTCTAAAACATCTCGTGCCTCTCGCTGTTGGGAGGCTGTAAATAATCACACTTGGCCGGACGAACCTATACAGGCAGGCTAGATAACCTTCAGAGGAGTTCATAAGCTGAAACACTCTTGTCATGCCCAGGAATTTTATCAACTGGAGCTGCCAGTTAACTCCTTCTCCGAGAGAAATGGTTATGGGGGAGAGCCCCCCGTAAAGTCAGAGGTGTAGGTGAGAGCATAAAACAGACTCTTGGTTTTGGGGGTAGATGCTCGGGAACAGGGGGTTTCCTGAGACTTGATCACGCCTTTGCATATGCCAAGCCTCCTTCCTCATGACCTTTGCCATGGGCAGAGTTCCTCACGCTGGCCCCCAGCAGACATGAGTTTGAGTAAGCTCTGGGAATTGGTGATGGACAGCAAAGCCCAGCGTGCTGCACTTCATGGGGTCACAAAGAGTTAGATACGACTGAGCGATTGAACTGAACTGAACTTTTTTCTATAGCAAGCAGGTAATTTTGAGAAGATTGTTATAAATGAAACATAAAATTTCTGAAAACAACACGATAGAATAGAATTTTGAAATGAGAAAAAGAAAAGACAAAAGGAAATTGGCTGAGAAACTGAAGAGAATCTCAGGGAAAAGTTGTTGGGTACTAAAATAAATGACTAAAATAAATAATGACTAAAATAAAGGAATAAATGACTAAAATAATATTTTCATCTAAGAAAATACAATCCAGGGTAAAGAAAACTGACTTTACATGAGCTATTTTTGCTATCAAACTACATTCAGTGTGAGATAGACAGCAAATTAGGATGCAAGAAAACCTTCATATGATTAATAAAGACAGTATTAAAGATACAGTTATCAGCAAAGCTAAGCTAAGTCACATCAGTCATGTCTGATTCTGTGCAACCCCATAGACGGCGGCCTACCAGGCGACCATCCCTGGGATTCTCCAGGCAAGAGTACTGGAATGGGCTGCCATTTCCTTCTCCAGTGCATGAAAGTGAAAAGTGAAAGTGAAGTAGCTCAGTCATGTCCGACTGTTCGCTACCCCATGGACTGCAGCCTACTAGGCTCCTCCCTCCATGGGATTTCCCAAGCAAGAGTACTGGAGTAGGGTGCCATTGCCTTCTCCATACAGTTATCAAAGAATTAGGCAAATAATTTTCTATAGCTAATCTGATTGGCAATCAGGAGTTCATTATCTGAGCCACAGTCAGCTCCCGGTCTTGTCTTTGTTGACTGTATAGAGCTTCTCCATCTTTGGCTGCAAAGAATATAATCAATCTGATTTCGGTGTTGACCATCTGGTGATGTCCATGTGTAGAGTCTTCTCTTGTGTTGTTGGAAGAGGGTGTTTGCTATGACCAGTGCATTTTCTTGGCAAAACTCTATTAGTCTTTGGCCTGCTTCATTCCGCATTCCAAGGCCAAATTTGCCTGTTACTCCAGGTGTTTCTTGACTTCCTACTTTTGCATTCCAGTCCCCTATAATGAAAAGGACATCTTTTTNTCCTATTCTCTGGAACTCTGCATTCAAATGGGTATATCTTTCCTTTTCCCCTTTGCTTTTCTCTTCCCTTCCTTTCACAGCTATTTGTAACGCCTCCTCAGACAGCCATTTTGCTTTTTCACATTTCTTTTTCTTAGGGATAGTCTTGATTCCTGTCTCCTGTACAAAGTCACGAACCAGTCTTGGAGTACAGAATGAGGCAAGGCAAAGGTTAATAGAGTTCTGCCAAGAGAACGCACTGGTCATAGCAAACACCTTCTTCCAACAACACAAGAGAAGACTACATACGCATGGACATCACCAGATGGTCGACACTGAAATCAGACTGATTACATTCTTTGCAGCCAAAGAAGGAGAAGCTCATACAGTCAGCAAAAACAAGACTCTTTTTCACATTTCTTTTTCTTAGGGATAGTCTTGATTCCTGTCTCCTGTACAAAGTCACGAACCAGTCTTGGAGTACAGAATGAGGCAAGGCAAAGGTTAATAGAGTTCTGCCAAGAGAACGCACTGGTCATAGCAAACACCTTCTTCCAACAACACAAGAGAAGACTACATACGCATGGACATCACCAGATGGTCGACACTGAAATCAGACTGATTACATTCTTTGCAGCCAAAGAAGGAGAAGCTCATACAGTCAGCAAAAACAAGACCAGGAGCTGACTGTGGCTCAGATCATGAACTCCTTATTGCCAAATTCAGACTGAAATTGAAGAACATGGGGAAAACCACTAGACCATTCAGGTATGACCTAAATCAAATCCCTTATGACTACACAGTGGAGGTGAAAAATAGATCAAGGGACTGGATCTGACAGACAGAGTGCCTGATAACAGGGTTGGGGTCATTGAGTTAACTGGAGAGGGAAGGCAAAGCTGGCAGAACGATAGCATTCAAAGACTCTGAGTGAAGGATATACAAAAAATTCACTGCATCCTTTGCAACTTCTCTATAAGCCCAAAATGAATTTAAAATAAAAATTCAAATAAAAGAAAAGGAGTGGGGGGACCCAAGGGACAAACTTGGTTTGTTTGATACGAATGCCTGAGCATTCCTTGGGAGTGCAGGGTTGGAGTACCAGCTCCCAGGAATGCAGAGATGACCTCTGGTCCGTCACAGGCCCTCTCATACCTACAACCACTCCCTTTTTAACAGAGGTAGCATGAGTATTAATACCGCTGAGCTGTGAGAATCCTTTGAAAAGTGCTCAACATTGCATACCGGCCAGGAGAGCTATGGTAGCGATGCTTTCTGCTACAGAAAACATGCCCTCCCTCATTAAAAAAAAAATCATTTATTTTCCATTGAATCCCTCATTTTTTAAAAACTATTATCCCATTTTATTTTGGCTGCATGGGCTCTTTGTTGTGGCACGCGGGCTTCTCTGGTTGTGGTGATGGGATGGGTTCAGTAGCTGCATGTAGGCTCACCTGCCTCATGGCATGTGGGATCTTAGTCCCATGACCAGGGATCGAGCCCACATCCCCAGCATTGAAAAGAAGATTCGCAGCCCTGGACCACCAGGGAAGCCCTCCCTCCCTCCCTCACTTTCACTTTGGGAAGATTTGTATTTTCACAAATGAGATTTGCTTGAAGCTATGAGTGCCCATGGGAAGGCAGAACAGGACACTGGCTTCCAATCCTGGCTGTACAATTTAGTGGCATCTGACCTTGAGCATGCAACTTTTCTGTGCCTCAGTTTCTTCATCTGTTAAATGGGGATAGTAAGGTTATATCTCATAGCATTATTACAAAGCTTGTGTGCATGCATGCTCTGTTGCCATGTTGTATCCAACTCTTTGCCATCCTATGTATGGTACCCACCAGGCTCCTCTGTCCATGGGATTTTCCAGGCAAGAATACTGGAGTGGGTTGCCATTTCCTTTTCCAGGAAATCTTCCCAACCCAGGGATTGAACCTGCTTTTCTAATGTCTCCTGCATTGGCATGTGTGTTCTTTATCACTAGTGCCACCTGGGAAGCAGTGATATATTTTTCCAAATCTCTGCATCAGAGCTATAAGGAACATCTAGTGGGTTATGGTAGCCTCCTCCAGGGGCTCTTCCTGACTCAGGGATCAAATCTGCACCTCCATTACAGGCAGATTCTTTACCCACTGACCCACCTGGGAAGCCCAAACTCAGTCGTGTGCGATTCTTTGTGAGCCCATGGACTGCAGCACTCAATGCTTCCCTGTCCTTTACTATCTCCCGGAGTTTGCTCAAACTCATGTCCATTCAGTCAGTAATGCCATCCAACCATCTCATCCTCTGTCACCCCCTTCTCCTCCTGCTCTCAATCTTGCCCTGCATCAGAGTCTTTTTCAGTGAGTCAGTTCTTTGCATCAGGTGGTCAAAGTATTGGAGCTTCAGCCTCAGCATCATTCCTTCCAATGAATATTCAGGGTTGATTTTCTTTAGGATTGATTGGTTTGATCTCTTTGCTTCTGACAAAGAGTGGTTCACTGGAGAAGGGAATGACAAACCACTTCAGTATTCTTGCCTCAAGAACCCTATGAACAGTATGAAGAGGCAAAAAAATGGAATATTACTCAGCCTTAAAAAGGAAGGAGATTCTGACGGATGCTACACGGAGTAAGAATCCTAAGGGAATCATGCTAAGTGAAATAAGCCAACCACAGAAAGACTTATTATATATAATATCATCTATATGATGAGTCTAAAGTAGTCAGATTCATAGAGACAGAAAGTAAAGTGGTCATAGCTGGCGGCCAGGAGTAGGGAGGGATGGGGAATTGTTTAATGGGTATAAAGTTTCAGTTTGACAAGATAAAAACATTCTTGGGATCTGTTGAACAGTCATTTGAATATGCTTAACACGATGCTATAAGGAACATCTAGTGGGTTATGGTAGCCTCCTCCAGGGGCTCTTCCTGACTCAGGGATCAAATCTGCACCTCCATTACAGGCAGATTCTTTACCCACTGACCCACCTGGGAAGCCCAAACTCAGTCGTGTGCGATTCTTTGTGAGCCCATGGACTGCAGCACTCAATGCTTCCCTGTCCTTTACTATCTCCCGGAGTTTGCTCAAACTCATGTCCATTCAGTCAGTAATGCCATCCAACCATCTCATCCTCTGTCACCCCCTTCTCCTCCTGCTCTCAATCTTGCCCTGCATCAGAGTCTTTTTCAGTGAGTCAGTTCTTTGCATCAGGTGGTCAAAGTATTGGAGCTTCAGCCTCAGCATCATTCCTTCCAATGAATATTCAGGGTTGATTTTCTTTAGGATTGATTGGTTTGATCTCTTTGCTTCTGACAAAGAGTGGTTCACTGGAGAAGGGAATGACAAACCACTTCAGTATTCTTGCCTCAAGAACCCTATGAACAGTATGAAGAGGCAAAAAAATGGAATATTACTCAGCCTTAAAAGGAAGGAGATTCTGACGGATGCTACACGGAGTAAGAATCCTAAGGGAATCATGCTAAGTGAAATAAGCCAACCACAGAAAGACTTATTATATATAATATCATCTATATGATGAGTCTAAAGTAGTCAGATTCATAGAGACAGAAAGTAAAGTGGTCATAGCTGGCGGCCAGGAGTAGGGAGGGATGGGGAATTGTTTAATGGGTATAAAGTTTCAGTTTGACAAGATAAAAACATTCTTGGGATCTGTTGAACAGTCATTTGAATATGCTTAACACGACTAAGTACTGCATTTCGGACTCTTCTGTTGACCATGATGGCTACTCCATTTCTTCTGAGGGATTCCTGCCCACAGTAGTAGATATAATGGTCATCTGAATTAAATTCACCCATTCCAGTCCATTTTAGTTCACTGATTCCTAGAATGTCGACATTCACTCTTGCCATCTCCTGTTTGACCACTTCCAATTTGCCTTGATTCATGGACCTAACATTCCAAGGTTCCTATGCAATATTGCTCTTTACAGCATCGGACCTTGCTTCTATCACCAGTCACATCCACAGCTGGGTGTTGTTTGCTTTGGCTCCATCCCTTCATTCTTTCTGGAGTTATTTCTCCACTGATCTCCAGTAGCATATCGGGGACTTACCAACCTGGGGAGTTCATCTTTCAGTGTCCTATCATTTTGCCTTTTCATACTGTTCATGGGGTTCTCAAGGCAAGAATGCTGAAGTGGCTTGCCATTCCCTTCTTCAGTGGACCACATTCTGTCAGGAGATCCAACCAGTCCATTCTAAAGGAGTTCAGTCCTGGGTGTTCATTGGAAGGACTGATGCTAAAGCTGAAACTCCAGTACTTTGGCCACCTCATGTGAAGAGTTGACTCATTGGAAAAGACCCTGATTCTGGGAGGGATTGGGGGCAAGAGGAGAAGGGGACGACAGAGGATGAGATGGCTGGATGGCGTCACCGACTTGATGGACCCGAGTTTGAGTAAACTCCGGGAGTTGGTGATGAACAGAAGGCCTGGCGTGCTGCGATTCATGGGGTCGCAAAGAGTCGGACACGACTGAGCGACTTAACTGACTGAACTGAACTGAACACGACTAAACTGTACGCTTACAAGTGGTTAAGATGATAAATTTTCTATTATGCTTTTTTAACACAATAAAAATAAATTAAAATGAATTACCTAGAAATCCTACCAGCTTCAGAGCAATAGCTCGACAATGGCCACCAGGGGACGCTATGCTTCCATTTCATTTCACAGCCCTCTCCGCCCTTTCCACTCAGTGGGGCCAGCTGAAGGTTTCTGGCGGATGCGCCCGGGGCTCGGCGGGGGGGGGTGGAAATGCCCTAGGATCCTGGAGAAAATTAGAGCACCTCTATCCTCCCCGCCTTCGCCAGATGCACCAGCCCTGCAGAAGCTCCAGGGCTGCACGGCACCCCCCATCACATGCCGGCCCACAGCCGACTCAGCTCCGCGGTTTCTCTGGGTCTCTTCCTTCTTTGCTGGAGACACCTTCCTGAATAGAGTGCGTCCACCTTGCCTACCAGCCCGCCGGTCTTCAGACTGCCAAGGGGCTGGAGAAGACCGAAAGGTGCAAGGACTCACCTGCCCCCAGGTTACCCAAAGATAAGGGGACACAGCACTGGAAATGGGTCAGAGACCTCCTATTCCAGATGCAGAGACTTCACGGTCAACCAGTCCTGGGGTTTGCCCACTCACCTGCTCACTATGTATGTCATAACCTCCTGGGGGTCTGAGTGTCCTCATTTGTAAAATCTATGTTAATACCCAGGAGGATGGGAAGAAGTTTAATAAAAATCCCTGAGGCTTAGAAAAGCACTCAACCGATGGGCTAATGACCCTTCCATGCGCCGTATCTGATGCTGGCCTGATCTCCTCCCACCGTGGGCTGGTTTTCTACTGCGCAGCACCCACTCTCGACTTTGCACTTATTACTTAAGGATCCTTTCCTGAAGAAACCCGCACCATGATCCTCTGGACCAGACAGGTCAGTGATTTAACCAGGCAGGATTCCTGGGTTGCAGTGAATAGAAACCCAGCGAAACTACCTCAAGGAAATAGAAGTGTCTCGTGGAATCCAAGAAAAAAAGAAAATCAAACAGCAAAGTACTGAGAAGAGCAGACCCAGGATCTGGGCTCTTTGGGAACCCTGGATCATCCGTTCCCCAAAGCCTGCTTTATTCCTCTCCTCACATAGGACATGTGCCCCCACGCCCTTCCACCAGCCTGCGGACTCTGCTGCTATTCCTGGAGCATGCCAGGCACACTCCCACCTCAGGGCCTTTGCACCCTCTTTGCCCTCTGCCCAGGACATCCTCCTGTCGCTCTCTCCTGTGGTTCACTACCCCCATGCTTCTGGTCTTGGCTCAGGTGTCACCCCAATGGCACTTCCATTGTCCAACTGTTTGAAATTGCAGCCCATCTCCCACCACCAGCATGCTTCAGCCCCTCCCCTGCTTTCTTGCTTTGTTTCCTTAACCTAAGTTCACAAAAAATAAAGAGAGGGGTAATTATAATCCTTCATTTATAGCCCACTCTCATCAGCATTTAATTATTTTTTTTATTTTAATGATGTATTTGGCTGCACCAGGTCTTACTTAGCATGTGGGATCTAGTTCTCTGACCATGGATTGAACCCCAGGTCCCCCGAATTGGGAGCACAGAGTCTTTTAACTGCTGGGCCACCAACAAAGTCCCAGTGTTTACTAAATTTAATGATGTAAAACCCCGAATCCAAACAAAAGCTACAGCCTTGACCATAACCTACATCTAACCAGATGGTTCCCCCACCATAATCCCCTCACCATAGTCTTCATCCTGAACCCTTTAGTTATTCTCCCCTTGTTTCCTTCTTATAGTTTATTATTGCATATGTGTGTATTTATTTTTAATTGCTTTCAACTTGATACCAAGGATTTCGCGTTTATATAACAGGACATTTCTCGTGGGATATTCAATCTCAAATATCCATCCACGTTGTGATGTATTATGACTGCAGTTCCTATGTTTTGACTGCCAAGTAGTACTTCGCAGTGAAATTTATTCATCTGCTCTTCCATAGATGGGCACACGCGGGTGTGTCCCAGTTTTGGCCCACTGTGGACAGCGCCCCTGTGAACATCCTTCCGTGTAATTCCTGGTGTAGACAGGCAAGCATTTCTCCATGGTTTATACTTTGGTGTAGAATTGCTGGGTCATAGGATACGGTCATGCTCGGCTTTGGGAGAGAAAGCCGAGTAAACTGCATATTGTGAATTGGTTGCACTGATTCACATGCCCACCAGATGTGTTAAGAAGGCTTACTTTTTCTATAGTGCTTGCACTTTCTGCTATACCATGTGTTTTACGTATGTCTTTGTTTACCATCTATCTCTGCCCTCCACCCCGCTAGAAGGTCAGCACCAGGAGGGCAGAGATTTTTTTAACTCTTTGATTCACTATTTCATCCCCAGAGCCTGGATCAGTGTGTAGCACATAGTAGATGCTCAATAAACATCTTCTGGTTGGATGAACAAGTCGACGGCCCCAAACGAGAGCTGAGAGCTCCTACGATGTATCATCAGCCCAATTGCATGGGGATGGTCTGATTTCACCCTCTCTCTCTCACTCCAATTCAGGAAAGGACCACTGGCTAAGAACTACTGATGCCGGGACCCCCAGACCCAATAAGTCAGAGTTCCTGCAGGTGGGGCTTGGGACATAGATAGTTTTTAAGCACCCCACCCCCACCCCTGGAGATTCTCCCTTGCAACCAGAGTGAGACCCAGAGCTCAAAAGGAAGCCATTCATCTCACCCAGAGATGCTCAGGTCCCAGGCAAGTCCCACTGGACCTGAATTTCTGGGTGAGACTCAGGAATCTGCAACCTCATGATCTGGACACGCAGCCATCAGAGCAGGCCCCACCCAGGTCGCGCGCCTGTGGATGCTCCTTGCCCATCAGGGCCAGCTGCGATGTTAGGTTCTGGCGTTTTTCTAACTCCACCTCCAGTTCTCAGCAGGTAGTGAATGGCCTTTTACCACTCGCCACCCTCCTCTCATCCCGTAGGCCTGAGGTAGCTCCGGTTTTCAGTAGAATGCTCTGAGTTCCAGGGGCCCTGTTTCAGTCCCCAAGACATCCAAAGAGTCTTTCTTGCTCTGTTTCTTGTTTCCCACTTAAACTTTTCCCCTTACTGCTGAGGGAAAGGTCACAGCTGGTCCACAGACCAGGATGTAGGGAGCCGGACAGAAGAATTCAGAAGGGCCTTAACTCACTCAGCTCCTCGGGGTGGAGGGCAGGGCTGACATCTGCCTCCCAGGACTCATGCCCCAATTGTACATGACCTTGGTATGGTCTTCAGGGTCACTCATCTTGTTCTACGTCCCACAGAACAATTCCCACACCTTCACTTCCCGCTCCAGAGGATTTAGCCCAGCACTGGGCACCCAGTAGTTGCTCAGTAAAGTCTGGTTACTTTCAGGCTCTTTCATACACAACTTGAATTGGATTAAATCCCCTTCAGGGACTTCCCTGGTGGTCCTGTAGTTAAGAATCCACTTGGCAATCGGTATAGGGGTGCTAAGTCACTTCAGTTGTGTCCAGCTCTTTGTGACCCTATGGACTATAGCCTGCCAGGCTCATCTGTCCATGGGATTCTCCAGGCAAAAATACTGGAGTGGGTTGCCATGCCCTTCTTCACGGGGTCTTCCTGACCCAGGGATTGAACCTGCGTCTCTTACATCTCCTGCATTGGCAGGTGGGTTCTTCACCACTAGAGCAATGGGTTTGATCCCTGATCCGGGAATATCCCGTATGCCGCTGGGCAACTAAGCCTGTGTGCCACAACTACTGAGCCCGCCCTCTGGAGCCGGCAACTACCAAAGCCCAAGCCTAGAGCTCCCGAGAGAGAAGCCGCCGCCACGAGAAGCCCAAGCAGCACAATGAACAGCAGCCCCCACTTGCCGCAACCAGAGAAAGCCCGTGCGCAGCAGTGAAGACCCAGCACAGCGAGGAAGACCCAAAGAGAAGTAAATAAACAAAAGTAAAAAACCTCCCTTCAGTAACTTCCATGGCTCTCAGGATAAAAACCCCAAACCCATGCAGGCCCTGCATGGGGACCTTGCCCACCTCGACTTGCCCCAGGCTCACTCCTGATCCATTCTCAGCGGTCACTCCAGCTTCCTCTCTCTGCTGCTTTAACACACCAGACTCTTTCCCACCTCTGGGCCTTTGCACATCCCTGCTCCTCCCACTGGCTTATCCACATGACTGCTATGGATCCTTTGGGGAGTAGCTGAAATGTCACCTCCTCTGAGAAACCCTCCCTGATTCCCTAGACCTTGTTGGACCCCTGTTAGGCACTCATGGTATCCTGAACTTTTTCATAGCTCTTGCAAAGTTTTGTAATCATACTTAAAGTGATTCTTTGATTCACAGTTCACACTGCCACTAGACTGAGAAATAGAAGAGCCAGAATCATGTTGTTTGGGTTACCTCTGGTGTCTCCCTGCATAGCCTAGTGCCTGGCTTAAGGGCTGGGCTCAGTATATTTGGGACACATAAATGAGTGGATAGATGGATGGAGGGATGGTAGGTAGAGAAAGGGAGGCTACTTATCCAGCTGAACACATAAATGAGTAGATGAATGAATGGATGGATAGATGGATGGATGGCTATGAGAACAAAAAATACGTCATTTTTTTCTGCCATCTTTCCATGCTGCTATAACAGTGCACATGAACGTCCTTAAGAACATTGATAATGCTGAGAAGAAAGACAAACTCCAAGTTCATTTAGGCCATGCTGTGAAGTCATCATCTGGCTTTTAATTGTTGTTTGTTTCGTAGTGGAAGACTTTCCTTGAAAGGTTTACATGATTTCTATTGTGACAATGAAGCGTGGCTACATCGGCGAAATGGAAATCATTGATGATCACAGAGCAAGAACATCATTGCGAAACTCACACACAGGTCAAGTAAGTGTGATTAGCCTTGAATTTGACGTATCACTCAAAGATCTAGAAAAGTGACAGGATCATCTTCTCTCATCTCATTACACCGATGACCTCAGCTAGTATCATGGCTGCAAGGAACCGAGACAGAAACACACAGAAGAGAAAATGCTAGATTTTCTACGAGGGGTGTCATTCCTACACACAATACATTTTAAAAAGAGTTCGTGATGGACTGCAGTTGTTCTATTGGCTCCTCCACTGGTGTCTGAGCCATCTCTCCAGTGGATTGTGAGCTCCGTGAAGGTCAAATTCTTTTCCCTTCTTTGCAATTTCTTTCTCCCACGATGGTGGGTGAGCTGGGCTCTGTACTTTCAGCTGCTCCACAGCCCAGTTGAGAGGGCCCACCGTGAGGGCCATGCTGCCCTCAGCTGGATGCTGAACAAACACCACGGCAGCACTGGTGGTGTAGGAGGTGCAAAAGCATTTTGGATTCAAATCCCAGCTCTGCCACTCACTCCCTGGGGGAACTTGGACAAGCCGCTTTGAGCTCCAGATTTTTTTTTTTCCCCATCTGTAAAATGAAGACAATATTACCTACCTTGTAGGACAATCATGAAGGGGAGTGAGCATTACATAAGCACCTTGGCACATAATAGACACACAATAAACAACAATGCTTATGTAATAAACACCAGCCACACCACACAAGGGTGAATATCCTTATCTCAAGGATGTCTCACTCTAGCAGGGACAGGTTCCACTGAAGTGGCTTGTTGTGATAAAGGGTGTCCTGTCAAGGTATATCAGAGAAGGCAATGGCACCCTACTCCAGTACTCTTGCCTGGAAAATCCCATGGATGGAGGGGCCTGGTAGGCTGCAGTCCATGGAGTCTCAAAGAGTCAGACATGACTGAGCAACTTCACTTTCACTTTTCACTTTCATGCACTGGAGAAGGAAATGGCAACCCACTCCAGTGTTCTTGCCTGGAAAATCCCAGGGACAGGGGAGCCTGGTGGGCTGCTGTCTATGGGGTCACATAGAGTCGGACACAACTGAAGTGACTTAGCAGCAGTCGAGGTATATGCGATGTAACGCAGAAGATGGGATGAGTTCAGGGAAGGCTTCCCAGAGGAGGTGACCTTTAGTGAGACATTAAATAGCATTGTACAGTCTGGAGTCTTGAGTTCTTCTTCCAACTTGCTGCTAAATTTCTAGGTGACCTTGAACCAGCTTCTTCTCCACTCTGAGGTCCCCAGACCCCCTCCTATAACATAAGGTTGTTCAGCATCAGCTCCAAATCTTTTGGGTCACAGCCTCCCTTGAGAAGAATCTGCAGAAAGCCAGAGCCCCTCTAGAAAAAAGAAAGATGCACAGACATGTAAGACAGTCAGTAATGGGAGGACAGGAGAGCCATCAGTGGACCCTGGGGTAAAACTCCAGAGCTCAGCCATCTCGTTGGCACAGTAGCATCTCAGAGCTGGCCCTGCCCGCAAACACAGCCTGTCTTTAGTCTGTGGAGGCACAAGCAAACAGAATCAGGATCCAATCTGGAAAAGCCCCTCAAGCACTGGACAGCAGGAGATAGCAGGGCCCTGGGGAACTGGCGGGGGTAGGGCGGGGGGCGGGGTAGGTCACTCCGGCTGGCTGGGGAACCAGAGTTCCATTCTGGGAAAGCTCCCCTGAGCCGTCTGCCCTTGACCTTGTCTAGTTTATCACCATCTGCCCTGGAGAGGAAGAGGAGCGTGGGCTGCTCTGGGCAGGCTCCCAAACAGGCCGCTGACCCCCGTCTGCCACCCAGGCTGGAGTTCCCGGACGCATCCTTCATCTTTCCTAATCTAAACACCCACAGGCCCCGAGTGGTCCATCCCTGTCCCCCCTCCCCCCACCGCCCAGATGATGTGTTCTCAGTTGCATCCAGCTTGCTGGACAAGGGCGAGCTGGCCCTCCCATTAACACTTGAGCTGCGGCCACCACCTGCCTCCCTGTCCATCCAGCCTGCCCTTGCCTAGCATTTACTGAGCACCTGTTGCTGGCAGGCATCCCTGAATGAGACGACAGAGGGCCCACCCTTACCTTCCTTCAAGGTCTCTGCCTCCTGGCCTAGGTTCCCCCACTCTCCTGGAGGCAAGATGTTCTTGCTACCTCCACTTACCTGGAGCAGGTTAGTTGTCTTGGGGGGAAGCTGGCTCTGGGCTGGCTAATTGGGTACTAGGGGAGAATCAGCTCTGAGTGGTGTCTGAGCATTGCTCTAAGATGCTGTGTGATCCTGGGCTGACTTCTTGCCCTCTCTGGGCCTCAGTGGGCCCGTATGTACACTTCAGAGTTCACGATTGCCTCTGCCAGCCGCTCCTCCCTCCCCTCCCCGAGAAGAGTGGAAGGAGAAAAGAAGCCTACCCTAGAACGCTTTAAGATCTTTCTTTAAACCACCTCTGGATCCTAATCCATTCGTTCGAGCATTTATTGAGCATCTATTGTATACCAGGCCCTGGACTAGGCAACTGAAACGTAAAAATGATTCATATTCAAGCAGGTGACCAAATGGACACCCCATTCCATGGCCTGAATCCTGCTGGGGTCAGGAGGCCCCGTGGGGTCCCAGGTGGGCCTAGCCCAGGATATGGGGCGCCCGGGGACTCGCGTGTCAGCGCCGGCGGTGCTTAGGGCCGCGATCTGTCTCCTCCCCTTCCTCCTTCTCCGCCCCCTCCCCCTTCCCTCCCCTGAGCGCGGCGACGGCCGCCTCCCACCCGCGGGATCCCGGCGTCCGGCAGCCGGCTCACGCGTCCGTCGGTCGGCTGGCTAGTCTGTCCGCGAGCAGAGAGCCCAACGCCCCGCCGCGCGGCCTGGGAGGGAAAGGGCTCGGAGGCGGGACCGCGGCTCCCTCCCACTCCGGGGGGAGCCCAGGAGGCGGCGGTGCTGAAGCGAGAGCCCGAGAAGGCAGAACCAGGGAGAGGCGGTGAGAGCGCGGGGTGCCCAGGGACCCCACCCCCGGCTCCTTCGGGAGGCCCGCGCGCGCTCTGGGGAGGTCTGGCCTGGGGACGGAGGGTTGTTACCCGCAGGGCGGGAGGCATAGGCGATCCAGCGCCTGGCTTCGCCTGGTCGGCGACGCGACCCCTGAGGGGCCCCTGGGCCGCGCCTGCAGCGCCGCGCATCCCGGCACCTCCCGGCGCATCCCGCATCCCTCGGCCCGGAGCGGGCCCTGGGGGAGGGGAGCGCTCAGGTTGCTGAGGAGGGGGCGCGCAGGCGAGGGGTCTTGGAAAACCGCGCACTCAGCCCCAGCCCTCCCTTGAGGCCTGCCCCAAGGGAGCGCGACCGGGCGACCGCCTTTAGCCCCCCTGGCTGCCCGCTCCCCCCCATCGGTTCCCCATTGTTCTCAGCCCGTCGCTCTCCCGGGGAAGGGGGGAGGGGGTGCCGCGCTCTGGTCTTAAAGGGCCCTCTCCCTCCCCTTCTTGTCTCCTGGCAGGTGGCGAGCGCGAGTGGGGTGGGGCGTGCCCACGGGCCCCCGCCCCCCTCGTCCCCCAGCCCAGCTCGGGAGCCGCAGCCCGGATCAGGGGGCTGGGAGTAGCCGCCGCACCCTCCCCCGTGCGTTCTTCGAGCCACCCGGGCCTTCCAAGACGGCGTGGACCTGGGGAGGGGGTACAACGGGGACAGGGACGCCCCCTTCAGCGGGAGCCGTCGGGGGGCGGGGAGGCGGACCTGAGCTGAGACAAGGCCAGCAGCCCCCCTGGAGCCAGGCGCAGGGTCTGCCAGCGCAGAGGGCCGGCCGGGGCGCTGCAGAGAAGGCCGGCTGGGGCCGGGCCTCCTCCGGGGGTGACAGGCCCTGCCGCGGCCAGAAGGAACGGGGGACCAGCAGGAAAGAGCCCGGACCTAGAGTAGAGGCAGTTGCCTCACCCCCTCGTCTGAGCCTGGAGGGAACCGGGGGATTGAGAGCACCGTTTTCCCCTTCCTGAGAAAGACACTTGCCAGAACACACCTAACCTGAGACAGCTCTGAGGGGAAGGGATTTTGGAGCCTGGAACATTCCCCCCCAGCCCCCAACACTCCTTTAACTGAGGCCTGCGGGCCTGAGAGGGGCCGAGAGGACACAAAGGAGGCCGGACAGTCCTTGCTGCCCTCCCTGGGGCGAGAGGAAGCTCCCCTCCACCCCCGCCGGCTCCCAGGCCCAGGAGGAGCTGGGTGGGGAAGAAGGGGGTCCTGGCCCATCGGGCAGCAGCGGCCATGTCACGGCCAGGCCAGGGAGTGATGCTGCCGGTGAACGGGTGGGCTTCCCGCCGCAGAACGTGGCCCGGGTGGTGGTGTGGGAGTGGCTGAATGAACACAGCCGCTGGCGGCCCTACACGGCCACGGTATGCCACCACATTGAGAACGTGCTCAAGGAGGATGCCCGGGGCTCTGTGGTCCTGGGACAAGTGGACGCCCAGCTGGTGCCCTACATCATCGACCTTCAGTCCATGCACCAGTTTCGCCAGGACACAGGTGAGTGGACTCGCGCCCCTCCCCTCCCCACCGCCGCCACCATCCCCATCGTGACGGGATGCTGAAATACCCCGGCATCCCTGAGGGAACCCAGAACTGCAGAAGGCCCACCTGCTGCTCCAACCCCCTCCCCCTAAATGGGTCAGTCTAGCCCAGTCCAGCTGAAGAACTGGGTTCCAATCCAGCCTCTAAATGTAGGGCTGCAGATGAGTTATATCGCTTCTGTGAGCCTCAGCTTCCCCCTCTGCAAAATGGATGGGTCAGTGTCTCTAACAGCTGTGTGAGGATTAAATAAAACTCTTCTCACTGAGCCCAGAGCCTAGAAGATCATTAGCGTTCAATTATCAGAATGAAAGGGCTTTTCCTGCACTTCCTCAATCGATACTTTTTCAACCACTACAGCCAGTCTTTCTATCATGTTCTTGGTAGTCCTGGTAGCTGTCCCATTTTACAGATGAAGAAACTGAGTCTCACAGAAGCTGAGTGATTTAAACTCAGAGCTGAGATCTAAGCCCAGACAAGGGGTTTCCAGAGCTGAAACTCTTAACCAGAACCTCATATCGGCTCTGAGAGCTGGTGGTGTTGGAGTGATATAGTGGTGGTTGCAACGATGGGGGGCAGTTGAGGGGGACTGGTGGTGTTGATGGTAGAAGGGCGGTAATGATGGAGGAAATAGTGTTGGTGGCAATGTCAGTGGTTGTATTGATTGTGGAACTGGTGGTGGTGGTGATGGTTGTGTTGGTGGTGGTTTTGGGAGCGGTGTGATGGGGTGGTCATGGTGGAGAGAATGAGGCTGATGGCAGCCTGGTGTTGTGTGATAGGTGATGATGACGATAAAAACGAGGATGTGATTAAAAACAGCATTTCTGTTCGCCATCACTGTGGAGACCTGCCTGAGTCATCGTTGCCTGGTGGTCTGTATGAAAAGCTTGGTGGGCAGTGAGGAATGGCAAGGTCTTGCCTCTTAGAAGCTGCCAAGAATCCTTGACATGATCACCCCCAGGAGTCCGCTGATGGAGGTTTGAGGGAGTTACAATGACTCTCTAGATGATAGAACTGCGTGTAACAGCCTTGGGGATAATGGGACACATTCCATCTCTCTAGAGCTATACTGTCCAGTATGGTAGCCACTAAGCCCTTGTGGCTATTGAAACTTACGTTAATTAAAATTAAACCAAATTTAAAATTTAGTTCCTCACTCCCACTAGCCACATCCACATGCTCAGTGGCCACAGGTGTCTCGTGGTGACTATACTAGACAGCATAGGTCCAGAATACTACCACCATCGAAGAGAGTTCTAGTGGCTAGCTCCACTCTGGAACATCGCTTGGTGCCTACTGAGTGGTCCCCACGTGTGGAAGCAGGTGAATTCATGACAAATGGTTTGTTGTGACTTTTCCGTACATCTGTGTCCCCAAACTCTGGGAACTGGCAGCAGTCACTGGTGGTACCATTTGTTCGTTCATGCTGTCATCGACTTACCGATCTCCTGTGTGTCAGACCCCCATGCTGAGTGCTAGAATACTGTAAGGAGCAAGACCGCCAGTGTCAGGGAAATCCAATGGTTAGGACTCAGAGCTTTCACTGCCATGTCCTAGATTCAATTCCTGCAAGCTGCATGGCACAACCTAAAAGAAAGACAGCCAGGGTCCTTAGTAGAGGTCTATTTGTGGAGGACCTATGCAGGAGATCCCTGTGTAGTCAGCAAGCAACATATTAACCACACAGATAATCAGGTGCCGGTCTCAGAACATGGAGTAACTTTGGTCAAGTAGTGGTCACAGAAGGCTCATCTGAGGAAGTCAGGTTTGACTAGAAATCTAAAGATGTTTGAGGGAGACAGCTTCCCAACAGAGGGAACAGCTAGTGCAAAGGCCCTGTGGCAGGAAGGAGCAGAGTATGTTCAAACCCATTGCGTTTGGAGTGCAGCGGATGAAGGGAGGTGGCATGAGATAAGGTTGGATGGGGGGAGAATGAATACATGTGTACGTATGGCTAAGTCCCTTTGCTGAAACCATCACAGTGTTGTTAATTGGCTATATCCCAATACAAAATAAAAACTTTTTTTTTTTTAAAAGATGAAGTTCGAGCAGGGGCTGGATATACAGCCATGGATAGCCGTGAAAGGGGCTCTGGATTTTATCCTGAGGGTAGAAGAAGTCACCATTGAGCTCTCATGCCGATCCTTCCAGAGAGGCAGAGTCCGTGATAAAGAATTGCTGGGCATCCCCTGCCCCGTTCTCTCTAGCTTATTCCGGAACCATCTCTGGTGGAGGGCAGGGATCTGACAAAGCATTCTGTAGGTTCAGAGCTAGTGCTGAACATGGGGGGAGTTTTCCAGGGCCTGACAGGTGGTCCTCAGAAGCAGGAATTGCCCCATTCGAGCCTGCCAAGTTGGCCAGTTTGCCTGTGATCCCCACACCTCTGTTCTGGGCTCCTTTTCTCTTCCCACACCCTCACTTGGGCTCTCAACTCCCCAGACTGCCTCCATTGCCCCTTTCAGGAGGCCCCTCACTCTCAATGGCGTTCCTTTTATGGGTCAGCCTTGCTGGACCCCTAGAAGTTCAGCATCAGTCATGTTCCCACCGCCCCTTCCAGGAGCTGCTCACTCTCAATGGCGTTCCTTTTATGGGTCAGCCTTGCTGGATCCCTAGAAGTTCAGCATCAGTCATGTTCCCACCGCCCCTTCCAGGAGCCGCTCACTCCACACCTGCCCCCTGTTTGCCGGAAAAGAGAAAAGAAAAAAACCACTCAGCCCTCCACAGGCTCCTGGGAGCCTGCCAAGACCCCCCAGTGAGGGAGGAAAGCCTGGAAACCTCTGGGGCCAGCAGGAGACCTAGGATGCCCGGTAACTGCCAGAGGGAGGGGCAAGATGTCTCCCACCTGGAGTGTTATCATGTGCTCGCCCACTTCTCCCAGGAGCAATACAAAAGCAAGGGAGGACATCTGGTCCGCACCCTTCATGACTCAGGGAAGAGCCTCAGACAGCTGTTGTCACCTCCCCAGACCTCAGTTTCCCCATCCATGAGATGCACAAGACTATCACTTTGCCAGCATGGTTGTTGAGTTGGTGGAGAGCATCACACACCTTATTTTATCCCACAGACCTTAACTAACTGATTACCCACCATGTATCCAGCATGTATTGAACACTACAGATGCCTGAGAGATGAGTAGGAGATCCTAAATCTTGAAGATTGTGGCATGCACACACACAAAAAAAACAATATAAAGTGGTAAAACCCAAAGTTCGCATGTATATATTGAAATGAATACAGCCTCTCCTTAGATTTTTCTCTTTTTAATGCCTATTTTTATTTATTCACCTGGCTGCTCTGGGTCTTAGTTGCAGCACACGGCATCTTTGATCTTCGTTGTTGAGTCACGCGGGGTCTTTTCTTTATGGCATGTGGGATCTAGTTCCCTGACCAGGGATCGAGCCCGGGCCCTCTGCATTGGGAATGCAGAGACTTAGCCACTAAACCACCAGGGAAGTCCCCTAGATTTTCTAATTGTAAGATTCTTGACAAATTCATTGCAGCAGAACTTTACGTTTTTGTGGGAGTTAGCACATGCCCCAGTGACCCTGACACTGGCACCACAGACTCTCTGATAAGGTCAGATAGAAATAGGCTAGCCTCTGTGGATCCTACAGTCCCCATTGTAACTGCTGCTGTAGCCTGACTCTGCCGCTGTAGTCTGAAAGCAGCCAGACAGTATGCAAATGAGTGAATGGGTCTGTGTCTTAATAAAACTAGTTGCAGCCACTGAAATTTGAATTTCATATCATTTTCACAGGTCATGACATATTCTTCTCCTTTCTCTCCCTGCTCCGACCCCCATCCACCAACCATTTGAAAATTTAAGAACCCTCAGCTCATAAGCTGTGCAAAAGCAGGCAGCCAGTGGATTGGACCAGTGGGCTGCAGTTCACCTCCTAATACATTCTTAGCCTGCCCATGGAGCAGGACGGTGCAGATGCCCTGGCATGCTCAGTGTGGCCTGTATGAAATCCTCGCCTGCTGGCGTGTGCTGAGGTGTACGTGTGTGTGCATACGCACAGCGCCACCCCGCCTGTACATCATTGACACCCAAATGCCCTGTCTATAAGCCTGTCATGCTGCCAGCGGAAAGCAAGCCCAGGTGTCAGGCTTGGGCCACAGGGGAAGGGCCAGCCCTGGTCCCATGGGGGCTGCTGTTTGTTCAGCCTGTGCTCCGTCACCTCTCCCCTGCTGAGCTGTTTTCATCACTCACCACGGGGGGTGAGTTTCCCTTTGACGCCCTGAAGGTCTGGAACCCACATGGCAGGGATGCCGTGACCCTGGTGTTCCTTTCACAGGCACATCTGCTGTGATGTGGGTGATAATGGGCCAGCGTGGCACTGGTCCCCCATAGCTTTCCCGGTTTTCCTTTGTCTTGAGCTGACCAAACCAAGATTTCACAAATGGGGAAACCAGGGTGGAGGGGTTGGCCCAGGTGGGCAGAGCTGCTGGTGGTGGAGCTGGATCCAGGAGCCAGAGGGGTTCTTGGAGGAAGGTGTTGGCTCCCACCAGCAGTGGGAGAAAGATGTGGGAACTGCCTCCTGTCCCCCGTGAGAGGTCACCTGCTGAGAGCCACTTCCCTGCTGCTGTGGAGGCAGGCAGCTGCCACTGAGGGCTTCATCCAGACCCTGGATCCTCCTCTTGGTCCCCGCATGGGACAGAGATCTGAGCTAACCACTCCCCAGGCCATTTTCAGATTTCTCTCTGAGCTCATGTGGCTGGGAGTAGGAGCGGGGGAGTGACGAACTGATGGGTGACACCTGTTCTTTTCTCTCTCTGCTGCTGGGGGCACTCCTGGCCTCCTTCTGCCCATTCTGTGGATGGGACAGCTGAGGTTGGGGGATGCCGGCCCGGGACCATCCACAACTGCTGTCCCCACAGCTCAGAGCACGGCTGTGCCTGGCACTCCCAAGCTGTCAGACTGGGCTGACAGGTGGCGCCTGGTTTTAGCATCTCCCAAGCCAACATCAGTCCCTTCTCTGGGTAGCCGACGCTCCACTCAGCCCGGGAGCCCTGATGGAACATCCTGTCTGAAGACACACTGAGGCTGTTGGAGATTGGGTAGGGCCACCCAGAGAGAGGAGCAGCCGTCACCAGGGAAAACACCACCAGAATTCAGACCCCTAGGCAAGTCGTTGTATCCTCCAAGAGAGAGACGCCCAGAGAGGGTGCATGACTTGCCCAAAGTCACACAGTCAAGCACTCCTCTGGAAGCGGGTTTCTCACACAGGTTTCAAGGATAGAAGCTAAGGTTACATTCAACAAGCCTGCCAGGAGAGTCGCCTCCCCCCTCCCTTGAGTGCTCTGCTGGGGCTTGTTGCCAGATTCCGTACCAAAGTAGGAACAGCCTTGTGCAATCCCAGAGGCCTCCAGGGCCCAGCTCCCTGGTTACACAACCCCTTGGGACCTTCTCCCAGACAACCCGGAGGGCCCCCAGGGGGCTGGGCCTGACACCAGGGGCAGGAAGGATGATATGTGTTTGGACTGGGAGGGGGTCTGTCCCCTGGTGGCTGCAGCTCCAGCTGATTCATACAAGGGTGTCTCCCACCACCACCTGTTGCACTGCCTGCTTCTCCACCCTGTCAGATCCATCCTTTTGCCTCCGGCTGCTTGTCTGGCTCCTGGAGTTTCCTCTGGTACCATACATTCATCATCACTTTTATTTGATAATCACTGGTGCCTACTCAGTACCAGGCCCTGGACCGGTTCCCTGGAACTCAGAAAGATGGACAAGACCCCTGCCAAATGGGTTTCAGAGTCTAGTTAAGGCAAAGGCAAGTACATATCATGGGAACAGCAGCCAAACTCTCAGCTGCAGATACAGACCTGGATTCCAGCTTGGCCCTTTGCTGGCTGTGTGACCATGGGCGAGCCCTTAACCTCTCTGAGCCTCAGATTCCTATTCTGCAAAATGGGAATAAGAATAGTCTCTACCTGAGAGGATTATTATCATGAGGATTGAATGAGATAATGTAGGTAAAATCACAGAGAATATTACTCATGTTCAAGTAGGAAAAAAATTTAAATACCTCATAGGAGAGGTACGGGTTGCCTGACCAGATGTTATGGACAGTGTGCACCAGGGGCCTCTGAGCGGGAGGACTTCCTGGAGGAGGAGTTATCCAAGAGTCTGTATGGTTTGAGGAACACTTCTTCTGGCTGGAGGCAACCCAGGCAGGCCTGAGTGGAAGAGGGAGGCGGTGACAGAAGCCGGGAGAGGTAGGGAGGGGAAGGGAGGCCTCTTGAGTCTCACCAGGCATGACTGGGCCTCCAGCTGTCACCCTTTAGCAGCCAGGCCCCAGGGGACCCAGAGCCACACTGCAAGACCAGCCTTATTAATCATGGGCCCTCAGAGGCCAGAGGTGAAGCCGGTTGGGCAGGGGCTGACGCAGGCCCTTCCCAACAGTCTGTCTGGGCTCCCTCCTCCCAACCAGCAGGCATCAGCCCACTTTATACATAGCCAAGGTGAGGCTCAGAGAGTGGAGAGCCACCTGCCCAAGCTAGGAAGACGTGGATCAGAGATTCAGATCCGGGGGGCCTGCAGCGCCCGCCCTGCGTCAGGCCTGATTGCCCCAGCACCTTGGACAGCGCCGCCCATGTCTGGACCACTCCTGTGGGGAGTGGGGGTGAGAGATGCTGGGTCACGTCCTCCTGGTAACATCTTCTCTCCCCTTTCATGTACCCTGCCCCTGCTGCTCCCCTCTCTGTCCTTTCAAGCTCTTTCTCAACCCCCCCGCACCCCGCATCCTCATCAGTCCAAGGGAGCTGTAGAGTCTGACCTAGAGATGAGGGAGGTGGTGGAAGCTGTGATGGGGAAGTGAGGGGGCTGGAACAGGAGAGGTGATAGGGAAGGTGATGAGAGCCACGGGGGTGGAGAGGGGACAGGGAGGTGCTGG